>JAWNNJ010002092.1:0-475445 GCA_035045125.1 Hypselothyrea guttata
GGGCTCAACTGCTATTAGCTTATTGTTGTAAACACTCTTAGAGTCAGAAATTATGTGTGTTTAAAATATATGTACTACATTAAGATTTGAATTTCTAAATGGATTTAACTGATTATAAATGGAAAACGCTTATTGTTAAGCAGCTAATAAATGCTAATTCTCTCAGCTAATTTCGAAATGGTGCCTTCTGCTCCTTTACTTTCTTGAACCATTCAATTTCATTCTTATCTTTAAGCATATACCACTATATCGATCTATATTTATAAGTATAAGCTATAAGCTATAAGCTTGAACAAGAACTTGTAAGCATTTCCACTTGGGGAAACATGATATACTATCTAGCAATAAACACACTAAAAAGGCAACATTGGAGTGTTGAAAGAAGCGCCTTCATTGGGCGTTGCCAGACTTGGTATTTTCGTCCATCATGGAAAGGATCTAACTTATTGCAGTTGTCTATCTCTTTTATATGATCTAAGCAAAGTATATTATAATCGATATTAAATAAATATATGAATTACTTTCTGTGTGGTTAAACCATGAAATCATCTGTGGCATTTTATAAATTATAATTTACATTCTTTCCATAAGACTTTGCCAGACTCGGCATCTTCGTCCATAATGGAAATCAACTATTTTTAATAGAGTTGCGTACTTCTCCCCTATGGTCTAAGCAAACTAAATTATTATGAATATTCAATAAATGTAAAAAAACTCGTTATGGTTAAACCACAAAATATTTTTTTTATTAAGTACAATTTTATTAAAGCACTAAATAATTTTTATTTTATTTTTTTTATAAAGCACAATTTTACTAAAGCACAACAAATTTTTTGTTTCTTTTACCATATTATGATTTATAAATTAAATATTTTATTTAATTTGCCTATTTTTGATGATCTAACTTAAGAAAATCACAATGAATATTAAATAAATAAAAATAATCTTTCTGTGGTTAAACCAAAAATTATAATCAATAGCCAATAAATGTGAAAAACGTTCTGTGTGGTTAAACCACAAAATAAATTGTTTCCTTTTCGTGGATTATTTTTGTAACTTTTAATTTTAGATACTTTAATGTTAAACAATCTAAGCTGAATATTGTTTGCCTAACTAAAATTATTTTGCAACTTTGTTTAGTTTGACGTCAATTTACCCAAGCGTTGGCTCCACATTGGCACAGCTGTGCTAGATTTATTTTGGCCAAAATATTTAAAATATTATGCAAATAGATAAAACAACAAAATGCCGCTATATAAAGCAGTTGAACAACCAGCAACGATCACAATTCAGCTTTGGATTTAAAAAGATGCGTTTCTTTATACTTTTCACTTTGCTGGCTTTGATTGCTGTGGCCGCCGCCCAGGTGGTCGTGGCAGACGCGGTGGACGTGGTGGGCGTGGTCGTGGCGGTCCTCCTGGCTTCCGTCGGTTTGATGATGATGAAGGCTGGGGCGGTTGGGGCGGTCGTCAGCGTGGTCGTGGCCATCGTGGTCATCGCCATCACGGTGGTCGCTGGGGACCACCACGCCGTCCATGGGGTCCATGCGGACCATGGCCTACCACGACAATTGCCCCCGAACCCAGCGCGGACTCCAGCTCATCGTCCAGCTCATCGTCCAGCGAGGCGGTGTCCAGCAGCACGGTGTCCTCCACAACCGAAACTGTCACAGAGTCGTCAACCACAGCATAGGAGTTGTTGCGATCTTGACTACAAACGGCTCTATTTCAATCTTTTTTTTGCTCTATATACTATGTCTGCAAATATCTCTAAATATAAAATGTGCAATTGAATATTGTTTCTTTTCCTATTCTTATTCCATCATCCTTTACAGTAGGGTAAGCGAAGAACTCGTATATCCTACTTTAAACTATAAATTTGTAAAGATAATCAGTAAGGACAGAATTCGTATATTCTACTTTAAACTATAAATTTCTAAGGATAATCAGTAAGCTTAGAATTCGTATATCCTACTTTCCACTATGAATTTCTAAAGATAATCAGTAAGGACAGTCCGATCAGTCGGACACACCCAATTGCAGAATGCCCTGCTTATTATTATGAAGTATTTATAATATATGTACGAAGCGCATTATTGTTTCTTTAATAACTTCTATTTTTATTAACCTATTTCATTGCGCATTTAAGGAGATATAAATATCATATTAGATAATATATAGGATTCTAAGTAATCTTCGAATAATAATAATAACGCTTGTATTTTCGGTTTGTATCGATTAGGACATAAACTGCGTATGGTATATATAGTACTTATACCACTAAGCACTCAATACATAGCAGACGTCAAACATAAGAGCTAGAATTTGTTTAGTATTTAGGTTCTCCTATGCAGCAATCAGATCAAGTTCGTTTGGGTTTTTTGATAACTCCTCTCATTCCTCTGCTAATCTAAAAACCAATTTAGCAACAGTTTTCAGCTTTAAAGCTACTGTTTTAGAGCTAGAGATGTAGGCATGAGGATAGTTTATGATAATCTCCACCGATAATGTGGATTACATTACGATTGGATAAGAAACAGCGAAGGAAACACAAAGTTCAGGGTCTCCTACGGTCGGTTACGTCCGACTGTAGCTTCATCATTACTGATTTTCAGATAATTTTAAAGGAAACATAGGCTAAGTTTTTTCCTTAGGAATTATTAGTCGTTCTCTGCGGAAGAAAAAAATTTTGTTTAATAAATTTTTAAATTGAAAAGGACTTTCAGTTATCACTCATAATTGAAACTCAAGGTAGATAACGCTGCCTATCGAATGACTCAATCGTCAGTTGCCTCGATTTAAGGAGGCGTCAATTGATTTCATGGCAAGGACGTGCCGCAAAAGGTGAACCCTTTGTGGCGCCACAAGGATGCCAGTGCAGGTCCTTGGACTACGTGCGCTGTGCTCCCTTTATTTTCGGGTCTATACTTGTAATTTTTTCTTTGTGTTTGCTTCGGAGCAAAGTTTTCGTTTGCCTAATTTATATGAAAATTTATTGGCAATAAAGCGGCAGTAATTGAAATCTCAACGGGAGTAAATCACAATTTTATGGACTAACTGCAAATACAAACGGTGCATGGTGGGGGTGAAGAGGGAGAGCGAAACGATAAAGGACTTCCCCTGGTGGCTGTACTAGGAGCTGTGCACAATATGATGAGGTTAATAATTCTCTTGTTTAAAGGGTCACTTGGGTTCAAATCTCTGACCCAAACATCGTTTTCCACAGCCAAACACCTTGGCCACATTGTTGTGCAAATTAAATTTCAATTTGACTGGCACAGTTTACATGGCTTTAAAGCCAAATCCTGCGGCAGCAGCCATCGGTATCAAAAAACCTCGTTCCAAGTTGGAAAATTAAAATTATGCCAATGACTTTAATGGAAGATGTGATCAGAATATCAAATGCAATTCCGCCCTATAGCCTATGCCGAATTTGATTTTACCTTTTTATTCATTTATTGTTTCGTAAAATAAACATATGGGCATTTCCACAGAAAGGTCAACCACATGCAAAAAACATTATATATTATATATTAAATATTGGATGCGTCCGGTTATATCTGTACCATGTACCTTCATTAACCGATTTCAATGCTCTTTTCAGGATAGGTAAAGATTATGGTCTAGAATATATATTCCGAATAGCAACCTTCTATGCTTAATATAATGCTTGTTATGCTGAATTTTTCGATGATTGTATAAGTTTCATTACAAAATTTATTTATTTCATCAATTAACGACAAGATGGTCATTGTTTTGTTTTTGTTTTTTAAATCATTGTATAATTTTAGCTTCTATTGAATATTTTTATAAATTTTCCATATCATTGAATTTGGCGTAATTTTTCTAAAGTAAATAGTACGTATTTTTTAAGCTTTATGTTACAATACTTTGTTCTATTTGATATCGGACACGTGTTCTGCTTGGGGTTTTTACCACGGCTCAGACGTGACGTCAATGGCCAAAAAGTCTGGTCAGCTTTTTAACAGCTGTAGCATGGATAATATGCCAAACAAAGTTTTTGGGTATATAAGGGCTTAGATTAGTCGAGTTTGGAGTATAATTCAATTTTGAATTTCATTGACAAGATACTAATATTTGCAATAAAATGCGTACCATTGTTCTGATCACTTTGCTGGCTTTGGTTGCTGTGGCAGCTGCTCAAGGCGGTCGTAACAGGAGAGGAGGACAAGGACAGAACGGTCTTCAGGGCCGTCAACAAGGCGGACGACAGCGGCGGTGGTACTCGTGGTGGTCCTCCTCAGCATGGTCCTCAGGGTGGTCGTCGAGGTGGTCGTCCTGGTGGTCGGCCAGGTGGCCGTCCTTGGGGTCCATGGAGGCCTACGAACGCGACATCCACAACTACTACCACGGAGGCTAGTGTTGATGACACAACTGAAACTGCAACCGATGCAACCGATTCTACCGATACTGATGATGGTACTACTTCGGAATAGTTGGAGAAATAGTTGGCTATACTAGCTGACCATAATGCCTACATTAAGTTATCTCAAAATGTCAATTAAAAAAGAACATGCATACAAATCCATATGAATTATGTTTTTAGCGTAAATGTTAATGGAAGTAATGAAAGGGTTTAAGGTTAAGGGCTTTTTAACCTGCAAAGGTTTAAATGTGTCAAGATATATGTATATCGTACAATTCAAATCAATAACTAACCCGTAGGACTAGACACTAGTTCCTACCCTTCAGTTATGGAGGTGGGGATTGACCATGCCCGAACTATTTACCTCACTACTTCCTACATGAGTACTTATCGGACTGACCCTTAGTAGTCGAACGCCGAACCACCTATCGCTGTTTCTTTAGTCTTTATTGCACTGTTCTTGAATTTACAAAAATAATTCTAACGCAAGAACTGTTTGTTTTATTTTGGTTTTCGGTCTATCGCAATGCTTAAGCGCAGCTGTGTTTGTCGGTTAAAACCGAATAAGAAGCGTAATATTGCACATAGAAAGTTGTTATTCGAAGTATAAACTCAATTCTATAGTATTATAGTCAACTATTCTGAAAAGCGCATTGGTCAATAAACACAGGAGATATTGACAAAATAATGTGGCAGGCATTGCCTCGCTCGCCCTCTGGCAGCGCGGCCATTAAAGCGCACACATAACAGTAAGAAGAAGAAGCATTGCTGTTTCGCTTTTTGAGTCAGTTTTATAAGATCATATTTAATCTTTAAGATACAGGGTATTCTACAGTCGGTTCCGTCCGACTGATCTGCACCGTCCACATTTTTTTATTTAAAAAAAATATGGTGCACATATAATTATTTGTATGACGTACTTATGTATTTATATTATATCCTAATATTGCAAAATATATTATCACTGCGTAATTTGGACCTTTACAATTCATACTTATGTTTTGCACACTTATGACGTCAATGTGCTATAGCGTCAATAAACCTTAGAATTGGAACAGCTGTATTACGAATACAAACCAGTAAGGACGGAGCTACAGTCGCACGTAACCAACTGTAGAAGACCCTGTACTTTGTGCTTATCCGATCGTAATGTAACTGATATCATCGATGGGGATAGTCATAGACTACGTATATGCCATATCCTAAATCTGTAACTTTATTATTGTGGCTGCTGTGGCATTTTGTAGTTTTCAAGATCTTTGAGGTCCGTGTTGTTTTTTGATAATTCGCGGAGAAAGAAGGCGAGATATCAAAGGTCCTAAACAAAGTTATGTCTAGATGTTCATACTGCCAGACGCACAGAAACACAAATGCTCAAACGGAAAGACGGACATGGCTATATTATCTCAGCTCGAGTCAGAATATATGCATATACTTTGTATATACACCTCATATATATGTCATTAATATACCGTTTACTTTTTTAAAGTACAGGGTCTAAAAATTGATTCGTTGTACACATCAGAGGTAGTACCTATAAAAGGGCCTAGAGACCCAGAATTGAGCATAAAACAATTTGCAAATTCATTGAAATGCGTACCATCATACTGATTACACTTTTGGCTCTGGTTGCCGCTCAAGCTCCTAGAGCAGGCAACGAGGGTCCTCAGCGAGTTCCTTTAGGTCGTAATCAAGGTGATGGCCAGCGTCCTCAAGGTGGACCACCACGCATTGCTCAGGGAGGTCTTCAGAACAGAGAGTTCGATAGACTACAGAATGGACCTTCAAGTCGTTCCCAAAAAGGTCCTCAACGTGATTCCCAAGCAGGTCTAGGTGGTCGTCCAGTTGATCCTTTAGGTGTTCGGTCAGATGGTCCTCCAGGACCTCCAGGTCATCCAGGTGGGCGTCCTGATCGATCTCAAGGTGGTCGTCCCGATGATCGTCCTGGTGGTGCTCCAGGTGGTCGTCCAGGTGGTCGTCCTGATGATCGTCCAGGTGGCTGTTCAAACAATTATCAAGGCGGTCGTCCAGTCGGTTTCCCTTGGGGCCCATGGAAACCACACAGATATACTACCACTGTCAGCCCTATTACTAGCACAAGAGCTATAACCACAAGCACTACTGAGACCGCATTAGATAACAGCACAGAAACGACTGTGGAACCCGAAGGCACCACTGAAGAAAGTACGACAGAAGACAATGATAACACTACGGAAATAAGCGAGGATACAACTATGGAAGACACAACAGAAGATGTAGAAGAAGACACTACTGAAGATAATACTACAGATGCAAGTGAAGCAACTTCTGAGGATAGTACGACAGAAGGAATTGAAGATATTACCGAAGAAAACGAAAATACTACTGAAACTAGCGAAGATACAACAGAAGATAATGAAGACGACACTACTGAAGATAATACTACAGAAGATAGCGAGGTTACAACCGAAAACAACACTGAAACTAATGAAGACACAACTGAATTAAGTGAAAATACAACCGATGGCGAAGTGTTCACAGAAACTGGTGAACCTACAACAGAAGAGAGCGATTCTACTGATGATAGCACTACCGAAGCTATAGAAGACACTGACCCGGAGCCCACCACCGAATCTGAATAATTAGCTGATCCATTCGGTAACCAACTTCAAAACTATTTAATTAACATTATTTATGATGGAATAAATATAATTTAACATGCAAAATATGAGCAGTTCTTCTAGATTTGTAAACATACACTTTTTGCTTAGCATCCCTAGAGTCTGATCTATCTTGGAGGCTTATCAGTTGAGTGGGGTTAATTAAAGCACGTGCGCAATGTTAAGCAATTAGCGTCGATAACGAATTTATGCGTGGAAGCTGAGGTAACGGAAATCAGTCGAAAGTAATAGTTGGGTATCCCCGAACTTAAACATTTTGCATTTAACACGTAATAACAATTACAAATGTGCACTCCACAAATCAAGTGAAGCAACCGACAGAAAGTAAGGGTAGTTGTAACTATTGCAGAAATGGACTATGTCTACGCTTAAGTTCAAGGGTGTACGGGTATGGGTGTGGGGATAGAGAGGGGCATGGCGGACGGCGTGTTATGCTAACTGTACTATCTGCGGCAGCTACGGATCTCTGGTTGCCTGGCACTAATTACAATTCAGGACGCGTTGCACTCGAAAGTTGTTGCTCATTCAACACTCGCAGCAAGTGCCGCCAAGTGCCACAAGCAGAGGGATAAAAAGCAGTAAGCAGGGGCCACATCCCATCCATTGGAGCTACTGCCAACTCTGCATCCGCATACCCCGCATTTAACATCAAAGTAGCAATTTAGCCAGGCACAAAATACCCGCTCCTCTGATGGGCGCCCCAAAAGTGTTGTTGTAATTAAATTATGTGCCAAGTGACGTCCTTCGTTGTAGGAGTTATAGCCGAAGTTCGAGTCGAAGCAGTACAGCTCCCCTTGCCTCGTGTACCGTTGGTAGGTGGAAAGAAAGCCGTTGCTTTTCTTCTGCCCATCTGAGATGTTGTGGCAAATTAAGTTTGCTTTTGTTCTAGATTAAAAAGGCATTGAAATGACGACAAGGACGACGACGACGGCGACTACGTCCTGTTGGGTTGGGTTGCGTTGCCGCTACTCAGGTGTGAGGGCGTCTACAAGACAGTATAGGGTGGTATATCCTCCAGGATATTCGACGACGGGATGCGGCAGTTAAAATGACGCCTTTGGCTAAATTAAGTTAACTTTGTTAAGTTTGTTTTGCTTTTAGCTGTCGGCCAGTTAAGTTCATGAATAACTTTTGTGCAAGAAAAAATAAATAGAAACAAAAAGATCTGAACTCAAAGTCTAAAATAAAATAACAATTGAAAGAACTGAAAATAGCATTGACAAATCTACTTTGATTATGCTCAGCTCGAATAACTGTTGACTACACACAAATTAATTTAGGAAGCACAACCAAAACATTTATATCGACTACTTGCTCTTGGCAATTTAACCCTCAGCTAAACTTATGTAGAATCAAGGAAACAAGAATACAAAGGTTAAAAGTCAGTCTTCCCACATACGTTAACCCATAAACAGCATGAGAAAGGCAATAAAGTTCTCTGATAATAGATTTAATGTGCCTAATTCAGCTAATTTCCCCCTTTTCCGGTAGCAGCCAAAAATAATTAACACGCATGTGAGAGCTCGCAATGTTATCAAACCTCAAACTTCAATCTTGTCCCTCCTTAACCATTCCGCATCCTCATTGCCCTCCTGTACATGTTGCTATTTATCCCAAGTATCCTGTTCCAATTGAGGCAAATTGCAAGGCTGCAAGGATATTGGGCGAAAAGTTTCTTTCTTCAAGTTGGAATACACTTCAAGTGGGTTCAACAGAACCATAGTAGATTTAAGTACGGAAAGTACTATGTATATTGGAATTTTTAGTTGCAAAATACAAACTATACGAACTACTGTCGATGGCGATTAATTTAATTTTCTTTTTTAAATTCTTACCGTATTAAAAAAGAATTGTAACTTATTATACCCTGTACCCATTAAAAAATGGGAAATACAGGGTTATTTTTATCTTTCATTCAGCTTATTTGCACCTTTTTTTAAACTCAAGTGAACTTATGTATAGTATATATTTTTAAATCTGAAAAAAAAGAGTATTTGAAATTCGTGTTTTCATGTATACTATGGTGGTATGGTCAATATCATAACAAGTTAAACCCGATAGGAGTTCAGGCTTTTCCCACAGACAGACAAACAGGCATACACATACATGTGCATGTATATACAAGTAATTGTATGTGTGTATTGCTAAACCCATAATCTTGTTGTTTTATAACTTTTAATACCTATAATCCTTTGCCGTTGTTGTTGTTTTTGTTCTGTTTGGTCGAGTTTCATTTTGTCGCCACATTGTGTTGTTATCCTTGTTGTTGTTGTGGGGTTAGCTCCAACAAGTTAACATGTTGTTTGTCGGAAATTGACCAAATAAAATTAAATAGTAAACAATTTTTACCTCGCCCCTTCCCCCCTCCCCACACACACACACACACATACACACTTACAATTTGGGTCTAGCGACCTATACCTAAGACACTCAAAAAATGTCGACACCAAATTTTTCAATTGGATGTAGGATACCATTGACAGATAATGCATTTTCTTATTCATATTGTCTATATCGAGTAAGAAATATTTGCAGAATCACTAACGAAATTGCGATCAACATTTTGGAGCTCTATATAAAGTTTGAAAATATGATAAAAAACAACAAGTAATACTGAGGTTAGTTTTTAATTTATTTAAATTATATTTATAATGTAGTATGTATTAAAGTTATGTTATAGGGTATTTAAAGTATTTTGTGAAAATATAAAAGTTTTTATTATTATTTTTTTATGGTATACTGTTACTCTAATGTGTAGTAATTTATACCATAGTGATGTGTAACAATTTCAATTTATATACACAAGTGTATATATTTATTCCTAATGAATAGGGTTTTTAGAAATATTACGTTTTATTCATCTGTTTGGTAAATCAGTTGGGTGTATTCTTTTTTTTATTTACAACCGTATCGGAACTATGATTAAAGGAAAAATTAAAAATGGCTTTCTGTATTTCCATTCTGCATAATAGTTTGTTCCTCGGATCCATTTTCCGCATATATGGTATTAGGCTATCAAAAAATGCCTGGTCGTCGTCCTTCTCTTTGTTGATATCAATTGTCTTTTCTGGCAACATTAAGCTTTGTTGCTCAATAGTTACTAATTCCTCTGATGCATTCAACTTCTTTTGCTTTTTTTTCGGTTGATGAATTAGTTCAATTTCACATATATCGTGAATATCTTCAGAGATGCTCTCATCTAAAGACAATTCTGAAGCAAATTCTGGAGAAGAAGCCTTCGAGCATGATGCAATATTTAATGGATCTAAGTTACGACCCGATTTGCGGGGTTTTATGTGGTCTTTTAAAAAAAGAAGGCTATTAAAATAAGGCCAACAAGTATAATTGCTGTAAGCTTCTTCTGAAACTCCAGAGTCCCCAGAAGGGATTTTTTTCCATTCGTTGCGGAATTGGTCACGGATGTTCTTCCATTTTTTTTTTATACAGTCTTCTAAAATAAAAATTTAATTAATTAATAACACAAATAGACAGACGAACAGTGTTAAATCGACTCAGCTCGTGTGCCTGATCAAAAATATATATAGTTTGTTGGGTCTGCCATGCCTTCTTCTGTTACATACATTCCGACAGTTATTAACCCTGTTTTTATCCATTGGTAATGGCCACAAAAGGGTTTCAAAAGTACTTCCAGATGCTAATTGCAAATTTATTGCCATAAAAGTTTGACGCTATGAAAAACAAAGCGATGCACATTGGTTTTAAGTTTTGAACGATGCCAATCATCTCTTAAATATAATGGTTGCATTCACCAGGTTACCGCTCCATGGATCGCTCACCCGATAACCGATGAAAGCAACCCTTCGCTCCATGTAACCTGGTGAATGCGTTTGATACATTTTGCAACTTGCAACAGTCTTTTATGCAGAAAGTCTTCAAATAATTAATTTTTAAAATGCATACAGTTGTTTTTGATTTATTTCTTTACATTTTGAATTGAAATCAGCTGTTTTTATCGACTATCGATGAATGCAGCGGAAAAAGCAGCGATGGATCAGAAAAATTTTATGATACATGCGCTGCAATTTTATGATGCATTAGGGTTGCTTTCATCGGTTATCGGGTGAGCGATCCATGGAGCGGTAACCTGGTGAATGCAACCAATATCTTTACAAAACAATGGTTGCATTCACCAGGTTACCGCTGCATGGATCGCTCACCCGATAACCGATGAAAGCAACCCTGACGCATCATGTAACCTGGTGAATGCGTTTGATACATTTTGAAACTTGCAACAGTCTTTTATGCAAAAAATCTTCAAATAATTTATTTTTAAAATGCAACAATTATTTTTAATATATTTGTTTACATTTGGAATTTAAATCAGCTGTTTTTATCGACTTTCGATGAATGCAGCGGAAAAAGCAGCGATGAATCAGAAAAATTTTATGATGCATGCGCTGCAATTTTATGCTGCATTCAGGGTTGCTTTCATCGGTTATCGGGTGAGCGATTCATGCAGCGGTAACCTGGTGAATGCAACCAATGTTTTTTTTTGTAGTGTGACCGTTCACTCTTTGTAAAAAAATCCGTCAAAGTTAGACTGCGTGTGACTCTATTCATTGAGTTGTGTTCTGTTTTAAAGTGACGCCAACATTTACAGTACAAGAATTTTAAAACTTGAAGTTAAAATAAATTTCTATTAGAATGGATATTGTTTGTTGAGGGATTAACTATGATTTGAAATATTTAACACATTGTATATTGTCGTATATACAAGCCCGACCACTGTGCGATGGTGAAACATCAAACAGCTCAAACAGAGAACAAACACATAAAATGCCATATGTTTTTAAGGCTTATCCATTTCTCTTAATAATTAGAAATGCTTTTCGCGACTTTGCACACACAGACATATCGAATTAAAATATGTAAATACAAATAATTTGCAGTTATTAATAAATCTACGCTTACTTTGTGTTTCTAATATGTATTCAATTTCTGCCCAATTTTTTTCCACCAAAATTCTGTTGTGATAGTTTTTGTTCTTTTTGTCCCATAGCGCTGGGCGTAAAAAAACTTCAGTAATTAAATTTGTTATTTTTATATCCATTTCAGTTTTGCTTTCAAATACGCTTGCTTTGAAAAAATAAGTAACTTAAGCACAAAATACAACAAAACAATCGCACGCCCTGAGCGAACTAAAGCGACAAGGCTGATGTCAGACTGCGTGCGAGAAGCGAAACGATAATATTGCGCGAGAACGAGTGGCAAACTACTAAAACCTGTTTTGTATTCTATCCCTTGAAAGATGTCAGAGTGAGAGCGAAGCGAGAGAGCAAGAGCAAAGCGAAACGAGAGAGCAAAAGCAAAGCGAAAAAACCGAAAACAAAGCGAAAGAACCAAAACCAAGCGAGAGAGCAAGAGCAAAGCGCAAGAACGAAAGCAGAACGAGATAGCGAAAGCAAAGCGAGAGAGCAAAAGCAAAGCGAAAGAACGAAAACAAAGCGAGAGAACGAAAACAAAGCGAGAGAACGAAAGCAAAGCGGGGGAGCGAAAGCAAAGCAATAGAACGAAAGCAAAGCGAGAGAGGGAGCAGAGCTTTAACCCTACAGTGCAAAGCATAAAAATGTCGTTTTGCAGTTGTTGCCGCAAACACGTAATAGGCGTAAAATAAAATGTTCAACTCCATGTTTCAGCAATGTTTCAATGTTTGTTTCATGTTTCTTTGATTATTATTAGGTAATAATAATCGTTAAAACGTATTACATTATATATATTTATATAATACATTATAGTGTTAATTTTAAAATTAAAAATAAAATATAGAAAATTGTTGCGACTGACGTGCGTTTGAAGTGCGTTCATAGCGAGCTCGCTATGCGTGTTCGACTCGCACAAGTTGCATGTTGATGGGACGCGATCGTCGAGATTTTTGTAATAGCTTAGTTGAAATAAAAATGCTGCATACTTTTGTGCGGCTTTATTCATTTCGCTGGCATTATCAAAGTGCCTACTTTTAGGCTGCACAATATACTGACATACAAGCGCACTACAACAATTTTGAATGATAAACAAACGATCATCATAAAGAACTACGACATTGAGGGACAAAGCAATACAATAATATTGTTAATAAATAAGCTGCAGACGGGCACATTGAAAATACAATACTCACACTTAACTAATTAAATATGTATTATAGTATCTACTTGGTTTATTAACCGATTTCAATGCGCTTTTAAGGATAGTTAAATATGTATTAAATTTCGGGAGTTTATGTTTCAAATAACAACCTTCTATGTTTAATATTACGCTTGTTATTTAACTTTTTGTGTTAAAAATTCGAGGCTAAGTGAGTTTTATTGATTTTTGGGCGTGAAGGGGGCGTGACATCAATGATTTGAAATAAACTTGTTCTGCGTATTGAATACACCTACATATAGCTAAGAAAACGGGATCTCTAACTTTCGTTCATACAAACGGACAGACGGACAGACAGACGGACATCGCTAAATCGACTTGGCTCGTCTCACTGATCAAAAATATATATACTTTGTGGGGTCTGTCACGCCTCCTTATGCCTGTTACACACATTCTGTTAAGTTATATTGAACGCAGAGAACTCGGAAACTGTAAGAGATAGTGCAGCGATTTTCAGAAAGTAGGTAGATGTATACCATATGCAAATCAAATCCCCCCCCAACCACCTTTGCGAGAGAGAGAGAGATATATATATATGGACTTGTTTCTATTCATACACTTGGACATGTTTATGCGGCTTTGTTAATTGGAGTAAACTATTTTGTGATTTATTTCATAGCAACTGTTGCTGAACAAAACGCTTAATTAAGTGTTTACTTAATTTTATGCCAAGTACCCATAAAACTTTAGGGCATAATCACTTTGCACAAGGGTATGCCACAAGCAGAACAAGGCGTGGCAGATCCCACAAAGTACATATAAGTATATATATCGAGCCCTTCCCGCGAAAATGGAGTAACCAACAAAAGCAAATTTTACAGGAGAACGTTTTTTTCGCGAGAACGCGTCTGAAATTCGCAGCAAATCTGGCGCTTGCGATATAATTGACAGGCTGATATCTCAGTAAATACGCAAGATAAAATTATGAAATTTTTTGTGTGGATGAGTTGGGTGATTATGAACATAATTGCATCAAAAACCGAAAATCCAAAAAAATGTTGGTTACGTCTTTTTCGCGGGAAGGGCTCGATATGATATTGATTAGTAAGAGAAGCTGAGTCGAGCCCAATTCCGAATGTAGATTGTAGATACTTATATGATCAAGTTTATTTCAAATTTTTAAGACAACGCCCCATTTAAGCGTTAATCGCCAAAGCCACAATAACAAGCTGAATATTGAAGATATGATGTTTGTGTTAAGTACAAACGATGCACTTTTTACCACTGTATATTTCTATGGTGTGAAATGGGCATTAAAATCAGTTAATAAATACACAAATTATAAAAAAAGAAATATTGCCTGTTAAATTAATAAAAAGCATTGTTGCAGCACTTCGAAGTCGGTTGCGTCCTACTGAAGTCTTGCTGACTTTTTGCTTTTTGCCCATTTGTCTAAATGCAATGTTGGTCAGTTATTCCGGCCAAGTTGTTTAAAGTTGTAATGAACTGCAAGCAGCGGTGGCAAGAGGCAGGGCTACGTGACAGTTCAGAGAGAGAGAGAGAGGGAGAGAGAGAGGGAGAGAGAGAGAGAGAAAGAGAGAGAGAGAGGAATTCATTTGAAGGAAGAGCTTTCGTTTTCATTGTGACTGAAAATTAAAATTGTTTCGCATTTCCCTGCTTGGAGCCAATGAGTCTGTGCGTGTGTACGTGTGCATTAAAGGGGTTAAAGCTGCTAAAAAACATTGAGCTCAAATACTCATGGCAGCAGCAAAGCGAAAAGTTTTTATTTGCATTTCTTTGGCATTTCGTAGCTACTTTTGTTTGCTTTCGCTACCCACAGCAACATCAACAGCAACAGCGTAGAAAGTGAAGTAAAAGCTGCAGGTAGTTGCCAGGTTGGGCGCCATTCGCTTGTCCCTGGTGGCAACGCCGGCAGTGGCAGCCATGTGCAGTGTTGCCAGTTTTTTTTTTAGGCTTAGAAAAAAATCTGTTTTTGTCGGAAATAAAAACAAAACTAAAATTAAAAAATAAAAAAAAAAAACAGCACATACACAGTTACCCTATTTAACGCTTTAAACAGTTGCAAATTATTAAAAGCCCATATAAGTAGATGATCTTTTGCTTTAGATTAATTGGGTTGGCAAATATCGATCAACATAATGACATATTGACGGATCTATAAATGTTTCGTACTTTTGCACGAACTTTGTCAAATCTAAGAGAAAGCAAAATAAAGCTTTAGCATTTTCAAGGGGGCCAGCTTTCTTCAGTTACAAATTGAATACTTAAAAAAAGCTTTATTTGGCGAGAAAGGAGCGAATTTGGCAACACTGGTCTCGTGAAACTTGTTTCGTCTTAAAGCAAGCGTCTAAAAAAGTATTCTCAGCTTAATATGCGGTTCATTTCAAATAAAAAAAACCAAAACAAAATAATTTCCAAATTGAACTATTTTTAATCCCTGTTCCTATAGGAACAAATAAACAAATCCTATAGAAATAATACATTATTAGACGCTTGTATAACGCCTAGAAAAATGCGTAGCAGATGCCACAAAGTACATATCGCTCGTTTACCAGAAGAGTGTCATAACTCAAAAAAGTGCGTTTCGAGATAAACGCGTTTAAAGTTTTCAAGCGCCGTGTATCTCCATACAAGGTGGAGCGACATATTCTCTTCTCACGCTGTGTGTATTGAAGATAGGATAATGAAATTTTGACACAAGATAGATTAATATCCAACGAACATTACTGCATCATTAACTCAAAAATCGCATTTTTTGAGTTATGACACTCTTCTGGTAAACAGGCGATATATTCTTGATCAGGAGGACGAGCTGAGTCGTAGAGTTGTAGGATATGTGGCGAGTGTTTCAAGAAGCTTGAGCTAAAATTTTGCACTAAAATATTACTGATAAAAATCCGCTAGCAGTGGCACTTGGCCCACTGTGCGATCTCCGCACAGACTCTCGCCCTCTCTCCACACACACAATTGAAATGAATTTGTTTGCTGTGTGTATGTTGCGACAACCAACAAGCACTCTCTCTCTCTCTCTCTCTCTCTCTCGCTCTATCTCTCGGGCTCGCTCTCTTTCACACACTTACACTTATTCGCACACATGCACGCAATACAAATTCAACAAAACTTTGCCGACAAACTTTGACTTTGGTTATTGTTACAGTTTAACTTTGTTGCTGTTTGTGCCATGTGCTTTGCGCCTGTCGCTTTTGTTACTCTTTCACCTCTTTTACCTCTTTTACTTCTTCTACCTCTTGCAACAATTGCAAACACGTCACAGCAACAAAAAAAAAAGCGACAGAAAAACCTAAAAAAAAGGAAAAACAACAACAACGACTTTACCCACAAAAAAAAAAGAGAAAACTTTTCAAATAAAATGATTTCTTACTTAAGCAGCCAATTGCGCCACGCCCACAATGTTTCAGCAGTGGGCGTTCTACTCAGACAAAAAGTAATCTCAATTGCGTTGCATTTAATCGAGCGTACATGCTTCCAGTTCTGCGAAACGGGTACAAATCGAACCGGTAAAAAACGCAAGTTTAGACAGTTTCTTTAAACCAACTCCGAATCGAGTTTAATTTTTTCGGTTTATTTATTTATTTATTTACTTTTATGCAATGGTTTTTGCCATATCGAGCCCATACTGCGTAAAAATCGTAAGCAAATTTTTACAGCCGGTTTTTTTTTATATTTTTTTTCAATATTGAAATATGGTCTGTTGCATATCTTCGTTATTTCTCATCAGAACGCAATAAAATGTATACCATCAGTGAAGAATAACATAGACTACGTATGTGCCAGATAACAAGTCTGTAGCTTTATTATTGGCGAGATATCAAAAATCTGAAACAAACTCGCGCTGCTTGAAATAATAGAGAACCTGCATGCCAAAAAAATGATGTCTCTTGCTCTTTTAATTGCTGAGATCTAGGTGTTTATACAGACAGACAGACAGACAGGCAGACGGATAGACGGACATCGCTATACCGACTCGGCTTTTCGTCCTGATCAAGAATATATATACTTTGGGGGTTCTGTCTCCTTCTGGGTGTTACATACCTATGTCATTTGCACTAAATTAATATACCCTTTTAATTTTTTAAAGTACAGGGTCTGAAAAGCTTTAAGCGTGCTGCAATCGGGAATTTGTATTTCGATGTAATAATACAACTATTCTACCGCCAAGATACGTCATCTCCATGTAGTTCCCAAAGATAACTGTATTCACTAGCGTCATTGAAATATTGATATTGACTTGACAAACATTCAGCTTTAATATTGTCCAATAAACAAGGAACAGCTGCGCTTTTATGGAAAACAGCCAGACAGACGTACAAAAAACAGCTGACGTCGGACTTAAAAAAAAAACAGTTCGTGGCTTGTAAAACATTTTTAGATACATTATTGTTAAATACTATTTAAAAATGTGCTTTTAACAAAAGCTATATAATACGCAATAGTTAAGAACTAACTCCTACTCTTCTTCTCCTTCGACGATCCTCTTCTGGACTGCGGCAAAGGCCACGACGCAAGGACAAAGTCAAGCACATTATGACACATAAAGCCAGCATGGGTTTCACATAATGGGCATTACGGGATGCGGGCAAAAACGAAAAAAAAAAGAAGGAGGAGGGGAAAAAAACACATCACTGTGGGTGCGGAGATTACAAAAAGATTTCATGAGCATTTTTTGAGCGTCAAAATTGTTTATTTATTGACAATTCACAGCACGCGCCATGCAAAAGATCATCAAAAGTTATTATCAAGCAGGAGATGGACTGTAATACTAGTGTGATATGACCCAACCCTTTATCCCACCCACTGGGCTGTTGAGTGCTGCTTGCGGTGACTGTAAATAGATACATAAATGAAACTAGCGTCTAAAGCGCAAAGAAAAGTTTTACATTTGTGTAAAGTAAAGCAATCAGAAGCGGGCTCCAATGAAAAGCACGGAACGGAGCATGTCTGCGGAATATAACAATTCAGTTGAATCCGGCTTCAAGTCAACTTGTGAGTTGTCTTTTCACAGATTTCCTTTTCTTTCATATTTTTTTTGTCTTTGAAATATTCATAAGCACAAGCAGCGCACGCCAACTTCGACCCCAATTGCCCCCTACACACTTACACACACACACACACACATACTCTCAGCTCCCCACTTGACTGCTGTCATAACCCTCACCGTACTTCTCTATCTCCTTTCCCATTTGCCCATGTCTTGGAGCATACCCCGCAGACACACAAAAGCAGAGTCATAAAGCAATAAAGCGAAATCATGTGTAGAAATTTTTATAAGTTTTACGCTTTACTTTTCTTTTTTTTTTTTATTTATCTTCAAGTGTTAAACATCGGTCAAGGGGCGGGGCAGCGGGGGAAACGCGTGCCAAGAAGGGTATGTGAAACTTTCAACTTGCATTTGCGCAAATCCAGGCAAAAGAGCTTAAGGTATCAACAGAACTTAACTCGAGTCTTTTATGTTTTGCACTCATTTCATTTTCGTTTTTTTCCAGAGCTTCTTACCCAAAATCCCCAAAACAAGTAAAAGGTGTTGCACAATGCCAGCGATCACAGTAAAAAAGTAACTTTAAACTATCGCTAGGTCAGCAAACAGAATCAATTGTTGCCTTGTCGCACCAAAAACTGACAAAATATTAGAATTATAACGTCTAAAAACCAGCGACAATAAATAATGATTATTGCTAAATTGTTTAAATGAAAAAATACCCTCTCACTCACCCCTACTGTATACAATTTAACATATTTTGAACCTAATTTAATTTATTACTAAACATTGTAACGCCTGCAATATTGTTGAGCTAATAACTTCTGTCTTTATTAACCGATTTGAATGCGCTTTGCAGGAGAGTTTAATATAATAGTAGAGAGTATATATTCCGAATAACAACGTGCTATGTTTAATATTACATTTGTTATTCGGTTTTTATCGATTAGAGCGTAAGTGGGGCGTGGCAACCAAAATTTGAAACAAACTTCATCTGCGTATTGTATGGACATGCCAACATCTAAAAACAGAAATTACGTACATAGATTTGTATGTCTTTACCTGATCAATGTATTCTATTTATGTTAGTTGTGGGCGACAGGGGCGTGGCATCCAACATTTTAAATAAACTTGATCTGCGTATGGTATACACATTTCAAAAGAGACCAAAACGGATCTTATAGTTGCTAAGATCGTCGCGATTAAACCGACTTACAGACAGACAAATGTGCTAATTCGACCCAGTTCGTTATCCTGATCTAGAATTTATATACTTTGTGGGGTCTGCCTCTTTCTGCCTGTTACATACATTCTGACAAAGTGGCAAATGGGTATAGGGTATAAAAATAAACAAAAACTTTTTTAATCGATATAAAAAACCTAAACTGAATTTAATAATTATTTCAATATTGATATGTAGTATTTAAGCTGTGTACCCAACTCTTGGCGCCAACTCTTCACGTTGATCGACAGAATATTCTACGTAAATCCCTTATACCATATTATTGTAGTACTTTATAGCAATGTATTACTTTATGCTCTTACATTAAGCACAAAATACCTGCATGCTAGCATCTACTATTTCTATGTACAGTTGTTAAGTTCTACCATCAAAATGTCAAATTAGTCGAGTTCATAAACGTTAAATGCCAGCTAATAGCCCGGATGCGATTGTTCACATAGCAGACCATAGAGGGCGTATTAGTGTGATGTGTTGGGTCGGGTGGGGAGGTGGAGGTGGAGGGGTGGAGGTGGCTTCGCTTTGGCTCAAAGCACCATACAAAATTTCAGCTCATTTCGCTGTGGCACCCTGGCAAAAAGCAGCAAATACGAAAAATAAACACAACTATAAAATAAAATGGCATGGCACAAAACATGAGAGTGAGAGAGAGAGAGAGGGTAAGTAAGAGCATTAAAGAGGAAGTTCGGATCTTGGGGGTTCCGCTGGGTATTTCCGAGCAGTTGCCAGAAATGTTATTATGCAAAATAATAACAACGCATCGCACTATGAAATTAAATTTCGAATCCCAGCAGTGAGTAAACTTAAAATACAAGTTATTGCAGTCCCTGCTCCTGCCACACACACTTTTGCCACCACTACACTGAGAGAAAAAGGTAAGAAGCTCGACTCTCAAAACCCAGCATTTATAACTGTATATCTCACTTGTAAAATTTATAGTTGGAATTTTTATTCATATTTTAAACAAAATTTTGACTTACTCATTTAATGAATTTTTTATATTTGTTGCTTATTCTATCCATTGAAAAATGGGAAAAACAGGGTTAATAACTTTGGGAGAATGTATGTAACAGGCAGAAGGAGGCGTGGCAGACTCCATGAAGAATATATATTCTTAATCAGGGTGACGAACTGCGCTTCGTATGATATAGTAATTAAAAAATTGTGTTTAAAACATAGGGTACAGGGTATTCAACGGTCGACCGCGTCCGACTGATCTGCTCCGCCCATTCTTGTTTTAATTTTGTAATTATATTATAAGATATACGTTCTTATTTGTTGAAATTCACGTTAAAATTGCTAATTCTTGATTTAAGTTAACTTGAACTTAATTTTAAAACTCAAATTTTCTCTCTGTGTACGACTCTGCAAAGCCGTTCACATGCATGCATGTGCACGCGTGTGTGTATTCTGTTTGCGTATGTGTGGCGTATGTGTGTGTGCGTTGCCACATGACTGCCTGTGGCTCATGCAATGGCTGCCTTCCTGGCTGACTGCCATTTGATACCCTAACTCAGGTCGTATGAGCTCTGTGTGAGGTGAGGAACAATGCAGGTTTGGCAAATTAACATCTGGAATACGTCAAAGTGTAAATGGATTATTTTGCTCATTAAAATTATACAAAGCGTATTCGAACCTTGAATGTACTGTTACGAAACAAACATTATACATCAAACAAACATTATATATCGTTTCCACTAAATAGCTTAAAGAGCATTTGAGTAGGTCGCGTAAAAATAATTTGCTTTTGATTTCTTCTGCCTTTTTATACCCTGCACCTATATTGACGCTTGCTTGAAATAGGCATATCAAGTTTGTGCATAGCATAGACTTTAAACTTTCACTCTCTGATCGGAAATTCTTCTGTAGATGTATGTGTCGCTGAACTGTCCCCTGGGAATGTCGTGCGAGTGTCTCCTGGAAGTGATGCACAAGTGTCTTCTATATTGTGTCTTTAATATAGTCAGCAATACATACATATATCAGATATCCTGAACATATTTATAGTAAATAAAAACATTATAAATCTATACGGGATTTCATCGCAATGGGAAATTTAAGATAAAAGCTATTAAAATTAAAACTTATATCTTCATCTCAGCGAAACAGTATATAGGGTATGTCCAGTTTTTGTGCACTTGACTGTAGCCTCGCTGTACTTTTGTTTTTATTGGTGCTTTTTTGGTTGTTTAGCTTTAGCCCGTATCGCCAACATTTGCCGTTTTTTTTTTTGTTTTCTTGGTTTTATTCGTTTTATATATTCGTGGGAGTTGGAAGACAAATTGATTTCATGTCTGAAACTTCTTAAGCGCCTGCAACAGGGGAATCCCGGGTGTTGCAGCCACTGCTGTTGCAACCTCCTTCCCCTTTCCCTCACACACTCTCGCCCTTTCTCTGTCGGTTGCTGTGTACAAAGTTGATATTACACTGCACATACATACAGATATACACAGACATGCTTGAAACCTTTTTAGCCTTTTATTTAGTTTAAACTTGGCTAGAAATTGATGCGCCCCTTTGAAACAATATAACAGCAACTGCAACATGGCATCTACTACAACATGTTGCAATTGCCACGCCCCCAACTGCAACTGCCCCCTGTGCACTGCTGCTGCGGCTTCTGCTGTCATACACATGCACAATCCACCAACTCCATATAGTTCTGACTGCTGAATGCCAAATAGCAAATACCAAATACCGATTCCAACATCTACACTGAGCGAAAACGTCTAGTAAGCTGCAGCTGAATTTTTGACTTTTGGGACCATAATTAAGAGAATCAAATTAACTTTAATCCCATTATAAAATATTTATAATTCTGAGTTGGAGGTTAAGCAAAAAAAAAAACAATTTTTCTATGTGTAGCCTCCAAATACCAAGAGTCCTAAAACTCTGCCAGACATTCGACTAAGGTTAAATATTTGTAATTTTATTTGTAGTCGCAAACGTATGCCCATAAATTGTTACTTACCCCTAGAAATATGCAATTTTGCACCTCATTTTCGTAAGTACATATATTAGACCTTAACAGATTCTACATTTTACAGCCCCGTCATTAAAGTGATAGGTAGGAAATTCTAATGCAATAGCTTCATGTTGCTTAAAATGCGGCCAATTTGTAGAAAACTGGTATATGGGAACACTCTATACACCCAGAAAAAAAGCAATATAAAATAAAAGCCCTAGCAAGCAAAAGTCTTGATGCTAATAAATATTTATAACTAAGTACACACGAATAAAACGCAACAGATCAAGCCGGATATACTACATAGGTACGTATATTAAAAATCGTATAATGAAATGTTAACAGAATTATGTAAACATAATGTCTCTATGGTTGCTCTTATAGTGGCTGAGATCTGGGTGTTCATACGGACGGACAGACAGACAGACTCGCTTGGTCATCCTTATCAAGAATATGTATATATACTTTGTGGGGTCTGCCACGCCTCCTTCTAGGTGTTACACACATTTCCTCTTTGCACTAACTTAAAAGACCCTTTTTACTTTTTTAAAGTAAAGGGTCGGTCTAATTACACCTACCCCAAAGATCTCGAAAGCCATAAGCGCCTTGTACGTAGCCCATTGAATTCTCCACCGATGATATCAATTTTATAATGATCTGAAATAGAAATAACTTAGATATGCAACAGGCAATTTGTTTATAAATGTATGTAAGCGCTACTGCAGCTACAGTTTAAAAGCTGCAGACTTTGGCTTTATCCATCTATGCTGTGAACTACATTACGAACGTGAAATAAACAGCAAAGATGGAGCGGACAGAGCAGCCACCTAGATCTTACAAAGTACTATAAGAGCCAGAAATAAAATGTTTTGGTATTTAGGTTTTCGATATTGAGGTTGTTAAAATTAGACTACGACCGTAGTTTCTATTACTATACAAGAATGTACATATATTCTCTATCAGGACGACGAGCTCAGTCGATTTAGCCATGTTCGCCTATCTGTCCGAGCTGTGAGTATAGGGTATACATACAGTCGGGCTTGTTGTACTAAATTCCAACTGACCTGCCCGCTTCTATACCTGTTGCAAATTTACTCAGGGCATTAAAACAAATTCCATACAATATCAATATCAATAACTTGAACATTTTTAGTTATCAAAACAGTTTATCCATACTAAGTACCTGGCATACACCTAGCCCAACATGACGCCATCCTGCCTTCTTCTATCTATCGGAAAGCTACAATATACTATTTATATATATATGTACAAACTTCCAAAAAAAGAGTGAAAGGGGCAGCAAAACAGCTAGAAAAGTTTTTGTTTTTCCGCTCGTTGTTTGGCTGCAGTTCTCCCACTTACTTCTGTCTGCTTGTCCTTTGCTTTCCTTTCCTTTCCTTTTCTTTTGTTTCTTCTGCCACCCAGTTTGTTGCTCAACGTAGAATGCGTGAAAATCCTGGCAACTTGTTAGCTTATCCGGTGATTACATCGATAATGCTACGTGGTGTTTTAGCTACAAAGCTACGTGCCGCTTCTCTGGCGCCCACTTGGTGGGTCCCATCTCTACATCAGAGTGGGTTGCACGTTGCCAGTTGCCAGTTGCCAGTTGCCAGTTGCAACATGCTGAAGCGACTGGGCGTGGTTTTAGTATAGAAGGTTTGGGGAATAGGCGGTCTGCAAAGTGATACTGTTGCCATTTTCAACCTGGTGTCTTTCTAGCTCTCTTCACACCTTCCTCCTTGCTCTTACTCCATTTCCAACCGTCCGTCTGTCTGTGTTTTCCTTTTGGCACCAGCAAAATAGCTAAGAACCCAGTTCTTGAACTAGAAACAACTGCAACAACGACTGCAACAATAATACGTCTGAGCTATTTTTCTTTGTAATACCCTGAAATGCTAAGCATGCGTTTTTCTAGATGCGTTATGTCAAATTTGAGACTGTACGGGAACATATTCTATATGATTCCAACCTTACTTTCTAGGTTAACTTTAATCTGTTTTACTCTTGTTTATAACAGCTCCCCCAAAACACATTTAACCAGCGTACAGCAAAACAGAATTTACATACAAAAAATAGGGTTCTTGGATCGTATAGTTTGCAAGAGCTAGGTGAAAGATCATAAGGACAGACGGTCAGACGGACATAGCTATATCGACTCGGCTTGTAAGAGCGTTGTAGAAAAATAAGAAATTCCGGAGCTTGTATTATTTTTACAATATACATCCACAAAAAAAAAAAAATTAAAACAAAATATTGAAATCCGAGGCTTAAATATCTAACAAAAATTATCTTTCCAGTTTGTTCTATTGAGAGTATACAATTTTTCGTATTTTGCAAATTTTCTATCATTTATTGCATTTTTGTTGCACGTTTGTATTTTATTTTGTCCGTTTTTATGTGTAACTTCTTGTAGTTTTTGGCATACAAATGCGCAAAATGCAGTTGAAGCATTCGTTCCCTGCACCTCTGGCATCTCTGGCAACTCTGGCACCTCTGGCACCACCGGCCTGATGCCTTTGTATTCTGCTCCCACGCATGTTGTACATTTTATTACCAGTGTCTTGACTCTGTGCTGCATCAAGGAGCCGAGTTGGCCTCGAATGTTGTAAGCAGATACATTTGTATATGTGCAAAGTTGTATATGCTGCTGTTGAGATTCTCCATTACCTCAATTCTCTCCATTCCCCTCATTCTCTCCACGTCCCTCATTCACACTCCTCGTCTACAAAACTGCACTGCTGCATTTCACTGGCTGTTATTCACGTGCGCAATCAATTTTTCATGTTTTTACGGCCGCAGACGCAGACTCTGATGGCGATGATGCCAAAAAGCAAATCAAACCATCTTGGCCATACGGCGAATGCGGAGATAGCGATGAACACGTGTCACGATATAAATCAGGAATTGGGACAGGGAGAGAAAAACTTTATATGAATTTATCTTGTAACTAAAATCATCTTTATTTAAATCGTGAATTTCATTATTAACAATTAAGTTAAATTGTCCGTCTGTCCGTCTGTCTGTGTGTCTGTCCGTCCGTACGAACGCATAGATCCCAGCAACTATAAGAGCTAGAAACATCATATTCGGTATTAAGGTTCTCCTAATCCGTAAACAGAACGAGTTTGTTTTAGATTGGAAACCTCCCCACCTTCCATCGCAAAATGCAAAAAGCTACTGTAGCCACGGTTTTTAAGCTATTGATTTGTAATATGGAATGTAACTAGCTAATTGTATTCTCTATCGACGCTGTGAATTTTGCTACGGTCGGATACGACACTCCGTAAATACGGAACAGAAAATAAACGTTACATGGCATAGGTAGGGTATGTCGCATGCATGCGTATGCGTATGCGTGCATTGCTTGCCTCTAACAACATAACATGAAATGTTAAGTACATTAATCACGTTCTTGTAATTTAATATATGATAAAAGGTCAATGCATAGGTTTCTTTTAGGCAGATCAGAAAGTGCTGCTGGCCAACAGATGGCTAACAAATCTAGGCATAAATACGGGAAATATTTACTTCAATTGTTAGCCGCTAGATGTCGCTGCGGGCTGATTTGAGTGCACGGCGTATGAGAACATAACTTAAACTTAAAAAGAAAATAACGTGAGCAAAATGAAACTTTCACGGCGTCAGTTATTACAGTGTTGTTATTGTTCTCTTTCCGTTATACACTTGAGTTTTTATTTGTCGAGGCGCTCGTTTGCCACGCCCATTGCGTGTGGTATGAATATGGGCGATGGGCGGACAGAGTGGATGCTCAGATGGCCAGGTAAGACTGGAGGTTAAGTGGGGAGTGGGGCATGGGGCATGGGGCAGGGGCAGGGGGAATGGGGAATGTTAACGCAATTATTACGCATTTCTTATGATGTAATCAGACGCAGCTTGGGTTTCAAATGAAAATATGCCTGGCTGGTGCCGATGTTGTTGCTGCTTTTGTGGCAAAAGTTTTGCTTGCCACAAGACCTAGGTGGCAGTTGCAGTGTGGCCGTGGCTGGGGCGAAAATGAAGAGAAATAAAACTAAATTATGGCAATTGAAAATGAAAAGCGAAAATTAAGCGCATAATGAGTCGCAGCGGAGGGCGTAACAGACGTAGGGAGGTGGGGCTACGAGGGCTTGAGATTAAAGCAACAAGCACTCAGCGACAATGCCAGGACATAATACAATAAGCAACAACAACAAGCTGATAAATAAGTGGAAAGAATGTGAAACGAAATCATGAAGCCCCAGTCTGGGCGTGGCAATAATAACAAGAAAAAAAACCAAAAAAAAAAATATGGTACGTCCTAATGCAGTCGACGACGCACAATGAAGTTTGTTTTCTTCATAGTGAGCTGGGGCACATGAACTTTGCCTTGCCACTGTATGTGGCACTTAACGAGGGCGCCTTGTTGTCTTCAGGTGGATTCCTTAGTTCCCCGCTCTTATGCCGCCTCCCTCACCTTCTATCTCTTGTTCGTTTTCGGCAGTTATTTACCTCCATCTCTCACTAATTTCGCCTCGAAGCTTGCCACACGTGCCGCTAAATCACTCAGCCGTAATCGTCTTAGCAAGTGCAAACAGCAGTACGAGTTTTGCCACAGCCGACAAAATCGTCCAAAACAAACTCGCAAAGGTATGGCAAAAATACAAATAATATAAATCAAATTATTAAATAAATAAAGAAAATCAGCATAAATATAATTAATGAATAAAGATTGTTTTTAATTGCTCTTCCCAAAAAGTGTTTGGGAGTCCAATTTACTACTTATTTAGTGGAATGACAAGTATACTTGTAAAAATTTTGCTTTAAAATAGTATAGTTTTCCTGAAGGCCTCAAATAATTAACACATTATTAATTACTTTAAATTAATTAAAAACTTAAAATTATTCCATAATGCTTTAATTTAACTTGAATTTATTGATAGAAATATTATCATATGCACAATAGCACCATTCATATGAATGTTTGTTAGGAATGTGACATACTTTTCTTAACAAATAAAATATATAGACACGAATGTAACATTCGATTAATCAATTACTGATAAATATTATAAATATATAATTCTGCAAATTTTATATAATAAGTCAAACATTTTGAAATCGTTCTTTTTATTTAATGAATACAATCCCACATTTTAAAAATTTCCTACCTTCCCCACTTTAATTTTAGTTGCGAAAGCAGAATGTATAATTTGTCACCTGGTAGCTGAAATTCCATTGCAACTCCATGGTTGTATTTGCGTGTAGTTTTGTGGGTAGCAAAGGGTATGAACAAACTGCTCTGTCACTCAAATCTCTGACACAAGACAAATCGTATCGCAGCGCATCGAATCGAATTGATCGCATCCAATCGAAATCGCAATCGGATTCGGTGAATTTTAGCATCACGCCCTCTCTCTCTCTCTCTCCCTTTCTCTCTTTCTATCTATCTATCTCACTCTGCACACTGCCTCCGTTGCCGCATATGCAATTGAAGTTGACTCGACTCCATTTACTATTGTGAATTTTGCTACACTTGTGCAATCAATTCACAATTACGTAGCCTTTCCTTACGTCTCAGTCACTTGTGTCCTCGTCAGTGTTAACAACTTGACTATTTTCAAGTCAAAAATGGCAAGTTTTTTACTGCCGAATACAGGAAACCACCCATATATATCCCAGTTATATATCTGTTATTTTTCAGTCCGTTATAAATTGTTTAATTTAAAGCTCTTAAATTGAATGTAATACAAACTACGCTATCGCCATATTTTCAAAAAAGTTTTTAAAACGATAATGGCAAATTTACATAAAAAAAGCGTATTTATTGATAAATCGTTAGATATAAGATTCACAAAATCATTCGAAAATTTAGCCGATATTTAATACAATTTTGATTTAAATTTTACAATTTTCAATTAAATAGATTTAATCTTTGCAGTACTTTCTATTATCTATTTTACTTTAAAATTTCTTAAATAGTTAGTGAGCATAAAATGGTATAAGCAACAAGTCTCAAAGAAGAGATGAGGTTGAAGCTTACCAAACTTTGGACAGCTTACCTAATGAATAAATAGTAAGTAATATACAGTAGAATCCGGTTATAGCGACATTCAAGGGACCGACGATTTTACGTCGTTATATCCGGAAGACGCACTATCCGAAAGGAGCAAAAAAAAATTTTTTTTTATATTTTATGGATGCCATGGTCGTAATAGGTTTTAAAATAAAACAAATTAATTTTTTAATCAAAACAAAAAATTCAATACAGTAGAATCCGGTTATAGCGACATTCAAGGGACCGACGATTTTACGTCGTTATATCCGGAAGACAAAATCCATGATTTTGTTTCTTTTTCGTATTGAAAAAATACAAAATCCATGATTTTGTTTGCTTCTTTTAGCATTGTTAAAGAAATCTATTTTTCCTCTTTAAAGTTTTTTTTTTTGTTCGGTACGTCGCAATATCCGGTTGAATTGTGAAAAATCTCGTCGTTATAAGCGGTTTGTCGCTAAAAGCGGAGACGTTATAAGCGGAGGCCGTTTCATATAAGTTTGTATGGGGACCAACCAAACCATCGAGTTTTCGTCGCAATAACCGGACGGACGCTATAAGCGGCGTCGTTATAACCGGATTCTACTGTATTTAGATTAATCATATTAATTATATTAATAAATCATAAATATAATATTTTGCTGTTAAGGTGCTACGTCTATTTTACTTTGCTTCTTTTGTTTTTTAAAAAAATGTAGCTATTTTTGGCTTTTCGCTATAGTTGACGAGCGATAGTTGGCAACACTGGTCCTCATCCGCCCTCCGCCCTCCGCCCCTCTGCCAGGGTCAGGACATCGCACGAATGCAAAGTTCAATTCAATCTTTCAGTTGTCACTGGCAAAAGCAATATGCGAATGCGGGCCAAGTGAAGAAGCAGAATACCCGGACACACATGGCAGCAGCTTCAGCTCCTCAGCTCCTCAGTTAGTTAGGTTGGGTTTAGTTTGACTTTGCTTTGTTGTTTTATGTTATTTAGAATTTAAATGTTTACACTTGTGTGTGTGTGTGTGTTTGTGTTGTGTTTGCTTGGCAAGAGCATTTGCTAAATCTAATGAAACGTGTTTAAAACAATTTGTTCCCCATATTGAATTATACACTCGACTGCATACGACTTCTTTTTGCAAATGCGTTTCTGTCATTCCCAAGGGATTGAACAACATCATAGACTGATAGAAACAGCATTTAGCTCTCATGCACACATTTGCCCAGCAGCAAATCAAAATGCCAAATGCCACATGCCACATGCCACTTGCCACATGCTCAAGACCTACTATGTATGTTGTGAGCTCTTTGAATTTATTAGCTAGTATTCTAAGTCATATTCAATATACTCCTTTCAGTTTATATCTACATATTTCATTATTTTTGCCATATAATACATTTTTTACCATGAAATTCACGCTTACAGCAAAAACAATAACATAACATAAAACTTGTCCCGTGCGCGATGTTCCGTGCAAATTTATTTAAAATTGAACCAAAAAAAAAATGCAAGTTATATTTGAAAAAAATGGCATTTAACTGATGACAAAAAATTTGGACGGGGCGGATCAGTCAGATCAGTCGGATCAGTTCCGTCATCTGCAAAATACCCTGTACCCTATATTCAAAATATAATTTTATGAAACTGTCACACGAAGCGTAGCAGCAATATTTAATGGGATTAAATATATACAATTGTATACATGTAATGAAATTATAATATGTCACTATGGTATAAATTACTACATACATACATATTAATTAATATGTCACTATGGTATAACTCACTACATACATACAATAATATAAACAATTTTATATTTTAACAAAAAAAAAAAAAACAAGCAATACTTCTTACTTTTTATTGTGTGCCAGATTTAGCGGCAGCTCAATACCGCTCACATTAAACTCTTGCCATTGTCACACTCCAGATCCACAAACTAATGGCTCTAAATTATTATAATAAACAAATACTATATGTATTATACTAATCACATTCGCCACTTCACTTAAACGCCCTTGACACGTCCTACTCACTAGACCACAGACACTACACTGCGATCAGCAGCACTGTAGCAGCTGTATTTATAGTGCTTGCAGGCTGCGCAGCCGCTGTCTCTTATCAGTTCTCGAGAATAAGAACGAGAAAGAGCCAAGAAAACTCACCCACTAATCTGCAGCTGTGGTGAGAGAACACATCGGCCGCTCTCTGTGCGTAAGCTCCGAGGCAGCGCTTAGCCGCTCTCCTTAGCTGGCTCTCCAAGCATACCCCTGCATTACAAGTAATGCAGCGGGTAGCCGGCTCGCCTATGAAGAACACATCGACCGCTCGCTATGCATAAGCTCTGAGGCAGCGCTTAGCCGCTCTTCTTGCTGGCTCTCCAAGCATACCTCCTGCATTACAAGTAATGCAGCGGGTAGCCAGCTCGCCTATGAAGAATACTACGAGCGCTCTCTGTGCGTAAGCTCCGAGGCAGCGCTTAGCCGCTCTCCTTAGTGGCTCTCCAAGCATAGCCGGCTCGCCTATGAAGAACACATCGACCGCTCTCTATGCATAAGCTTCGAGGCAGCGCTTAGCCGCTATTCTTGCTGGCTCTCCAAGCATACCTCCTGCATTACAAGTAATGCAGCGGGTAGCCAGCTCGCCTATGAAGAATACTACGAGCGCTCTCTGTGCCTAAGCTCCGAGGCAGGGCTCAGCCGCTCTTCTTGCTGGCTCTCCAAGCATACCTCCTGCATTACAAGTAATGCAGCGGGTAGCCGGCTCGCCTATGAAGAACACATCAACCGCTCTCTATGCATAAGCTCCGAGGCAGCGCTTAGCCGCTATTCTTGCTGGCTCTCCAAGCATACCTCCTGCATTACAAGTAATGCAGCGGGTAGCCAGCTCGCCTATGAAGAATACTACGAGCGCTCTCTGTGCGTAAGCTCCGAGGCAGCGCTTAGCCGCTCGCCTCAGCTGGCTCTCCAAGCATACCGCCTCGCATGTAGACACGTAATGCAGCGGGTAGCCGCTCGCCTATGAAGAACACTAACGCTCTCTTGCTAAGCTCCGAGGCAGCGCTCAGCCGCTATTCTTGCTGGCTCTCCAAGCATACCTCCTGCATTACAAGTAATGCAGCGGGTAGCCAGCTCGCCTATGAAGAATACTACGAGCGCTCTCTGTGCGTAAGCTCCGAGGCAGCGCTTAGCCGCTCTTCTTGCTGGCTCTCCAAGCATACCTCCTGCATTACAAGTAATGCAGCGGGTAGCCAGCTGCCTATGAAGAATACTACGAGCGCTCTCTGTGCGTAAGCTCCGAGGCAGCGCTAGCCGCTCTTCTTGCTGGCTCTCCAAGCATACCTCCTGCATTACAAGTAATGCAGCGGGTAGCCAGCTCGCCTATGAAGAATACTACGAGCGCTCTCTGTGCGTAAGCTCCGAGGCAGCGCTTAGCCGCTCTTCTTGCTGGCTCTCCAAGCATACCTCCTGCATTACAAGTAATGCAGCGGGTAGCCAGCTAGCCTATGAAGCATAGCTACGAGCGCTCTCTTCGCCTTGTGCGTAAGCTCCGAGGCAGCGCTTAGCCGCTCTTCTTGCTGGCTCTCCAAGCATACACCTGCATTACAAGTAATGCAGCGGGTAGCCAGCTCGCCTATGAAGAATACTACGAGCGCTCTCTGTGCGTAAGCTCCGAGGCAGCGCTTAGCCGCTCTTCTTGCTGGCTCTCCAAGCATACCATCCTGCATTACAAGTAATGCAGCGGGTAGCTAGCTCGCCTATGAAGAATACTACGAGCGCTCTCTGTGCGTAAGCTCCGAGGCAGCGCTTAGCCGCTCTTCTTGCTGGCTCTCCAAGCATACATCCTGCATTACAAGTAATGCAGCGGGTAGCCAGCTCGCCTATGAAGAATACTACGAGCGCCCTCTGTGCGTAAGCTCCGAGGCAGCGCTCAGCCGCTCTTCTTAGTGGCTCTCCAAGCATACACCTGCATTACAAGTAATGCAGCGGGTAGCCAGCTCGCCTATGAAGAACACATACGACCGCCCTCGATGCGTAAGCTCCGAGGCAGCGCTCGAGCCGCTCTTCTTAGTGGCTCTCCAAGCATAGCCGGCTCGCCTAATGAAGAACACATCGACCGCTCTCTATGCATAAGCTCCGAGGCAGCGCTTAGCCGCTCTTGCTGGCTCTCCAAGCATACCTCCTGCATTACAAGTAATGCAGCGGGTAGCCGGCTCGCCTATAAAGAACATTTCGACCGCTCTATATGCATAAGCTCCAAGGCAGCGCATAGCCGCTCTCCTTGGTGGCTCTCCAAGCATACCTCCTGCATTACAAGTAATGCAGCGGGTAGCAAGCTCGCCTATGAATAATACATCGAGCGCTCTATATGCATAAGCTCCAAGGCAGCGCCTAGCCGCTCTCCTTGGTGGCTCTCCAAGCATACCTCCTGCATTACAAGTAATGCAGCGGGTAGCAAGCTCGCCTATGAATAATACATCGAGCGCTCTCTGTACGTAAGCTCCGAGGCAGCGCTTAGCCGCTCTTCTTGCTGGCTCTCCAAGCATACCTCCTGCATTTATTATAGTAGGTGTTGGACAGGGTCTGCACCTGTCGGTTACGTACGACTGGTACCTGCAGCGGTTAGATTGTGATGTAGTTTTAATAAGTAACTGCAACAATTAGTTCTACACATAAATTAAATACTTGACAAATGCAATGTTTTTGCTCGTATACAATTTACATTTGTCTTTTGATGAGCCTCCTGCTGCATTGCATTGCGTATACGCAACGTTGGGCTATTACCAAAATTATAATAGAGTTATTAGGTAAATTGTTGAGGCTGTTGCAGGTCGAGTAAATTTTGTAATTTTTGCAGATGATTTAATCTATTTTTAATAAAACCTGAGGTTTGCCATTGTGCACTCGTTTTATTTCTCAGCGTTGCTGTTTTTGCTCTTGCTTAAATCATGAAAACACAATGCTCTCATAATAAAATTGAAACAGCAACAGCAACAGCAACAACAACAATGTGTAAACACATGTAAGCTCTGCCACAGTGTCGTTGCTGTTTTGTTGTTGCAGTTGTTGTTGTTGTTGTTGTTGAAAGCAACTGCCGTTGTCTGTCTGGTAAACCAAAATTGTTGCTCGTTTTCCGCATGAATCACTTGCATCATCATCATCCTCATCATCCGCAACTCTCGCAACCCTTCGCTTTATACGGAACCACAGATATGTCCATGCATGTGCAGTCACACCCATACACACCCACACATCTACACACACACACTCACACACTCACACACTCACACACTCACACACTCACATACATCACACCGTTTGCTTCTGCACTTTGTAAGTAGCTTTTAATATATTTTGCCACAAGCCAAAAATAAAAGAAAAAAAATAAAACAATATATATGTATATATATACCATCTATATAGACGTATATATTGGACGCTCTCTTTGTGTGCTGAAATTGGATTGAAATTAAAATAAAAAGCATACATGAGTGTGAACATTTGCCATATGCTCAACTTGCAACATATCCTAGAATATTATATTCCATCAAATTTGCAATTTTTTATTTATCACGTCAAGAACGTAAGACCCATATATTTCATAAGCATATTTTCGATGACTTTGAGGTCATCAAGTTAAATATTGCGCAACTTTGGTGTGCGTGAAGTGATTTGACTGACTTTTTTTTTTATTTATTAAGTCAAGATCATATCCTTAATGGTTTTCCATTTCATTGAGGTTATAAAGTTTCATGATTTTTAATATACGATACCATAGCTTTTTGACCCTGTACTTTTGAAAAGTACAAAAGGGTCAAATAAGTTAGTGCAATAGGAAATGTATGTAACACCCAGAACAAGCCGTGGCAGAGCCCCCAAAGTACTATATATACTCTGAACTAGTACGAGCTGGGTCGATATAGTCATGTCTGTCTTATCGTTCGTCTTTATGAACTTCTATATCTCGCAAACTACACGAGGTAGGGTAATCATTTTTGGTATGTAGGTTCTGACAGTAAGCAAGACAAATTTGCTATCGATTTTGGAAACCTCCCCCCTTCCAAACCCTAGCTCATAGATCTCGCAAACTTTAAGCGCCAATATTAAAGCTACAGACTTTGGAGTTTAGCATGTAAGTAGCTTATGATCGGACAAGAGCCAGCGAAGATATGCTATAGACAATTTGATCTATTAGGCTTAGTTTAAACGTATTTGCATACAGTATGGGTCTCATACTGTCGGTTACGTTCGACTGTAGCCCTCCTTCTGACTAATCAGCCCCATCCTGTCTAGTTTATTCATGCCCTTTATCTGCGTATCATACAGGGTAGAGAGAAAGTAAAATCTCTGCAAGAGCACAAAATTTAATGAAATAAAATACATATACAATATATAAAATTAAGCGAACAAGAGACCAAAGGCCGAAACCCAAAACCAAGAGAACAACAACCAGCAACAACAACAAAAAAGAGCAGCTCTATATTGTTCAAGATACGCGTAATACATAGAATGCACTAATACAATTTAACTATTTTGATAAATAATAATGGAGTACTAAAGACTTCAATTTATCAGACAATCAAAAGTTTTTGATGGAACTAGATATCTAGCTGTTTATTCGATATGCAAATTATCATGATATGCATAAACGCATAAACCTACTTAACGTGCATTTACCAGAAAAATCAACGGTATGAGATTTAAAAGCCAACACAGATTGAGCCAATTTAAGGCATGCACCAGGGAAGGCATAGATACAACGTTAACAGGGTAAATGCAACAGAGAGAAACACACAGACAGAGAGAGAGAGAGAGAGAGAGAGAGAGAGAGAGAGAGAGAGAGATTAAGATAGAGAGAGCAAGATCTTTCATTGGAGGCACATTAACTGTCTAACAAGCTGTCAATCTTTGGTCATTAACATTTACAAGTTTGGCTATGCCGCTTTGTTTTTTTTTAAGTATATGTTAGACGTAGACATGCACTGAGAAAAATTAACAATTATACAATGTATGCATACTATTTTGTATATTGTATATATTGTATTTTGCAAATACAAGGTTATTAACTTTGTCAGAATGTTAGTAACAGGCAGAAGGGGCGTGGTAGACCCCTCAAAGTATATATCGTTCATTTACTTCAATACCATACGCAGGCTTAAAGTTTATTTCAAATTTTGGATGCCACGTGCCTACCGCGTGGAATTACCATAAATAAAATACATTGACCAAATAAAAGCATACAAATCTATCTACGTAAATCTTCTAGGAACTTTGGAGATGATTAATATCTACCAATTCGCAATTAAATCAGTCCATAAATAAGCGAATTATGATTATTAAAGATTTTCATATTGACTTTATTATACCCTGTGCCCATTTGAAAAATGGGAAAAACAGGGTTAATAACTTTGTGCGAATGTATGTAACAGGCAGAAGGAGGCGTGGCAGACCCCACAAACTATATATATATTCTTGATCAGGAAGACGAGCTAAGTCGATTTAGCCCTGTCTGTCTGTCTGTCTGTCTGTCTGTCTGTCTGTCCGTCTGGATGAGTGCGTAGATCTCAGCAACTATAAAAGCTAGAGCAGCCGTTTTGGTCTCTTTTGAAAGGTATGTACCATACGCAGATCAAGTTTATTTCAAATCTTGAATGCCACGCCCCTGCCGCCTACAACGAATGAAATAAAATACATTCGCCAATTTAAAATACACCAAACTATTTACATGAATTCTCTCTTCAGTAATTGGTAGGTCTATATCAAACACAGATGATGCTTTTTCAAATTTTGGATGCCACGCCCCCTTTACGCCTTAATCGATAAAAACCGAATAACAAGCGTAATATTGAACATAGAACGTTGAAACTCGGAATATATACTCTTGTGTATGGTAGTTACCTATCCTGAAAAGCGCATTAAAATCGACCAATAAACACAAGAGATATGAACGAAACAATATTACAGGCGTTACGCCGCTCGCCCTTTAGCAGCGCAGCCTGTAAAGCATGGCATACACAAAATGGAAGAAGAATTGCTGCTACGCTCCGTGTGATAGTTTTAAACAATTATATTTAAAATATTTTATACTGCAATTGCGAGCGCGCAGCGCGAGCTTTGGCACAGGGTATAAGCCAGTCGGGCCCGTCCGACTGATCTGCTCCGCCCATTCTGGTTTTTTTAGTGTAATTATAGATAGCAGCATGCCATATACATAAGAAGTAGGCTATGCTACATTCAACCGAATTGCGGAACTGTAAAATATACGGGCGAGAGTGAGCTGTGGTACAGGGTATAAGATTGTCGGGCCTGCCCGATTGTTTTTTGATATTTGTTTATTTATAGTAACGTGTTTATTACCAAATCTTTAAATACATTAGGTCTTTGTTAGACTTTTGGGTATTAACGGCAATACCTCAATTAGCATTAGGGTAACTCAAAAATATATGGACGAGGCAGTAGGACAGAAATCTACAGTCGGACGCAACCGACACAAGGAGACTCTTTACACAATCAGAAGGAATTGCGGTAGACCTCATAGCGTATATACATATATTCTGTCTCAGGACGACGAGTTGAGGCGAAGTAGCCCTATGCTTATCTGTTCATATGTTATATAGATATATATATTACAGTAAAAATTAATATTTATATAAATTAAAATACCCTGGACGATATGACTTGCTGCATTTGCATGACCCGTCGGACGGGTTATTACATAATACTTACTTCACGAATTTTTCAGTGTAGCAAACGACGAAGTTTTTGCTTAGCTTTGCACTTGCCACAATTGTTGTTGTTGTTGCTGCTGCTGCAGCTTCAAAGTTTGCGCTGACGTTTGCAATACAAATTGTTGTTGTTGTTGTTGTTGTTGTTGGAGTACTATTGGCTGCATTAACATTAACATTAACTAAGTGCTCGTCACACCTACTGCATGTGCCCACAGTTCTCAAAGGACGATACAATTACTCGCCAATTGTTGTTGCTCTTGTCTTAAATTGTTGAAAATGTTGCGCTTGACATTTGCGAGCTGCCTGATGGGCATAAATTTTGATTTATGTGCATGCAAATACGCATACATACATACAGCTCATGTAGATACATATGTATCTATCAGATACATGTGTGCGGTCGCTTCATTAATTTGTCATATGAAGCGATGCATAAAGCAGATATAACAACTGCAAGTCTATTGGATACATCATTAAGCCCCACACACACACACACACACACACACACACACACACACACACACACACACACACACGCAATTTTCAATTAACGCACGAATTATGGAATGCATATGTCAAAAAAAAATATATAATATAAAAATATATCTCAAATTATGAATACATATGTATGTATACATTTTTTAAATGCGCTTAAATTGAGATTTAAATAAAAGTGTCAGCCGATTTGCATGGCAAATGCGTTGACAATTTTGCATTATGTTCCAGAAAATGAAATCTCATTTTTTATAAATTTGGTCACGGAAGTATATCACATACTATAGATCATACCATTTAGGTCCCTTCGAGATCATATCTGAAAGAAGGTGGTTTATGTGCATTTGTACATATATAACATTTGTGCATATATAGATACATTTATCAAAATCATATAAATGTATTAAATATTTATAAATTAAACAATTTATAAATTAATAATTTAAATATTTTCTTTTTTTTATAAAATAACTGAAATAGGTGAGTGTAGGTTCGACGTCAATAATGTTTGATTATTTGTAAATCACATTTTGGTAATTTTTAGTTCCTATTTGTGAAAGATCGTATGTATAAATATATATTATATATAAATTTTATTTACTGTATATTATTCAGGTCATCATTTCACAGGACGTTTCAGAAAACCAAATTATATAAACATATGTCATTAAGAAGATATTTGTGTTATGGTCGCATGAGGAAATTATGAATGATGGAGCATACCTAGTTTATAGTTGTATATTCCATGTCTAGATCACATATAAGATACATTACGGTTAAAGCAATTTTTTTTATATCATATGTAGTTCATATTTAGATAACCTTAAAATATCGGTTTTATATATGTATACTCTATGACTATACCCAGCTGAAATATACAATATCATAAGCTGTTCATATCATATATAAAATAAAAAGACATCTTATCTATACGGATTTAGTTTGATATAGTTCGATAAAATGTTACGTATAATACTATTAACCTTCGACAAACATAAAAAAATTCAAAAAATAGCTTAAAATGCTATCGTGTAAAATAATTTATTTTATTTGCAAAAGTATACTTAAGTTTTAGACCATAAATCTACTAGGGAACGATTCTTGGCAATAAGAGCATTCAGCTGTAATTTTTCAGTTTATTTATACGATTTATTCAAAATCGCCAAATGTATTCGTAAGCTTCACCATTGGCGATTTGCTGGCGAGAACGCCGAACGGAACACGCTTAATATCGCCTGAATATGGCAGGCAGGATGGCGCGAACGATGCTGATTTATGAGTTGCAGCAGGGGGGGGGGGGGATTGAGGTGATGAGAGCTGGGATGGCGGTGGGAACACTTCTTGTTTGATGTGAAGGATGTGCCGTGCCGCCTTCTTTGTCATCAGCGAGCATCGTGCGTTTTCCTTTCCTTTCTTTCTGTTATTTTATTTTATTTTATTTTATTTTATTTATTATTGTTCGCTCCTTGGTTGCGTTAACCTTGATGCCAGCGGCTGATCCGATTCCTGCGCCACCTCTCACTTCACTCCGCTCTCCGCACTCCCCTCCTGTCACCCATCAACCTTCTCTCGTCACCAACCTCAATGCTGTGTGGCACTCGATACTCAATACGCGCTGGGGAAACGCCATGGGCGACAATTGAAATTATGGATTTTATGTGTCATAAGCTTTTATTGATGCAACAATCAAATATTTATGATGACAATTCCCGTTGACAATGATGACGATAAAAGTGCTTTTAGTATACCGTTCTCGCATATAGTCTTATACTACGTATATATACAGCCAGACAGACAGACAGACAGACATCTACAGACATATATAGATTTCAATTCATGCAGTTTGCCAAAAAAGGTGAGCACAAACACCCACATTATACCACTCGACTCTGTGAAATCGCAGCTTATTTTTCGACTTCTAACATTTGTCATTTTGTGGCATTACCTACTGATTTTGTATGCCCTTTATGTTTTTTCCCCGCTTATGTTCCATTTATATCTCATGGAAATTTTCGCTGCAATACGAGTTAAGAGCTAGTCGATGATATATCACAGTTCGTGTTGTGACAGCAAATCTTTTGACACCAAAAGGTTGTTATTGCATATTGCATGCTATATTTTTGTGTTAAGAATCAAGATAAACGCGTTTTAAGTTTTCAAGCGCCGTGTTTTGCCGTACAAAGCGGTGGGACATATTCTCTGAAATTTTGATTGAAGATAGATTATTAACCAACGAACATCACTGTATCATAAACTCAAAAATCGAGTTTTTTAAGCTATGGCACTCTTCTAGTAAATGAGCGGTAAGTTGACCTAAATACCTCGTGTTTCAATTATTATACCCTGTATTTTTAAAGATTACAAAAGGATCTATTAAGTTAGACCCCACAAGTATAAATATTCTTGAACAGGACAACTAGCTGAGACGATAAATCCATGTCTGTCTGTCTGTTTAAATAAACCCCTAGATCTTGAAAGCTTTAAGAGCTTGAAGCACCATTCTTGGTATATCGGTTCTATTTAAAGTCTTTTCTTTAGCAGATAAGAGCCAGAAATACCATTTTTTTGTATTTAGGTTCTCCTATGCAGAATCAGATCAAGTTTCTTTGGGTTTTTTGATAACTTCTCTGATTTCTCATTCCGCTAACCGAATAACTAATTTGGCAATAGTTTTGTGTTTTAAAGCTACAGTTTTAATGCTTAGGATTTAGGATATAGTACGTACATATCGCTCGTTTACCAGAAGAGTGTCATAACTCAAAAATCGCGATTTTTGAGTTAATGATGCAGTAATGTTCGTTGGATATTATTCTATCTTGTGTCAAAATTTCATTATCCTATCTTCAATACACACAGCGTGAGAAGAGAATATGTCGGTCCACCTTGTATGGAGATACACGGCGCTTGAAAACTTTAAACGCGTTTATCTCGAAACGCACTTTTTTGAGTTATGACACTCTTCTGGTAAACGAGCGATATGTACGTAGTGAATGATAATATCCATCGATGCTGTGAATTAGATTATAATCGGATAACAAATAGCGAAGAAAACAAAAAGTACAGGGTATTCTACAGTCCGACTGTAGCTCCGTCCTCACAGGCTTTCTTTTTTTTGTCAAACATACCCATGTTTAAGTTGTTAAAATACATAAAATAAAATAAATTTTTAAACTCAAATAGTACTTGAAAACTATTGCTCGAGTCCTGTTTAAATACTGTACGCATTGATTTTTGTTACAGTTTTGACATTCCCACAAAAACATAAATTTTTGGACTAAAGATACACTATTTTAATTTGTTTTTCATGTGCATCCATGTATTGTTAAAGTACAATTAAGATTTAAGTTTTAAGTCGTATTATTTTAGAACACAACTTTAAACAGAAATACGTTTTTTTTTGTTAGTTTCCTTGGGGCTTGCTATTAGATTATACAAATAACGAAAGGCGCAGATAATAGCTACACACACACACACACACACACACTGTGAGTCGCTAGCTATAATTTATGTAGAGCACACACATACACACTCGCACACACACTGACACAGACACACGGATAGGAAGCACTCACCTGAGCTTGAGCGCAGAAATTCACACTGAACCTGCATATCATGTAACCGGAGCATGGTATTCCTTCCGCATGTGACCCCACCCCATTGCGGCCGTCCCGGGTATACGATTCGTTCAGACTGGGGTGTTCTATGCATATGCAGGCGTAGTCGAAACAGCGAAATATCTATGAGTGCATCCATTATCCTTAATACACTTACGTGCACTAATGTGCTTCACATTAATGTGGGAGCTGCTTGAAAATTTAGGTTTTCCTCTTTGCCCGGTTCGTTTGACTGGCTCTCGGTGCGGTACGTTTTATTTCTATCTCATATTCGCTTGCCGCAAATAGCCCCCCGACTCCCTCCTCACCCGTCTCTCTCACCCCCTGTATATATCTCTGGCTCTTTGCTGCATTCGTTTTGCAGTCGGTGGCAGTAGAAGAAGACTCAAATAACCGACTTGATCCGCATTCACCTGGGCAACACGTTGCGATTTCCGTTTACATTTTCCTATCCATCGCTTTAATCGCCAGCCCCATGGGCGCAAAGGGGGCGTGCTGCATTGTCTGTGCTGAGCTCTGGGTAATGAAATTTATACAAATCGAACCATAAGTACCGCAATGGATTCAAATACCATATACACTACTCTAAATAAACTCAAGTTTACTCTAGCACTACGTTTATGGGTTAGGTATAGCCAAATGGGTATAGCATCGGCGTAGAAAATAAAAAAAAAACCACACCGTATTTAAATTCTAAATTTGTTATCATTTCTATGGGTAAAGTTTAATAATAACCAGAATGGGCGAAGCAGATCAGTCGGACGGGCCCGACTGTAGAATACCCTGTAATATAATATTTTAAATCTATTATCCGAGGCGTAGGCAGCAATGCTTCTTCTTCTTAATTTTTTGTGTGCAGCATGCATCATGCGCTGCCAGAAGGCGAGCGAAGTAACGCCTGTAACATTGTTTTGTTAATATCTTCTGTGTTTACTAACGGATTTCAATGCGCTTTTCAGCATGGTCAAATATAATAAAAGTGATTATATATTCCAAATAACAACGTTCAATGTTCAATATTACGCTTGTTATTCGGTTCTTATCGGTTAGGAAATAAATGGGGCATTTGAAGAAAAACTACTGAAGAGAAAATTTATGTAAATAGCTTAGTGTCTCTTAAATTGGCGAATGTATTTTATTTCATTCGTTGTAGGCGGCGGAATATTTTAAATTATTTTTTTTTATTAAATAACTTCGGTGTTTATTAACCGATTTTAATTCGCATGTCAAGACGGATGAATATAATAAAGAATATGTATTATAAGCAGCAAGCTTCTATATTAAATAGTCCTCTAGTTTTTCGAAGGAGTAAATTAGGATGTTCCTATGTAAGCTCTACATATAGTTTGTATACACCTTGCATTGCATTGCATTGAAAATAAATCGTTACAGCAAAATAATTAGCATTAATATAAACTCCATTGAGCTTCTAAATGATTTTAATAAAATTAAATTAACAAATAAAAACTAAAAAATATAACCTTTATTTGTATATTCCCGTATTAAAAAGTGCTTTAAGCTGAATTCGAAATATCAAACCCCAAGTAAATAAACGCATCTGGGTTACTGCAAATAATGAACACTGAGAAAAAAAGCGTTAAAAAACGGTCGACCCAAAGCGCAGCAGGTTAGTGGAGTCAAATGAATGGGGCACGTTAGTAGTTAGGGAGAAGGGGGGGAAACACAATTTTATGCAGGCGCAAATATTTTAAATGTTAACAATAAAACATACGCACAGTAAACAAATGCAGCTCACGTGTGTGTGTGTCCATGTGTGTGCGTATGAGTAAACAAAACGAACAACAAACAAACAAACAGTTGCGCCTAAAAGTATGCAACGTTTGTTGTTGCCGACCTGCTCTTGCAATGCCTTTCTGCTCTGCTTAATTTTCTCACTCTCTCTCTCTCTCTGTCTCGCTCTCTCTGTCTGTCTCTCTCTCTCTCTCTCTCTCTGTCTCTCTCTCTCACTATCTCTTACTTTTTATTCTTGCTGACTTATTGCGCCGCGTTCGCATTCAAACAAAAACCGCTTAAAACACTTTACTATCGCATTTTGGAATTGTTCAAATATTTTCTACGCCTCTCGGCTCCTCCCCCCATTCAGCACTCATTCAATTCCCCAACTAGATAGGGTCTATTGTTTGGCTACTGCTGCTGCAGTTTTATTCTGTATGCCACGCCCCTTCAGTAGACCTCGCGCCTATCACAGCAACAACAGCCCTGCTGCGACAACAACAAAACGATTAAAATACTCAAATATTTACGCCAAACTATAAAAAATGCACACACTGAAACACAAGTATAAAAAAAAACATGATAGACTGTTTAACACCCTGTGAAGATAGAAAAGTCCACATTTATATACATACCTACATAGTTATACATACTATGTTAAACCCGGTCAGCATTTGTATACCCTGTACCCATTGGAAAATGGGTAAAAACAGGGTTAATTACTTTGGGAGAATTTACGTAACCGGCAGAAGGAGGCGTGGCAGATCCTACCTACAAGCCTAGTCGCCCTAATCGATAAAAAAAACAAAAAATAAATGAAATAAAAATATATTTATAATATACAGAAGAGGGTTTTCAACAGTCGAGCGTGTCCGACTGATCTGCTCCGCTCATGCTGGCTACAACTACTCTTGCCATTTCCCAATGATTTTTTTAGCACATTTTTCCCATTTGTCCCATATTTTGTGTTGCAGGAAAGCTTAACTTTCTGTTTATTGTGTGAGGTTTGTCCTGTGAGCTCTATAAAAACAAATACAAATATGGATATAGGTTGAACTCTACATACACGGATCGCTCACAGCTGGCCCTAAGCCGCAGCACCCACAGCACAACAATAAACATATACGCACAAACACACCCACACACATACGCACAAACACACAAACACACACACACACATTGCAGCTGTGTTAATATTGAGCTTTTTATAGGCTTATGGGTAACTACTTAAAGAGAATCTGGTTACATTCAGCTACTACAAAGTGACCTACTAGTCGGACGGCCCCGATTTCGGAATACCCTGTACCATAAGAAGCCCATAGGCAATTTTCATTCGTAATTTTTTGTCTGTACCATGCTTTAATGGCCGATTGCGAGCGAGACAAATGCAATATTGTTTGATTAATTTATCCTTGTTATTTAACTTTAAATGCTACATTTTATGAGGATTATGTAGGCTTTATTGATATTAGATGTAAAGGAGCGCAGCATCCAGGATTTAAAATAAACTTGATCTGCGCATGGTATACATCTACCTACATACCAAAAATGGCTTAAGTAGCGCTTATAGTATCCGAGATCGACGGGTTTATACAGATAGATGGACAGACGGTCAGAGGGACAATATATAATAAAGATATTTTAAGTAATAAAAATTTGATGAAACATAAGTAAGAAACAAAATTGTAATGAGTCAAAGGATTTTATGTAAGGTTGTTTTGAGGTTATGTTATGTTGAAAATACAAGGTTTTCAGGATTAGCAAAAAATATTATCAATCAAAGGACCAACTTCCATGCAATAGAATCAAAAGATTTTGTGGGAAAAATACTGTGAATGACTTGCAAATAATTAAATGCGGAGGAGAAATGGAACTAGAAGTTTGCCGAAGAATGCAAAAAAGTGCAACATTTAACACACACACACACACACACATTCACAGTGCAGTGACAAACCACACACACCAACACACACACGTGTCTTGATTATTGAAAAACAGAAACCACAATTGTTGGGGGCACAAACGGACTCGCATGCCAGGATATGCCGGCCATTGCCATTTGAGCTCGATTTGTTTCGAAAAAAACATGATAAACACACACACACACACACACACACACACATACAAACACACAAAAAACACACACACACTCACAGTGTTATGCAAATTCACACATAACACATCTAGCAAATACACATATGCATGTACACAGAGAAAAAAATGGTGTTCTAAGTCAATTTTTAGTCAGTAATAAAATAATACAAAATACATAAAAATATATGGACGGGGCAGATCAGTCGGACGCAAGGCTACAGTCTACTGATTAGGAGAACCTAAATACCTATTGTGGTGTCATTAGCTATTGAGATTTAGGACAGACAGACAGGCAGACAGACGGACAGACGGGCATGGCTATATCAACTCAGCTCGTTGTCCAGATCAAAAATATATAAGCTTTGTAAGGTCTGCCACGCCTCCTGCTGGGTGTTACTCACATATCCTCTTTGCACTTACTTAATTGCCTCATTTCTGGTTTTTTAAAAGTATTCTACAGTTGAGCGCTTCCGACTGATCGGCTTTCTCCTAACTGGTTTAAGCTTGCGTAACTAATATAAGTTTTGTTTTCAAAACATCGTTCTTAATGAGATATTAAGTTCAAAGTGTTTAATTTGAGAAAGGAATTCTTCAGCTTTAATTCTTCTGTGTATGCACGTTGAACTGCATGTTTTGTTGGTCAAATGATGGTTACCGAAAAGCAGCAACAACAATAACAATATACATCTTGCTAACTGCATGTGTGTGTACGTGTGTGTGTGTGTGTGTGTGTGTGTGTATGTGTGTGTGTGTGTCTGTCTGCTTGTATTTATTTTAAGTTGTAGTTACAAAATATGCACAAGTCTGGCAGAGTTATTTATATTGTATGTTGCACAGACAAACACATGTACTCTGCAGTTTGCGTAGAGTAGCCAACTCGACTAGCAACTACCCTGTTCAAACAAAAATCTGTAGCTGGTTTTCTTTTGCTTAAAATAAATAATGTGCCTTTTTCGACAAAGAAATTTCGTTTGAATTTACCAAAAGTTAATTCATTTTGTTACTAATTAATATTAATATAAATTTTTGTAGTTATCCTAAATTTTTAAAAAATATTGTAAACATTTGTATTGCGGCGGGACACCTTCTAATTTTGTATCCTATCAATTAACAAAGTCGATAATTGGTTCTGTGTTGCAAAGGGCATAGATGTTTTGAGTTTTGAATTCTTTCTAATATGGATAAAGATTGTCCATCACCAAGGTCAGAAGATTATTGGTAAAGATTTGTATCTTTGGTTTTGGGTGATAAAAGAAAACTTAAATAAAATAAAATAATTAAAAACTCTTCGTCATTATTAAAACTTACAATAACAGTTTTGAAACTAAAATCTGTTGAGTTAAATAAATTAATTAAATATGTTTAGTATCATGGTTATGCCTGTTTGGCTGTACCTAGGGTATTTACAGGGTATGTCAGACAAGTGCAAAGAGACGAGTGCAAAATGAATAATTTGTGTGACAATGTTGCCAGTGACGGGAATGGGAGCCAGGGCAGAACGAGAACAGAGGGCAGGGAGTAGAGTACAGGGTGTAGGGTCTAGGTTCTAGGGTGTACGACGCAGGAGGAAGTAGCAGAGTAAGGAGGGTACAGGCAGGGTATTCAGTTCCTGTTCCGAGTCGTTTTTCGGGCACTGGAAATGCAAATGGAAAAAATATCTTAACATTTGCATCTTTTACAGAATAGTGAGCGGGACCATGAGACAGGGAGAGAGAGAGAGAGAGGGGCGGAGAGTGCGAGGGAGAGCGGGCATATGTAGCACGGATTGCATTTTGTATACACGTAACAATGTGCAGGATTACGTCAAGCAGAACCAGAATCAGAATCAGAATCAGAACCAGAACCAGAACGAGTATCCGAATCAGCAGCAGCTACAGAGACAGAGGCATAGAAAGAGCGAGGGAGAGAGCGAGATAGCGAGAGAGAGAGAGAGAGACACAAAATACAGACAACAATGTGCACCTGACTGGTGGGTGAGGTGTTGCAGCAGTGAGCTTTTGAGCAACAGCTAATAGTTTAAATTCATCTGTATGTCTTGCGTCCTTTAACCCGCTTTCACTGCCTTCCGCTTCGGTTCTTCCCCTCTCCCGCTCTCCTCCTCTCTGTGTGTGTGTGTGTGTGTGTCAGGTTTCACGCTTTATGCACTGCTAATGATTTGATGTCGTCTCCAGCGGAAATGCAGATGCAATGCGCAACTCTGCCCAGGAGTAGGGTTGCCAAGTCACATTTGTTGCCGGTGATACGAGCATGCGAGATGCATCACATTTTGTCTATGGCTTCTTGGCTTGAACTCATCAGTTAGTTGCCTCAGCGTTGCCAGATGCACTCAAATTATGCGACAAATAAGCACAAAATAAATATGAAATCTTTGATTTCCTCTTGAGAGCTGATAATTAATAATAAAATTTAGACCTTTAGGCGGACATACATACTTTACCAAACCCCATGCCAACTCCCACAATTGAAAACTACCAGATTTTACATTTAAATACATTTTTTTTTAATTGTTGCTGCTTTTATTTTTCTTTTCATATGTATTTCGCTTTAATTCATTTTCCAGTTTCAAGTTTTTTATTTAGTTTCGGTTTGTTGTTTATTTTTTGATACCATATAGAGTTTTGTATTTGGTTGGTTTACTTCATAGAGGGAGGGGGGATTACTATATTTTGATCAGATTAGACATAAAAATGAATTTATATACATAAAACAGGTACAAAAGAAAAAAAACAAGAGTTTGGGATGGACAGAAAATGTTGTATTTCATGTGGATTATTTTTAAACTCTATCTGGTATTTTTTGATAGTATTTCTGGGACTTTTGCGTATCGTAGACATTTAATGCATTTAATTTGTTGAATTTGATATTCATCTTAAAGGTTTTCCACATATGTAACTTAACTCAAAGTAGCTTAAATTATAGCTATATATTATTATTTGTTTTAACTTTTAATACGTTTTATCAATCGAAATCTCGCTAATTGTAATCGTAGTTTATTCATTATTTCTGTATATTTGACTTATGCTTGTAACTTTGATTTGCTATGCGATATTATGTTTCCAAAAAAAAAACCACACATCTTATTATCTAGGTTAGTTATATTAACTTTATTTTATATTTTCATTACTTTTATTTTAAGAATGTATTTTTGCGTTTTTTTGCTCTCGCTCTCTTTCTCCCTCACTCTCTCCATCACGCTCTTAATTCTCAACTCTGCTGAAAATTATTCTAATACATTTCTCTTGGTACGTATATTAAGTAGTCTGAGTACGTCCTAATTAGTCAGTTAGTTATTGTAGCAGGGGAACGGGGGGCAGTGTGCGGGACTGAAGATATTCCGCATCATTTCGGTTAGTTCCAATTCAAGGTTACTTGCATTGTTTCGAATGTATTCAAGTATTATTTGAAGATTATTGAACTGATTTGGTTTTACTTCTGGGAGGGGATTATAGTTACATTTAGTGGCTATTATTATTCATATTGTTTATTAATATTCTTGTAGTCATTATTTATGTATTTGTATTTTTCCTTGTAAATATTAAACACATATAGAATATTTAATGCTTCTGTTTCTGTTTCTGATTCAGTTTTCACTGCATTTGTCTCTTACATACGCTTCTCTTTAAATTAACTCCATTTGGCACATTTTTTTTTATTACTTGTTGGAATTTACAAAACATGTATTTAAACACGGAATTTCTAAGCCAAACACACTGCATTACGTAAGTTTACGCACACACTGCCTTCGGTTGCGATGAGCGAGAGTTTTGCGGGGTGGGGTTTTGCGGTTGAGCTGTTTTTCAGCGGCTTACTTCGAGTTTTGCTATGCAAATTGAGAAGAACCAGTTCAATCGAACTAATTATTCAAATCACAGCGCATGGAACTAGTTCTTTTGCAATTTGCCACAATTCAATGGTATTTCATTTGGCTCTCAAATTTATAGCTCAAGCTAACCATTTATATTCATGATATAAGTCAGAGCTGCAACCAACAAATAAATTACTAGAGATCAGATCTACTGGTTCGACCTCTTTTAGTTTGAAAATGTATTTTTTAGTAAAATGAACTAACAACAAAAATATTACTTTTTATAATCTGTACATTAAACCAGAATGAGCGGAGCAGATCAGTCGGACGCGCCCGACTGTAGAATACCCTGTAACCTCTAATGTCTCCGTCATCTCCTTCACGCATGAAATGGCTGCTATATAAGCCAAATATGATTCATCGTATCATTCGTAATAATGGACCGATTTTGATGCATTTTACAGAATTGGTAGATATTAATGGTCTCTACCGACTATTAGAGACATCATTCTTATAAATAGATTGGAATCTCTTAAATGGCAAATGTATTTTATTTCATTCATTGTAGGCGGAAGAGGCGTGGCATACAAGATTTGAAATAAACTTGATCTGAGTACGTTATTCATCTACAAACAAAAATGTCAGCTGTAGCTCCCATACTTTCCAAAATCGACGCGTTCATACCAACGGACAGTCATTGTGGCGTTAGGAATTTATCCAGTAATAAATAATAAATAAATATAAATAATACAAATGAATAATACAATTCCCCCACTAACCAAAAAAATTAATTTAGTAACATTTTTAAGGTAAAGATTCCAGTTTTGTCTCTGTCGGAGCGAAGATATTCAACAGACAACATATATAAAGTACAGGGTCTTCTACTATCGGTTACGTCCGACTGTTGCTCCGTCCTTACTGGTTGTTATTTGGTATTATCGAAGTTAACCAAATACAAATAAAAGTAACGCTTGATATATGGAAATTTAGGAGGCTGCAGTTTTCTAAGACCGGTAAGTTGAAAAACAATTATTTAAAGCAATTGAACCGAAAAGTTTGACTTATATCGAGTTCAATAAATAATGCCCGGTTCGTTTCACGTTTTGGTTAGGTAAGTATATTGAACAATTTGGAATTTTGGTTCGGTTGGAACCCGGTATGCAGCCCTGATTTAAATATTTAGCTCAAATGAAGGATTTGTGTTGTTTGGAACCAGTTTTTGCGCTCCCGCTCAAGTGTTTGTGCTCTAAAGAGCTTGAAAGCTTACATCTAATCGGAACTATACGTATATCTAATTGGTAAGCTAAAGAACTCAACAAAACTCTAGAATATTTACTTAAAAATAACAGCAACAACAAAATATCACAAAAGTTGTAGACAAAATTTGCACACATTTTCAAGTGAAAGCAAAAAAAAAAAAAAAAATGACTACCAGGTGATAATAATACTACAGGTGCAAATATTTACAATTCCGCAATTCGTACAAATATTGAATGACAAGTATTTCAAATAGTTTGAGCAGATATCATACGTACATACTAGGTATATACTGTATATACTTGAATATAACTAGATTTATATACAGAGAACCCCCTATAGACTACCCATAAAAGAAACGATAAGGAAAGAACGAAGGGGAAGAAATGTCAGTAATTGTTTTCGGTGTAGACAAGTATAGTTTGATGATATCATGATATTCTCTATATGCGATATAAGCTATCAGTTATGTACGATTATTTATAGTATGATTATATGGCAGCTGTTCACACTTTCGGGTTATTTTTCTATGTTTTCTGTTATCGTATTAATTTGTTAATTCTGTTTTTCTGTTTTTCTGTTTTGCTCTGGGATTAGCTAAAACCTAAAACCATTTAAAGAACCGAATAACATTTAATCTTGTATTATTATGCGACATTATCTTTTGTTTTTTGTTTTTTGTTTTTCATTTGCTATTTTCTGCGGTTTTTCACTAACGAGGTAACACTTAAACGCAATTTTCCATTTTCCAATTTTCATTTAGACTTAACTACTTAAGGGTACGCGTAATTTTTCTTTTCTTCTCCTCCCTTTTCTTTTTCCTTTTTCTGTTCATTCACTTTAACATTGAATTATGCCCAGCGCGTATATATCCGTGAGGAGCGGGTGGAATATGTCTGTCCTTTTGGCCTTGGTGTGTGTGGGAGTGTGTGCGAGTGTGTGTGTGTGTGTGTGTGTGTGTGTGTGTGGCGCCCATTGTTGATGTTGTTATGCAATTCTATAATTACAATTTAATTAAGCTATAATACTAAACATCCTTTGTCCTTCAACATCATGTTGCCACATGCAACAGCCATTGTTGCTCCTGCTCGCTTCCAGTTTCTACACCTGTCTGTTCCTATTGTTCCTGTCCCTGTCCCTGTCCCTGCTCCTGTTGCTGTTTCGGTTTCGGTTTCTCTTGCTGTTGATCTTTTACTGTTCTCATCGAAAATTACAACACGCTGCGTGCGACTCTGGCAACCTTTTGTAGAGCTGCTGAAACTGTCTGCTCCGGCTAATAATAACACAAATAGTGCTAATAGAAGCGTCTTTATTAGCTGCATTGTTCTCCGGCTCGTTGTGACCGCCATTGTTGCCTCTGCGGCGCCTCTGGCTCCGCTCACCATATCCGCCTCCTGGACACGGTCCTTGTAGAGTCGGCCATTCTGATTGCGTGTGCCATCCTCGTGGCGATTCTCTTTGACCACAACTTCGCTCTTCTGCTTCCAATCAGCCGCAATGTGCGAGAAACGGGAAAAGTTTGCATGCCATTTGATTATAATTATGCAGAGGTTTGTATCTGTGTATCTTAAGTGTGAGTCTGTGTGCGGGAAGCCTGCTTACCGTTACTTCATTGACATCCTCCTCGCGCTGCGCCTTTTTGCCAGGACGTTCCATTTCTGTGAATAACACGTGAAGTAAAACGGTTCAGTTTTACAGCAATTTATATGATCTAAAGTACGATTGAAGCTTAGGTAAATCAAAGAAAATTAACTAGAATTATACGAAAAAGACAATTAAAATTCACGAAAGTTAAGTATAACGAGCTAGTTTATGTTGGCAAGAGATCGATTGGCTATATCAATTAAGTTCGTCGACCTGATCAAAAATGATTACTGTATGAGGCCTGCCACGCCTCTAGTAAATTAATAATCCCTTTTGTACTTTTTCAAAGGACAGGGTCTAATAAAAATGTGCCTATTAACAAGAAAACGATAAAAATTTACAAAACATTATTTTTATTTAACTGTTTACATATGATTTTAAACATAGAGTAATAATAGTGGAAATATGGGCAACATGGATCTATGGATGCAATTTAAGAAATTGAACAAATTGGGTTAGTAAACTAGTTCCAAGTTAAACCAGGCATCAATTGACATTAGAGCTATGTATACCTACAGTTTTCGATCAGGAAAACTAGTTAACTGAACATCAACTTACCATAGAGCCGTATAGTGCCCTCGGTATCACCAATGCTGTTCTTTGAGATGCATTTATAGCCCCCAAAGTCGCTCGACTGCAGCCGGCGAATGTGTAGAATCATTTCCATGGAATACATATTATTCTCCTTCTCCGTGAGGGCATACCGATCACCAGCAATAATCATTTCGCCTGCAAAGCAAGGAGGTAAGAGTGAAACATGTGTAAAAAACTTAAAGGGAGGAGCTACTGTAAGGTAGATGAACTGAAAATTAGAGTCAGGATAATAGTATGCGAGGCTGTAAGGGGTTAGGGGGTGAGGGGTGAGGATTTCGTTGTTGAGGTATTTGAAATGGCAACTCGTTTTCTGCTGTCACGTTTGCAATATACGTCAAATGCACTTGACGTCAACCCGAAAATATTTCAACATCGAACACGAACCAAATAAAGACAAATTGCGGCATTGAAAGGTTTATAAACCAACTGCACAAAAAAATAATAATAAAAGAAGTGATGATGGAGAGAGAAAAAGTTGAGATGGCGATAAAGTGAAACTTACCATTCTCGCGTTGCCAATAATTGATGGCCTTGGGTGATGCCTCAACGTTGCAAACTAATGTGACATCCGTTAGAACCGGAGCTCCGACCAATTGGTTTGGCACTTGCACCAGCGGATGAACTGTACACAGGCAAGAAAAGAGAGAGATAGAGAGAGAGGAGAGAGAGAGAGAGACAGAAAGAGTGAGTGAGAGGCGGAGAAGAAAGAGAGGAAGAAATAAAAATAAATAGCAGAGTTAGTCAACATTATTTGCTTCATCGTTTGACCTTAGCTGGCAATTAAGTTCCAGCTGGCAGAAAAAAAGATAGTTCCCATTGTTGCTATGATTCCCCAGATTCCCAGATGGAATCTTATTTGTTAATGGCATCAGCAGCAGCAGCAGCAGCAGCCGGCGAGCAACTGATACGATTTTAATTGAAATTGAATTATTTTCCTGTTAGAATACCAACAAATCCATGCACTCAAAACGTCAGAGCCAACATCAACATCAACAGCAACAGTAACGGTGCAGCGAGAAAAACACATAGTAAATTTCCCCATTTCGTAGTTCCAATAACAATTTTTATTTCAGTAAATTTTTTTTAAGTAATTATGTAAATTGAAAACACCATAAAATACATTTGAATAAGTAGTATAAGTAGTATGTATTCGAATTAAATAGTTTATTAAAATTAAAACAAAAAAAAAAAAGAAATTAACAAGTTAAATAAATGCCAGACCCATCGAATTTATTGACAAGTGTTGTATAACGAAGGATCAAGTTAAGTTTGTAGTACCAGTTTGAAAGATTGCAATAGGGATCTACTTTGGCAGATTGAAATAATAGGGTATTTGGATTCGTAAGACAAGAGAGAACCCTTTGCAATGTTGCCTCAACCTCTGGGTCATCCAAGAAACCGCCCTAGTGGACCGTATTGATCGTGGTCGATTAAAATGTTAATTATTATTATTTTTATACCCTGTTCCCATTAAAAGTGGTTAATAACTTTGTTAGAATGTTCACATTCTAAACACTTTTACGTGAAAACTTTGTTCATTAAAATTTGTAAGGACGTTGTTTTCAATGTCTGTTTTTATTTGCAAGATTTAATTTAGTTGTTTATTAAGAATACAAATGGAACTACGATCACAGTTGTATTTGCTAGACCTTTTTTCTGAGTGTAGGAGCAGCAGCTGTACTCCTACAAGTCCAGGCCAAGCCATGTGATACGTTCTGCGTACCACATTTCCACGTTCAACGTTCACTCTACTTTCGGTGCCAGTGGCAATTTTTTGTGCTTTTGCCGTCTAACGTTTGCAGTGTACGCGAATGGTGTATATTAGCTTTATATCACAATTTGCAGAGTCCAAACTTAAAATCAATTCATACGAGTATTTCAACACCTCAACACCTCAGCTTTGAATTAAGCTTGCAAAGTATCAAAAATACTAAATTGTATCGAAATAATAGGCAAGACACAGCCACACTTTCCCCGTAATAGTCGCATCTTGAAATATGCCCACAGTGGGCTTATGGCAAACGCCGCAGAATAAACCATTTTATGATGCATCACGCAGTCTAAACAGCGTATAAAATATTTGCTTAAGATAATATAGAGATAATGTTCTGGAAACATTATAGTATGCTCTAAATGTGGTGTTAATTAAAAAGTTATAAGCTCATTTGTATCTTCAGATACATTTCTAATTGTAATAAAGCTTTATTTTATAATTTAATTTAACATACTTTTTATTTGTTATATTTTTGTAATTTAACGTTATTTATTTAAATTTGCAATCACAATTTATTTTAGGGCATTCGGCAATTCGATTAGCTCGAATTCGCTGGCTGTTTTAGGCTTGCGTGTTTGCTGCTGGTTTGTTCGTGTCAGTTTGAGGTTTCGTTTCTATTCCCTGCTATTTTTGGAGTATTTTTGTGTTTTTATTTTGTTTTCTGTGCTTTCGCCATTGTCTTTGGCAGCGTCTAGGTCCTTGCCTCAGGGCTAGCCACTGACCATCATTGTTTTTGGCTTTTCTGCTCTGGCTTGTGCTGCTCTGCTTCCTCCTTTTTTGTTTATTTTTGTTGTTTTTTTGGCTCTGTTGTCTGTTGCAGCCAGCTGTCTGATGTCCGATGTCCGATGTCCGATGTCTGATGTCCGCTGTGCCTGGCTTGCTGTCTGAATGGGCTGCGTTCAACCGTTCATTATTGGTCAATTTATTGGATTTGTGCATGTTTCACTCACACATGTGTGTGTGGTGTGTGTGAGGTGTGTGAATGTGTGTGAGTGTGTACCTTCTTGCGCCCTCTCAAATATAGTGCAGCATCTGTCATGTGTTGTTAGTGTCGATTCGTGTTCGTAATCCCGGCACCAACTACTTTTGGGCCTCTTATTGTTGCTCGTTTACTGCTGTTTGTTGCTTGTTTTTTGTGGCTGGTTATCTGTTCTCTTGTTCTTGCTTGGGTTTTCCTTGTTGCATTGCCCAGCACTTATTGAAAATTCAATTTGCTGTCTAATAGAGTTTTGCAGCTGCTGTTGCAGTTTTAATTTCAAGACGGCTCACGCTGCGTATGCGTAATATTTGCCATGTTATGCTGGCGTTTGGAATGTGGATACAAATTTCAAATTGGAATACTTTTGATTGTCTGCTAACGGCAGTCATCATTTAGAACAATACGTAACATATCAAGAGTTCACAAAAGTGTATTAAAATGTCTGATAACATTTTTCTGTAATCGATCGGGAATTTCTTCAAACTACTTTAGCATAATGAGCAAAACAATATCATACTCCAATCGGTAAAAGCTTGTCCAAAGCCAATTATAAGTTAGGTAAACAAAATAACCAAGCTTAGAATTTGGAATTCGGGATTTTCTTAGAGGTTATCTTTTTATACTGTACTTTACTAAGACTTAAGTCATATTGAAAATTAAACCGTTGACCCTACACAGGGAAAAATATCATAAAGCATCCTAAAGGAAATTTTTTGAAAAAAGAATTAATTAAAACAAAACCATAAACTCTAAAAAAAGCTGGTATTTTAGAATTAAATATTCGGACGGGGCAGATAAGTGGGACGGGGGCTACAGTCGGACGTAACCGATAGTAGAAAAAGAAGTTTTTTACTGTCGGTTACGTTCGACGGTAGCTACGTCCTTACTGGTTTCGCGTATCTTATAGATATTCTGCCTTTTAAATTTGGCCATTTATGTTTATATTGAGATATTAAGTAAGAATTTTTTTTATTTTTTCTCTCTGTGTAGAAGTTTTAGGAATTTAAATTAATGCCATATTGTATATACAAATTTTTATTCAAATGCTAAGGGAATGGGATAAGATAGTCGATAGTCACATTGCCGGGATTGCCAGTTTCTATTCGGTGGTTAGCGTAACTTCTGGGGTCGTTACCTCCACTGTAGTTGGGACTTCTGTTGTAGTTGGTGCAACTGTTGTAGTTGGGGCTTCTGTTGTAGTTGGTGCAACTGTTGTAGTGGGTGCAACTGTAGTAGAGCGTGAGGGGCAAGGACGTCCACCACCACGACCACCACCACGACCGCCACCGCCACCACCGCGACCGCCACCACCACCACCACGACCGCCACCACCACCGCCGCGTCCACCGAAACCACCGCCTCCACCAAAACCACCGCCACCACCGCGTCCACCAAATCCTTCGCCTCCACCGCGTCCACCAAATCCACCGCCACCACGGCCGACGCCACCACCACCACCACCACGACCTTCTACTCCTTCATATTCGCCCTGAGCCTGAACCAGCGCAATGCCGACCACAGCAACAAGTGTTCCAAGTATGAAGATTCGCATCGTGTGTTCTGCAATTAGAAACTGTGACTTTTTCCCCGGAGAATTTTTGCTTTTATAGGCAAGTTGTGCAGCTCGTGTGGCTCCCCATGGACCACGTCATCTGTGTGCTTAGCTGTAATCCGGCTTTGACCATCAGCATCATCATCTTTTGTTGTTGTTTGCACAACGACATTCCGACTTGGCCACGCTAAGTCCATTTAGTTGCTGTGTCTGGGAAAACAGCTGCGCACTATTTGATTTTGCCGTGCATTTGTGTATTTACACAAACGGTAAATGAAAACAGAGCCACTGGCTACGGAAAACCATCAGAAAGCATGCCAAGCAGAGAGTTTATCGCTGTTTTCGCTTAGATCACTTGTAAATTAAAGCATTACGTGTTTATAGACAGAGATCTGTGAGGACAATGGGAAAACCTAGGAAAATCTTTGGTGAATGGTCGACCAAATCAAATCAATTTGAATATGGTCAATGTTAGGCTAACAAATTCCGTGTTTGGTTGCCTTTTATATCCATACATTTTCAATTCAAATACGGAATAGTTAAATTTACCTAGTTTTATCTGTGGGTGTATGTGGAGCACAATTTACTGTAATAGCGTTTTTTTTTTTAGCAATGTTAAGGAGATATCGTACAAATCAGGCTTATTAATATTAATAGTAATCACGATGCACATGGGAATTGTTAGCCAAAGCTGTACTGCTATTAGGCTAAATGAGACTGGACCTGGAGCTGGAGCTGGAGCTTAATTAAAGCAGTTACAACCTGTGGAGCTTAAAATGTCTACGGCAGATTCGTGTCTTTAGCCCAATGAAAAAGCCAAAAATATGGCGCACTTTAACACACGAACATCCTGCCTTAATATCCTTCTCACATGGTCTGTCTGTCCTCACAGTCCTCTCTATCTGTATGTCTGTCTGTGTGTCTGTCTGTCTGTGTGTCTGTCTGTCTGTGTGTCTGTCTGTCTGTGTGTCTGTGTGTGTCTGTTGTGGATTGAAAAAGCCAAAGAGCCACTTAATTTTCTGATTAAAATCAATCAAGCAAAGCGCTGAAGCAACTCAAGAAATCAAGCGCAAACCGCGCGGTACACGCTTAATGCGAGAGGGGTAAGGGGAGAAACCAGGACAGGGTGAGTGGATTGCTAGGAGGATGCGGGGTACCTAGGGGTTGTTAAGCATGGTTTAAGCAGTTGATGCTGTTGTTGCCAGGTTAAGACAACAAGCAGCCGAAGAAAAACCAGTAAAATTCAGGCGATGAAAGGGGGAACATGGTGCGGGAGGGGAGGAAGGCAGGAGACAACCATATGGGTTTTTAAATTGAAATTGAGACGCAGCAGCAGGAGCTAACAAAGCCAAAACGCAATAAAGGAGCAAAGCAAAGAGCGAAAGACGAGGCAAGGAGCATTGAATGACTGATAGACAGACAGACAGACAGACAGTCAAACGAAGCGATGAAAATGAAATGTCAAAAGGAATGGAATGAAATGAAACGAAATGAAATGAAAACGAGTATGAGCACACACTCAGAAAAATTGCATTAGAAGAACCAGTAAGGACGGAGCAACAGTTGGACGCAACCGACAGTAGGAGACCCTATACTTTATGTTTTCTTATCCGATCGTTATTGGTGGAGATTGTAATACACTACGTACTGAAAACTCTTGCTAAATTGGTTTTTAGGTTAGCGGAGAAAAGAGGCGAAATATTAAACATCTAAAACAAACTTGATCTGCGTAAGACATGGGACAACCTGATTTCCGAAAAGCGGTGACCCTAGTTGGTACCAGGCAGACAGATAGACGGATTATACTATATCAACTCAACTTAAGAATCTACAAATGGACCAAATACTCGTAGTATAGCGGAATTCCTAAAAGCAATCGCCTAAAGCTATGTGGTTGAGGAATTTAAGTTTCCATCTATCTCGGCACGAATTTAATATAGGTTGTATGCTTAAAATTACCAATTTTTGTTCTTACTGACACAAAGTTCGAAATGTATAGTTTTTAGAACGGAAATGTTTGTTGAATTGTTTCTCTCTGTGTATAAGTAAGAGAATAAGCTGGGGCAAGAGCAGAAGCAGAGAAGCAACGAAAAAAATTGGAGCAGATAAAAAATGGAAATTAATTTTTGTGGCAACGACAGGCGTTTAAGCAGGCGAAAGACAGATAGCGAAGTGGAGTGGCGGTTGCACGGTGGGGGTGTATGTGTGTTGTGTGAAGGTGTGTGTAGCTGGGGCTACACATATCCCCTGGAAGCTCATTGAGGTGCGAACATTTTGCCATGTCAATATAATTTGTAGATAAGATCTTTTTAGCTACGATTAAAATTCGTAAACCTGGCAAACCGCATTTCTCTCACCACCACCATATACCCCAACTTTCCTCACTCTGTACAATACCGTAGTTTTCCATTATGCCCATTTTCCTCGGTCTCATGCCAAATTGGCGTTGACTCTTTGCGCTTGTTGTCTTTTTAACTTTTTGCCCCTTTGGAAATTTCATTAAGTTTAATGCGCTGCAGCAGTGCCGGGAGTGAAGAAAATGGTGGGGAAAAAGAGGAGGGTTGTTGCACATGATACACAGACACAAATAGAGTAAAAGCTAGTCGAGTCGCTGGCGCTTTAAGAACCCAAAAAAAAGAAGAAAAAAACTTTATTACAGCAACGTGACGTTTAGAAGCCAACCCTACGACAACCCTGCTGCTGCCTTCCTCCTTTAACCAAACTTAAACTCAATTCCCCTGTCTTGCTCCACAGCAAGCCGTTGTCCTAATACATGCGAAAAGTTTTAGCACGGCCATGTGAAGGAACGAGCCGGAAATCGAAACGGAAACACTTGCATTTCACGTTATTGCGTTATGCATTTTGTTCACATTTTGCGACGGCAGACAGGAAGGTATGGCTATGGGGGTCTCCGGTTACGCTTCGCACGCACATCCTGAACTGACGTTATGTGTTAGCCATTGTGTTTATGATTAGACGGTGTTGGGATTATAAATCAAAGCATTTCTTACACTTTTCAAAATGGGCATGGCTTAAATAGTAATGCTAATAGTTAAACCATTAAGGACGAACCTACAGTCGCATGTAACAGACTGTAGAAGAACCTGTACTTTGTGTTTTCTTTGCTGTTTCTTATCTGATCGTAATGTAATTCACAGCATTGATGGAGAATGTAATAGGCTGCGGAAATGCTGAATCATAAGCCTGTAGCTTTTAAACTGTGGTTATATATATTCTTAATCAGGACTACGAACTGTCGAGCTCTTCATCTGTCTCTGTTTGTATGAACTCGTCGATTTTGGAAAGTAATTAGCGGTGTTTTTACCCATTTCCACTTCTTTAAAGAAATAATGTATATCCAATGTATATATTAAAAATGATCCAAGATATTCATTTAGGAATTTGCATGGTCGTTTTCCTGAGTGTAGTAAACCTTGCGTTACCGTAAAGGGGTTGAAGTGGTAATTTTTCAATATTACTAACGAGGGGTAAAGTCATAGTTTGGTTTCTTGGCATACTCACAGTGCACCTGTAGCTTCATACGCTTGCTAACTGTGGGGGGTACTCCATTGGAGGCGATGCACATATAGGCGCCCATTTCCGATCGCGTGACTTTGGACAGATTCAGCATTTCGCCCTCCACTGCTATCGCTGTGGTAAAACCAAAATGAAAACATTGACAAGGATTGACATATGCGGTCAGTCGATAATGTTGTGTCCGTCATCTTGCGAGACGGTTAGGTTAGAATAGGTTAGCTTACCTTTGGTTTTTTGATGGGCACCATTACGTGCAATAATCTCTCGTCCATCCTCACGCCGCCAGGTGATCTTGGGCTTGGGAAAGCCTCGTGCGCGGCACACGAGCTTCGCCGATCCGCCCTCGGGCACCATCATGTCACCGGAGGTTTCCTCGTTAACAATGTCGGGCGGTATAACTACAGTTAGTGTTGCCGTCTGTTGGTAAAGTAAAAGATTATTAATTAATAACAAGCGTAATATTAAACATTGAATATTGTTATTTGGAATATATACTGTCTACTATTGTATTTAATTAAACCGAAAAGCGCATTGGAATCGGTTAATAAACATAGGACATATAAGCTACGCAATATTGCATGCGTTGTAGCGCACGCGCCTTGGTAGCGCAGCCGTTAAAGCATGGACTAACAAAAAACGAAGAAGAAATTATATATTTAAGTGGTTAAATATTTGGTTAAATATTTAATAATAAATTTTTCCAAATTTCTATTATTTATAAATAGATTAAATTATATTTTAAATTTTTTATATCATATACAGTACGGGTGCGCGCGTAGCGCTAGCTGTGGCACAGAGTTTGGCCGGCTGTCTATAACCGCTATATATAATATATAATATATGTATATAAAATTTTTTGTATTCTATTTATAATTTTTGAATTTTCGCTCGGACGCCAATTTTTGAGGGGGTTAAATTATGTAAAATTCTACGCATAATTCACAGTGTGATCTGCATGCATTTATCGATAAGCAATCAACTTAACGACAGATTGTTGAGGTTTAACAGCAAGAGTAGCAGCAGCAGTAACTGTTAACTGTCGACTGTTAACAGTTAACAGTCGAATAAGAAGTGAATTTGCCTGTGGCAGTTATGTTACTCTTTTATTGCAAATTAATATGACGTTGATGTCAATGTTATCGTTGCTGCTGTCGTTATTCCTGCTGCAGTTGACAGTTGCGTCATAAAATAAAGTCAACGTCAGAAAAACCCCAAAACGAGCAGAGCGCGAAATTTATACGAAGCGAAGAAAAACTCTGCGCTGGCAATCAGTTGATGCTAGTCGGACGCAACTGACTTTAACAGACACTGGGCTATGCCTTGAAGCCAAGGCTGTTAACTGAATAAAAAACTTTAAAATATGAGGGCTTGAAAATGTGGATTATATGGACGTAATTATGGTCGAATGTAAGTTGGCGCCTTCCAGTATTTTTAAAATGGCATTAACCAAGTACACCTTTTGGTGCCCTTTAAGTACAGCACCAAGAAGTGAGAAGAAAAGAAGAGTGCACACATTCGTATAAAAATGAAATAAAAACAGGCATTGGCAAGGGTTAAAAAGCAGATGTGAAGGTTTGGTTTGCTGTCTCCTGCCTGTTTGCATTTTATTTGTCTCATATTTGCTTTTCACTCAATTCGCTTTGTTAGGTTGATTTTATTACAAGCCGGCTGCCGCCAGGGGGAGCTGTGACATCAGACGAAACGTAACGCAACGCAACGCAACGTAAACGTAACGTAACGTAACGTAACGAAATGTAATGAAATTGAAAACGCAATCGTTTTGCACATGTTGAAGGAGAATTTAAGCGTTGCAAGCCACGAAGGCTCAGACTCCAGGGGCTGAAAGCTCGACTGCATGGAAAACATATACTTACACACACACACACACACACACACACACACACACTGACACACACAGACACACGAGACATACGCCACATTGTTTGTTATTTATTTTTGTCATTAAAGCGCTGCATTGTTTATATATCGTGTTTAAAAATCTCAAACTCTTTTCGCCATCCACTCTACAGACACACACACACACACACACACACACATGCACACACACATACACACACTCTTTAGTGTAAAGGACCCGCACACAGTCTGGCAACGCTGGCCGTTGGCAACAAACAGTCAAAGCCATGTGACAAGTGCAGCCCGGAGCCCTCGAGTAATTTCATTTCGTTTATTTCATTTTATGTATTTTTGAATTTGAATTTAAATTTTATATTTGGGTTTTTTGTTTAATTAAAGTACAAAGCGCACTGATAGCATGGACGTTGGCAGTTACTGATAAAATTTGCAACAAAAGCTTATAAAGAATGAAAGCCAAAATAAGCCAAAATGTCCCTTGGCGTCAGAATTATGCAATTTATTTTATGGAATATGCAAAAAAAAGTGTAGTTAAAATTCTCTGAAGAACAGAAGTAAATAGAAACAAATTTGTATATATAACCATTTTAATTAATATTGTCTCGAAATCATTATAAGTACTAATTATATTCAATATTTAAATAATCATATGTAGAATTTAACTCTTTTTTTTCAGATACTGTTCTTAAAAAAGTTAAAGGGTCTATAGATTTAGTGCAAATGACATATGTGTGCTACACCCCGAAAAAGGCCACAAACTATATACATCAACTATATATATCTCTGGACGACGATCTGAGCAACTATATACACTAGAGTATTGACTTTTAGAGATTTTCCTTTTTCCGATGTTGCAATCAGATCAAGTTTGTTTTAGATTTTGAATATCTCAACCCCCGGGCTAAATGGACTCAGCTCGTCATCCTGATCAAGAATATATATACTTTGTTGGGTCTGCCACGCCTCCTTTTGCCTGTTACATACATTCGCACAATGTTTTTAACCCTGGTTTTTCCAGTTTTCAATGGGCACAGGGTATAAATATAGGGTACATTGTATTCTACAGTCGGTCGCGTTTGACTGATCTGTTCCGGCTATACTGGTTACTGTGGGTGGGTGCACTTATCGATATTATACTGTATTTACAAATAAGCATTTTATTAATCTCGTTTTGTTTTTGATTTTTTATTACTTGATTGCCCAATTAGCAGACTCACTACCATATAATCGGCTTGTCAATCGATCAACGTCAGCGTTTATGCCGATAACAATATTTCAAACATTTTAAGGCTGGATTTTCAGCCAAACTCACCTGCATTTTCATGGGATCGGTGTTGACCTGGCACATGTATTTGCCGGAATCATCCATTTTGACGTTGCGTATGTTGAGCGTCCACGTGTTGTAATCGTTGTGTGTCACCGATAATCGATCATTGTTGGTTATCACATGCTCGTGTATGGCCAAAATAGCCTTGGCATCTGCCTTAATCCATGCGACCTGCCCGCGCCAACCAATCGAAAGGCGGCGCAACAAAGCGAGAACAAAAACAAAAACCAAAACAAAAATAGGAATGGAAACAACAAACATATGGACAACAACGGCCATGTTGTTATCGATGACATTTCGATGAAGATGGCGTCGCGTGTCAAAAAGTGTTGCCACATGTTTTCAAATTGTAGTTTGATGCGACACCAAAAGCGCAAATTAAGTTCGTTGTTGTTGTTGTTGTTGTGTGTGTGTGTGTGTGTGTGTGTGTGTGTGTTGAATCATTAGATTGTTAATGCCATTTATGGAGAGCCGCAAACATGCATATTCGCCGCAATGTCAGATTGTCAGCGTTACGTTACGTTGCGTTGTGTTACGTTAGAGCGTTACGTCAAATTGTGCCGTTTGCAGCGAGTTTGTCGTGCGTTGGTCAACGTCAGCGCCATCAACGGGCGCATTCAGCAATTTCCGGTTAGTTTTCGGTTTTATTGTTTTTGTTGTTTTTTTTTTTTTTGGTATAGTTAAGGTCGGTTGTTTGGCGTCGTCGTCGGCCATTGAAATCGATTTGCGGATGTATTAGAATTTAGTTGAAAGTTTTGTTGCGGCGCCAGTTGGCGTTGCCATTCGAGCAGCAGCCATAGAGAAATGGAGAGACGGAGAAAGAGAGAGAAAGAGAGACAAAGAGAGGGTGTAGGAGCAAGATATAGAGCGTGGAGCCAGCGTTGGTTTTGGAGGGTGATAGGGAGGCGAATGGAGTTTGTGTGTCAACCATGCAAAAGTTGGCCGTTTGTTGGTGTCGTTGACAATGGGCAGCAGAGAACAAGAACGAGAGAGAGAGAGAGAGAGAGAGAGAGAGAGAGAGAGACGGAGAGAGGGAGAGGTGCAGACGCCGTTAGTTAGCAGTTGCGTTCATCGTTTGGGTGTCGTCAGCGTCGTCAGATGTCAGCGCAATTTGACGCCATTTCCATTTTTGTTGCAATTTTATCGTTGTTGTTGTTGTTGTTGTTAACGTTGTTGATGCCGCAAGTTTTTGCCGAGTTGCGTTGTCGTTGTCGTTGTTGTGTTTGTCGTTTTCAAGGATATGAAATCGGGATATTTCAAGTGCAATTAGTGGAATCGGTTTGTGGTTTTTAGCATGTTGCCCATTTGCAGGTTTGGTCGAATGCGCGCGTGTGGAAGAAGAAACATTGTGGCAATTAGTTCAGTTGCCTGCTTAGATTTGCAGACAGTTACAGATCTTTTATTTTTATCTTATGTTGCAAACAACTTAAGAAAATCCATCAAAGAATAAACATATACATGTACAGGAGGTGGAACAGTGGGATAAGTGGACGGAGGGGGGTAATTGGTGCGGGTGCAGGTGCAGCGCTAGCGATTCAACGTTCCAAGAACTCATGCAAAAGACAGAGGCTAAGGCAAAAGCTATTAAAAAATCATTGTTTTATATAAGAAATATTAGCGTACTCGTTCACACACACATGAAGCTTTTGGTCAAAGATCGATCAAAATAATACCGATATAGCTATAATTATTTCTTAATTTTGTATAAAATTTGAATATGTAAGAAAAAGCTCAAAAACGCAAATTTAAATACAAAAGCAGGTTTTCCTATTTCCCCCATTTTAAACATTTTTTATAGGAAATGCTTGAAAAAAAGTAATCGATAAAATCGATAAAATTTAAAAATATAAATTTTTTTGGTGGCATATCCTGGTATAAAATCAAGTCTAATTTTGTTATAAATATTTGATAAATCAATAATATTTACATTCATAGCGAGCAACGAAAACAGGCGGGTTATCGAATGTGTTATTCGATAACGTCAAAGCTCAGCTTAAAGCGCGCTTTTTGAATGCGAAAATGCATTTCTCACGGCTTAGCTAAAATAAACATTAAAAAAATCAAATCAAATAAAAACTGAAAACTGAAAAATCTCAGATGGTCGTAATATTGCTGCGCTGGTGAATTCTCAATGCTCGACTTAACAGGCAAACAAAAACGCACTGCGTATGCAGCTGGGTCTACAGCCACGCCCCGTGCGCCCATTTGTTTGCCGTTAGTCAACAGTAGCATGGAAAAAAGAAAAACAATATAAAAAAGTGCTATAAACCAATAAATAGCAATGCAGGACTGAACGGGACTCAGCAGGATTGAGCGGGACACACGAATTGGCAGATTGGCAACGTTCGTTTGATGTCGATTCGAACTGTCACTTTATTTATTTACTCAATAAAGCAAATTTATTGAGTAATGCTGACCCACCTACCCACCTACCCACCTACCCCTGACCCCTTACCCTTAGCCACATGCACCAACACCCTGCCCGACCCACCACTCGCATAGACAAAGAACTAAAAGATTCCGATATAAAAAGGGGAACTGAAAATCAGATATGTATGCACAGAGAGAAAAACAAATTGGCATATGAAATGAAAATGCAGCAAAAAGAACGGCAAATGTAAATGTAAATGCAAACACAGCGAGGCAAATGTCATAAAGCAAGAATACACATTCAGTTACAGTTACAACTACAGTTATGGACAAATACATATATATATATATATATATATTAGGGGTACGCTTATTTATTCGTGTCGCTAGCAATTCTGCAAATGTCTTAAAATGTGCGTATAAAACAATAAATATAAAATTTTATTTATTTAAATATAAAATTAATTCCCAATCGATTGACGTTTAGAAGCCGTAAGGTCGAAAGTTAACTTATTCAAAAACAGAGCTTTTCTTAAGATATTATTTATTTCTAATATGTTTTTGCAATCCTCGTTTGAAAATGGTATTAATCGTTGAAATCGGTGCATAAACATCGGTTTTACAGTTATTTTTATGATAACAAAGCGATTTATTTTTTTTCCAATATAACATATCTCATAAGTAAGAAACTTTCTCAAACTTTTCAAGGCATTTTTCGGATTTATTTAATCCATTTAAAGAAAGAGGGAGAGAAAAAGAGAGAGAGATAGATTCTTGCTAATTTAATAACAGTATAACAAAATCTGAATAAACAATCCGCTTAACACGCATTACACTAAAAAAAAAAATACAATTTCTACCCGCATTTGGTTTAACAATTGCACAGTGGGCCACTTTTTCTTTTTTTGACATAAAATAAAAAAAATGTTTAGCCATAATAAATAAATAATATTATAGAGCATACTTCATTGCTTACAAAATTAATGATCAGTGCCTCAACAACTTTTTTCCGCGGTAAATCCCATTATTTTCGTCCGACTAATCAGCTCCGTCCTTACTGGATATTTTTAATTAGGCATCAGGTATAACCATTTTGTGTATAACCTACATCAATATTGATTTAATATAATGCTAATATTTAAAATAACTTCATATGTAAGCCCATAATAACAAATAATAACAAATCGATGTTCATGCATTGATATAGTCGATACAAGCCATTTTACCTTTAAATCAATGGGTACGGGGTATTGAAATTTGAACTAATTATGCATTGAGGTCGCATGACCTGTAAGCGTTAACCGATCCTTCTAAATTTGTGTATTTTATTGTGTATTATCTGAACGCCTATTTTAAGATGTTTACAGCGACACGTTAATAAATAAGCGAATTCCCTATATACATATGTATGTATGTATGTATGTAGATATGTGGTAAATATACAGCTATAGTTACAGTATTACTAAATTCAGGGCTACAGTGGAGCTAACAGGACACATAAATACGCAAAAACAAATAAAAATACAAACCCAAAGCCATACACAAACACAAACACAAACACACACACATACACATATATACATATATAGTACATATATAGATTAATTTATTTATATATACATATACTAGAATGAAAATTGTGCAAAGTTTGTTTCGGTTTTAACTCGGTGCGCTTGAATTTATTTTTACTATTAATATTCCTCTGTTGTTGTTGCGTTTTGTTTTTGCTCGCAATAAGAACAAAACCCATAAAAATCAACTCAATCTCATACGAAAAACCAAACTATATCATAAAGAAAACTATATCAAAATAATAAAATAACATTGGGGCTGACTGTGAGGGGAAGAGGGGAAATTATGTATAGTACACATGTACTATATGGGGCATACATCGTATATAGGGATTGAGAACAATGCGGCGATTATGCAACTCGTTTGTACTCGCTGTCGCTGACATTTGCCTTTGTTATTGTTGTTTGGCTTCCGCTTCTCCTTCTTCTTCATCCTCATCCTCATCCTCATCCTCATCCTCATCACATGGTTGACATGAAAAGCGTGGAAAGCACTTGCTACCATTTATAATACTCATACTATTGTGCTACATTTTCAATTATGCATACAGAGTATTCATATTCGTATTCATATTCATATTCGAGTATATGTCATCATATCAAAATCCATTTGTCCAACTGCCCTTTCTGTTAGCTTTAAAAAAAGCGTAAATTCAGGAAAATCTTCAGAAAACTTTTCATCAAAAAAGCAACAGTCGAAGTTTGGATTTATATTTGGATTTTTTATAGTTTTAACTTTTGAATTTAAATATATTTTAACTTGACAGCGCTGCCAACTTATGGAATTATAAAAATGGTAAACCTCTGTAATTTTAAATATTTTTAAAAATTTTTGGATTCTAACTATTTAAGTTCGAATTAGAATTGAAAAAAAAATATTTGACAATTAAAAATCTATTGATCTATTGATCAATTATTTTTAATTTTTAATTTTTTAAAACCATGTCGGACTTTTATTCTATTTTTCCGTTTTTGACATCGATTTATTGTATTCCAATTAAAGAAATACATTGTTTGGAATTGAAAGTTTGTTTTAAGTTGAAGTTATATGAAGCTATATCAAACTTCTTTTTAATAAAAGTGCTGCCAACTTGTGAAATAATTTGAATTTAAAAACTAATCACAACGCTGCAGCGCTGCCAACTTGTGGTAATATGAAAAAGTTTAGCTGTTAAAAAAAATATTGACAATAGCAATAAGTTCTTATTTAAACTATGATGCTTAGTTTATTTCACCATATTTAGTAATCAGGGTGATTTATTGTATTGTATTTATTATGAGTGGGTTTATCTAAATATTACAGATTTAAGTTTATAGATTTAGCATTCTGTGTACGCTTACATAATTCCTTTGATTATTTGTTGTATGGTTTTTTTATTTCAGCTATATCGCATACAATACTGTATTTGATTACTGTGTTGACAATATTTTATTTATTTATTTATTTATTATATAAATAAAATGGAACTGAGCCCACACAAACACTCAGGCTGTCGCATTCTAATTGTTGCATTGTTTTTGTTTGATTGAAACATCAGAGGATTTATACGCCATGTCGTTTTTATTTATGATGCCATTTCGTTGATTAACACTCTTTGATGTGTGTTGTGCACAATGTAAACATGACACACAAACAGGGAAATTCTCACACACACACACAGAGACATATTCGCATCTGTGTGAACTGCATTCATCGAATTGAGTAAGAAATAAATTCACCAAACTGATGAAAAAATATACATTTAATAGAGCGAGTATGCAGTATTTACGTGCATTTAAAGCCGATTATATTCGAAATCATTCAAAGTATTCACTGTATTCATTGCATTCGTTGCTGCTTTTAATTGCTCTCGTTTTATTGGTATCAAAAAGCAAAGGCCTATAATCTAACTAAATCTGTTGTTTAATTAGTTAATGAGATTTATTTCAAGCTGCTTTGAGAGTATTTTTGTATTTTTATTGGTGAATGCTCTATAAATCAAAGTTGAAAACAAATCCGCAAAAGAGAAACCTGGGAATATAATTATTAAATCTTTTTATTTATTGATAAATAAAGCGTCCTTAACGATTAGGAAAAATACCATAATATAGCCCTAAAATGCATGCGCTATTTAGTTGTTTTTGACAGTTCTAGTTTTATAATCTGCTCCTAAAATAAATGTAGTCAATCAGTCAGGGAATGTAAAAAAATGTTATTAATCTATTAATGTCTGATGTTGGTTGCGAAGAATTAAAATAATCGATCACTTGAAATATATATATATATATATTGTTATAACATAATAGGACTAAATCGACTCAGCTGGTCATCCTGATCAATAATATATAGTATACTTTATGGGGTTTTCCACGCTTCCTTTTGCCTGTTAGGCAAAGTTATTAACACTGTTTTTACCCACTTTTCAATGGGTGCAGTGTGTATAAATTGTTCTCGATAAATGTAATTGGAAACCCTGCATCTTCTGCTATCGATCAGTGACACTGCAACCTAAATACATTTTTGTTAACTGTTTGAATGCTTATGGCTAACATGTACTATATAGTCATAATATCATAATTGTATCACATTGTTTGTTTGATTTAATGTTATATATTTATTTGGCTCTATGCGTTGAAGTAAATGGTTTCAATGGTCTTCACAATTGTTGCATTTCGATTGTTTTGCAGTTTATTTATTGTTGTTTTCAGCAGTTTTGTTTCAATTTTTGTATTATTGTCGACTTTTGTGAGCAACTGTTTATTGTTTGTTAACAACAATCACTTGAAGCGGGTTTTTATGACATGGATTTTTTGTCGCTGCATACTTTATGCTGAACTTAATTAAATATTCGGGGGGTTCACAAATTAAATGTTTACCGTAATAGTTGTAACATGTTGAAAACATGTATGAATGCTGCAGTCCGGTGTTGTGGGGGAATTTATGAGGCAAAAGATAAACTTAAATATTAAACATAAAAAGAAATTCAGAGGGAATAATATTAAATCTGAATGTTTAAGTATTTGAAATGTTTGATTTGGTAGATACTCGGTGTATATGAAAGATGTTTAAATCTAGCAAAGACTTTGACTAGAGTTGTGTTGTAGAAGTACAGGGTATATGCAGCATGTAGCAGTTACTCGGGAAGTGGGATAAATTCATGATAGATACCTTGAATAGTTCAGACGCAATAAATACCCTGTGAATGGTGTAACATTTGATGAATGAAAAATAAAGTATTTTAATGAATATTAAGTAGTAGGGTTGTCAATCAGTTGGTTGAGCTTTACAGGGTATATATGCACGCATATTGTAGCAATTTCAGTGTTTATTTTCGCCCATTCCTGACGCCCATTATGTTCACAAATTGTTATTGTTATTTAAAACTCAACGGAGTCAATGATGATTTATGTTATGTTTTTAAACTGATGTTTTCATTGTAGAATAAACTGTTGGGTTTTTGTTTTTCTGTGGTGCAATTGGTGCGTTAAATATGCAGAGTGCTTTTAAGTAGTATATGTATATATTATATAGTGGTAGTAGTAGTAGCAGATGATTTAGTAGATTTGGTATTATTAGTTATATTATACTTGTGTAGGTACTTAAGATAGGTGCGCTTAAAAGGTTACATAATTGTGGATATTGTGCAGTTGTATAATCGACTTATCAGAGATAATTTATCGGTGATATATCATTAACAAATACTCAACAAATTGGTGCACTTTAAATAGGTGAGAGAACGAACCAAACAATGTTTGTCATGACTTGGAAACGCATACGAAAATCGACCAAGAAACATAAAAACAATAACAGAAACAGAAGAAATAACAGTAATAATAAAATAAAAGAACTAAAATTGTTGAGAAATGAGAATATCGAGAGAAAGTTGTGCAATTCGTTGGGAAAATTGAAACGCTGCGATCTTAAAAACCGATACATACCTTGGCTGGGGCTGACGCACCGTCACCACTCACCCGATGACCACCCAAATTGTTAACCACACAGGTGAAGGTCGCGTCCCGGCCTTGGGCCACGGTAACATTCTCCAATGGTATGACAAAGTCCGGCTCGAAGGCGCCCACTGAGGAGATTATGTTTGAAACGGAAATATCTTCATTTCGGTGTTTAAATTGAAGAGAAAAACATTGATTAAACAATTAACGAACTTTTATTTGGTTATTTATCCGCATTTCAGCATCAGCTTGTCAGTCGATGAATACAAAAATGAGTGTAAAAATGAATCAATGCATTAATGAGTCAACGGGTTCAATGAGATCATGATTATTATGACTATGCGTAGCTCATAAATGGCAAAAAAATAAAAACAAAAATATACAGAAAACAAACGTCTGCTGGTAATCGATATACACAAAACTCGTATATCGATCATGGATAATGCAAGGCATAAGCATAAAAGCAAGCCAATTACTATCGATAAGAATCGATATCTGCATGATTAAATTTCGTTTATCGTTTAAGCTCAACACATTGCACAATACTGTAACAGCCACAGAAACTTAAACAGAAACAAAATACTCGCAACAATAACTTCCTCTCCTCCTTTTTCTGTCTCTCCTCGATAAACTTACCAAGGCAATTGCAGAGCAATAAGAGCGATAACAATAGCTGCAATCGTACGCCTCCCCTGGCCACGCCCTGCGTAAGCTCCAGCCTCCGCCTGAGTATGAATCGGTTGCGCTTCTCAAATCGTTGCATTCGACACTGTATCGGGTACTCGTTGCAATCGCTGCTCAATTTACCGCTGGCGATTTGGTCGCCGTCTCGCTGGGCCACCATCATCATAAGAATGATGTAGTTCCCATTAGCATCGCTTCAATCTGATGATGGCGCTAACTGTGGGCGAAAATCAAAACGAAACTGTTCAATATACGGAGAACAAACAAGAGCTTTCCTTTGTCAAAAGTTCAAGCAGCCAGAAAGTACTTGAAATTCTTCTTTTAAATTTCAATTTCTGTTTTGGTGAACTTTTAATTTAATAAATTAATTGAAATACCAGTAAGGACGAAGCTACATTCGCACGTAACCGACAGTAGAAAACCCTGTACTTTGTGTGATTATTAAAATAACTACAAAGTAATCGAATTCGTTATCGATTATGACAAGATAAGCCACAAGATAAACTGAAGCTTGAAATCCTAAAACTGTTGCTTAATTGTTTTTCATTAGTGGGCCAAGAGTTATCAAAAAACTAAAACCAATTTGATCTGATTGCCGCCTAAATACACAAAAATTTGTTACTAGCTCTTTTGGTTTCCAAGATCTCGTTGGCTGCTTTTTGGTTAGCGGGTGAATGGGGAGAGATATCAAAAATCTAAAACAAACTTAATCTGCTTGCAGCATAGGAGTATCTACATACCAAAAATGGTATCTCTAGCTCGTATAGTTGCTGAGATCTAGATATTCATACGGACGGACGACCGACAGATAGACAGACTTGGACATGGACAGACGACGTTTAGAATTTTGATAGAAAAAATAAAAAGTTACTAAAAGCTTAAGCTAAAAGCTTACAAATCGATTCAGATACCCGCTTAACTTGCTGAAAATGTGTAACTTAAAGTTGCAATTTGCTGAATGTAGTTTGCCTTTTCTTGTTGTGTATTTTGTTGTGGACAATTTGCATTCAGCTGTCAAATTGCTGGCATTCATGGGTAAACCGCTAAAAAGTGAATGCAACGAGGCAGAATAGGAAACAAGCATGCGAGGGATGGCGGGAGGGGCAAGAGGCAAGAGGCAAGAGGCAAGAGGCGAGAGGCAAAAGCCAAGAGTAAATAAACTAAATATTGCATATTGTGTGCACTACACGCTGTTTGCACAGGCGACACTATCGGTAACTGTAACTGTATCTTGTAGATACTTTATCTATTGACAAAGCGTTGCACACTAAACACGAAAGAGACGGCACTGCCACTGTGCGAGTGAGAGGGCCAGCAAGCACTTCTCCTTTGTTTGCCGCGACGACAACATTTTTATTGCCAGCCAGGACGCTTGCTGTTGACTGAGTTCGACGTCGACTTCGACTTCGACTTCGACTTCAACTTCCACTTCGACTTGGACTTGGACTTGGCTGCACGTGCTGCTATTTACATTTGCACGTAATAAATTCACAAGGACAAGCAGCAGGAGCAGCAGGAGCAGAAGGAGCAGCAGGAGCAGCAGGAGCAGCAGGAGAGGGGCGAGTGCACCAGGAAATGTGCAGGAAGTGCATATGCCGGTTGTCGTTTGGCTTTGACTTTGGCTTTGGCTGGGCGAGTGCTACGTGTTGCGTCTAACATGCCTCCCCTTTCGCCCTTTCCCTCTATCCCCCCGCACTTCCAATTCCACTCGGTCGCTGTTCAGTGTCGTCTCTGTCTTTGCTGTGCGACATACAATCACATATTTGCATGGACAAAATTTAATGAGCTCACAAAACGAACGAAGGCTGCTAACTTGGCCAAATATTTGCTCCACTTTCTGGCCATGCCCTCTCCATTCCCCCTGCTGCTCGTGCTGTAAGTGCAGATCGAAACCTTGCCACATTAGCTGAGGCACTTTGAACGCATCGTACAGCATGGGACATGCCACATGCCGCATGCCGCATGCCACAATGCGTGCTAGCCATTTTATTAGATACGTGTCCTATCTTGCCTTCCATTCAACGAGCCAACACTCTACGCCCCTTCTCCTTGTCCTTCTGCTTCTGTTTTTCCTGCTCCTCATCCGCCAACTGCTCCGGCTGCTCTTCTGGCTTACTGTCTCATGTCCTTGTAATCAGCTGTGTGCCTGCACTTAAACACTTTCCTATGTGGCCTAGTTAGGGCTCCGTATCTGTATCTGTATCTAAACCTGTATCTGTATCTGTGTCCGTATCTGTTGTGTGCCCATCATAATTGCACTTGCATGCGAGCAGCTGCACTCCCATGCGAGTTTCATCTCGAAACCAAACTCAGCTAAAGCTTAGAACGCCATGCAATAAAGTCAGCTTTATTTTAAACTTAAATTTGCAACTTTGTTGTAAAATATAAGTATAGAAATATTTCGTCGAATTAAAAAAATTCGTATTCGAAATTAATTAATTAATAAAAATATTATTTCAAATAGTTCACAAACGAAGAATTTAGTTTCAAAACAACTCGGTTAAATTAAAAAGAAAATAAAATTGTAAGTAGGTATGAGTATATGCCTAGGGAATCCTTTTTAAAATAGGAAACTCGATTTATCTAGGTGTAAGAGAGAGTATTTAATTGGATATTTTTCTTAAAAATTTCATAAAATTGGCTAGTGTATTAATTTACTTAATTCTAGTCTAAAATTTGGTAACAATAAACTGCATCAAATGTGTCGCATGCCAGGCATTGTTTGCCTTAGTACTGCTGATTGTATTGATTTTGAGAGAGGCGTAGGGATAGCCTGGTCCATGGATTGCAGCTGGATGTGTACGTGCTGCATCTGGGGGAATTTCACTTTTAATTGATAACCGAGTAAAAGGCAAGCAAAAGAAATCTGTATTGAAGTATGCATAGAAAAGGAAGCAGGTAAATTCAAAAGCGACTGACAGAAAATGAAAGACCAAAGAGGCATTAAAGCTTTGCCTTGTAAAGACATTCCAGTGCTCTCGAGGGATTTTCATAAGAATTTAAGTAGTTAAAAGCCTTTTGCTGTGATTTTTTTCCAACAAAATGTCGATGGTTTAGGTTCAGTTTCATGTAAGGAATACGCATGCGAGAATTAGAAATACTTTAAAATTAAGACAACTGTTTGAAAGCTGAATACATGGAGGAGTTTCCGTTTGTTCGCTGCGTCTGTCTATAGTCTTTCTATAAAGTGAAACAACTAATGTCAATTGCAGATCAAAAGCTAAGTGCTGATTAACCAAGCAACATCCAAGAATAATGCCAAGTTCATAGAAATGCAGAGAGATATTTTTTTTGGTTCTTAAGAGTGAGTAGTAATAACACCACGTTGGTGAAAATTCAAACAGCGTCATAGTCAGTTACATTCATAGAGACTAAGTAATTATTTGTTTATTTATTTAATGTCAACTTATTGCAGTCGACAAAGCAGGTTAGAAAAATATTAATTAAATATAAATGTGTAAATGTAAATGAAAAAAAGTATAATAGCTAAATGGCCGGTTTAAAGTGAACAAAGGTCTTCCTCTCCGAATGTAGTAGGTGTAGTTGATTTTGGGCAGCAACAGATGCATTTAAAAGGGAGTTTCTGGAGTAACAAAATATCATGGATTGATTTTTGTTCAAAATTAGTTTAGTGTTGTCATCTGTGAGGTCTCGATTTATCGGAAGTTTTTCGCTATTTTGCTGCCCTGGATAAGAAAGAATTGTTCTTAAATTTTTGCATTTTGCTGTGGACATAAATTGTAAGAAAAGCAAAGTTGGGTCAAAAAATGCCAGACACAAAACAAATGCAAACATTATATACTTCAGTTTGTCTGTAAGTATGTGTGTGTGTGTGTGTGTGTGTGCGTGTGTGTGTGTCTGTCTGCACGTGTGTGTGTTCTTGTATTGTTGCTGACATTTAAAATTACACACTGGGGAATGCGTTGGAAGTCTTTCTTGAAAGTAAACTAAATTAAACACAGGGCCAGGCGCAGACAGTGATCAAGAGAGCGGATGAGTTCTTGAGCAAATGAGAACTGCCCATCGAACGGTGAAACGTGCCACAACCTGCCCCCACCTGACTCCCGTTACCCCGTTACCCTTCCAGTAAACACTCTGACTACTGCTGCCACGCCTCATGGCGTCCGGGCCTCCAGGCCTTCAGGTCTATGGTGAAAGCAGCGCAAAATTTTGGTTCTGGTCAGCAGAAAGCAGAAAGCGTCTACTAACTGTATTTGTTTAAGCTGTCAGTGAGTGGGGGCTGGACAGCCAAAAGGGGGAGGGTAACAAGCATGCTATATACATATATATAAATATAATAGACACCTCCCCGGCAGCCCCTTGCCGACATGCTGAACATTTCTGCTGATGCGACAGATTTTGAACATTGGACACAGGACTCTGGGACAAAGGACAGTCGACGGAGGACTGAAGACTCGGAGCTCAGGACATGTGCAAAACTGTAAATGAGCAGTCAAAGCCAGCGGCGCAATTGTCACACTTGCAGTCACAGACAGATGGAGAGGGGGAGGTATAAAGGGAGCGAGAGCAGAGAGAGGGAGAGAGAAAGGGAGAGCCAGAGAAAGAGAAAGGCAAAGCGAAGAGGCAGTTGGACAGAAGAGGAGGAGAGTCTGACAAATAAATACACACACACACACATATTCACTTGCACATGCAACATACACTAACACTTGAATGCCCAACTGTCCAGTTATTTATACTATACTATGTGTGTAAGACAATATCTCTGTGTCTCTCTCTATCTCCCCAGCTCTCCAAAATACCCTTGCTGCACAACGTATCATATTTTTGTTGCTATACTGTCACATTAAAATCAATCCAATCTGGAACATTCCCAACTATCCAAAACTTACATAAAATCAAGATATTCTGGCTTACATAAGGCTTATCTGAAATAAGTAAGTTCTTACTCACATCAAGTAATCTCTGGATAACACTACTGCTGACCCGCTTCTGGATTAAATCCAGTAAGAATGGTTTCATTTTTTCTCTGAGTGCACCCATCTGCTAGCCGCTGTCAGCTAACTCCTACCTCTCATAACCTCCCTGCTACCATCCATCTTCTGTCTGCAGTTATCGTCAAACCGCAGTGTTGCTTTCTAATTGGAGTGCTTTAGCAAGCTTAATGCCTGTCCCCGGCATTCTGCCCGTCTGCCATTTTAGCGAATGTCGATTGCTTCACCATCGAGAGAATGATGGAGAGATCTGAGCGGAGTTTGCTCGGATTTAGAGGAAGGTTTGACATATCGTGTGTCTGTGCGGAGTTATACGACAGTACTTGAAACTCTCTGCATTTGTTCAGTTACTTCGAGTTTATTAGACCCTGTACTTTAAAAAAGTAAAAGGGTCTATTAATTTAGTGCAAATGAGAGATGTCAGTAACACCCAAAAGGAGGCGTGGTAGACCCCACATAGTACATATATACATATATTCTGACTCAGGACGACGAGCTGAGTGAATATAGCCATGTCCGTCTGCCCGCTTGTGTGTCTGTCCGTCCATCCGTATGAATTACTACTAGATCTCAGTAACTATAAGAGCTAGAGACACCACCTTTTTTGATTAAGGTTGTTAGATGCTGTACGCAGATCAAGTTTGTTTCAGGCTTTTGATATCTCGCCCCCTTTTTCCGCGAATCATTAAAAAACTACCCCATTACAGCCACAGTTTAAAAACTATAGACTTGGGATAATCGGCATTCATTTGTTTGAAAAAAAGTTCATATATAAAGTTCTTTAGCAAATACATATTAAATATAATATTAATATTAGTATCAAATACTTTCAAGCAACTTGTATAAAGATTTTTCTATTGTTGGTAAACACATTAATTGTGTTACATCAAATAAAGTTGCCAAGTTTTGTAAGCTGAAAATGTAATTATTTAGCTTGTTTCTAATTAAGTTATATGCGATATTAAGTGCCTGACTTGACCCAAGGAACTGGAGCATCTATTTAATAATAAACTGTATCAATAACTCAGGCTATTTATGTGCAATCTACAGTGAGCAGCCTGCCCCTTGAAGGAAAATGCCATCAAGTGCCAAATGAAGGCATAACCCGACAGTCAACACTCAGAGTTCAACTCTTGCCTCGACTAAGGATAGGAAAAGGGCCAGCGACCCGTTGTGACCCGTCGCGTCGGCAGGGATAAGACAGGCTAGAGCGAAGGGATGCTGCATAGAGATTGTAACTTGTAAATGGGCAAATAAAATGGAAATGAATATTATAAAGCCGCCTGAAGGCAGAAGGCAGTGGGGGAGTAGGGGAGTGGGGTGAGGCAAGGAGGCCACGAACTAAACCAAAGTGAAAAGCTGACAAGTAGCTTACGTAAATAATGTCAACGGAACAATAAAAATAATAAACGAATTAGCTGCTTATGCGGGCAGCAGCAGAAAGGAAGTAAGGAGGAAGCGAATGCAGAGAGTAGATAGAAGAGAGGAGAGAGTCAACCGTCTTCAGCGCAATGAAAGCGAAAGCTGACAGTAAAGGAAACGAATGAGAAAAGTGAAAAGCGGACACGACAAACATTCAAATCGACTTTTGAGTCGCACTTGGGGTTTGTCAACCCTCAAAGGCAACCCCTCTCTTTTGCCTATCTCTATCTCCTTTTGCCCGTGACTCCAACAGCAACTGTAGTCCATTTGTCGCTGAAGGACACGAACGTTAAGATGTTTATGGCTTGTCAAGGATTATTGTTATCACCAGCTAGCCAGGTATGCAAACAAAACGCTGAAAATGCCTCACACTCCACTGACTCCAAACTCCAGACTACGGACTCTCACTGACTCTTATTTCCGACTGCTGCTCGACATTGTAATTGCCGTGTAACTATGCGGCGTACATGGATCTGTCTCTGAGCCTGTATCTCTAACCAAGGCAGCTTCGGGTTGGAGTTTGGGTTTTTTTTTGGTTGGTTACGGTTTCGGTTTCTCGTTTCTCTTTGTTCCATCAGTTTTAATCTTTTGCCGAGAGCCAAAAATGCAAAATGTTATTAGAGCAGCAGACAGGCAACAATTTTTAGAGTGTTATTTAATGTGCTGGACAGCTGGCACCGGATTACCCAGCAGCACTTTCCAATGTTCCATATACATGGCAAAACGGTTAAAAAAGTGCACTCAAAAGTACAAGAAAAATGTTTTTTTCGGATTGGATACATCTCACGTATTGCTTTGATACTAAATAGTTTTAACAGTTCGAGAGATTGTGATTTGAGAGCTATGCACATAAATCTCTTTCATCAGTAGTATATAATATAAATTATTTTGGAACAATATTCTACACTAAAATACCTAGCTAAATTTAATTTAATAATAATTTAATAAGCTGAAGAAAATAAAAATTAACGATAGATTATTTATTTGTAAATTTTTGTGTTTCAGGTGTCATTACAAAATACCATACGTAACGCAGCAGTAATGCTTCTTCTTAACTTTATGCCTGTATCATGTTTTATCGGTATATAGTCAGAATAATCTCTATATATTCAATATTACGCTTGTTATTCAACCTGCTGTGTTTAATGTAACTGAAAGTTCAAAAAGAAAGAAACAATTTACTGTTCTCAACGTTTTTCATATGACACTCACCAAATCAGTCACATTTGCATGCTACTATTAAGTGCTGTTGGGTGCTTTAAGCCACGCCCCTGCCACATTTCCAGGCGGCCCCCCTGCGTCCTGCCTGCTCTATGTCTGCTTAGCTGCTGAGCAGGGAATTTATGAGCAGCGACTGCTGTCAGAGAAGTATTTTTTTTTGCTTTTGGGGAGTTGTTGCTGGAGTGGAGAAGCTGCAAAGTCATGAACTGTGACAAAAGGATTACAAGGGAGTTACTTGTGTCAGCTGTTTGCCCCCCTGCACCCTTGCACCCCTGCGCCCATGGTTGCTGTCTGCCGGCAGTGGCATTGCAGTTTATAGGCTAAATAAGATTAATTTAGAGATTAAGCGTGAGTAACAATGTCCTTTTGTGCGCTGCCCAAAAGCACAGAGTTCGTCTGCTTGTGTGCGTGTGTGTGTGTATGTGTGTGAGTATCTATGTGCCTCTGTGTGAATGTGTGTGTGTATGTGTTCAGTGTCTATCAGCAGACCGTGGCAGTTGCAAGTTGTCTGGCAAGTATTGCTATCAGTTCTTCGCTCTGGCCATCTGCTTTTCAATTCATTCCATACGAGAACATGCGCTTCCGCTGATTTCCCTTCTTTAATTGTGCCCCGCCTCCGCGCGATTCTCCGGCTGTCCGCTTCTTACGGCTCACCTGTCGATTTGCACAGCGTGCAAATTTATTAGATTAACAGCAAATATCAAATAGGAAATTAACTGTCGTCTGGACACGGCCGAACAGCTGCAGTCCATAAAGGACCATAAAGGACCAACACCAAGCGTATCTCACTTGTCTGGGAAATCACACACACACACATACACACACACACACGCACACATCTGTATAATTGTTGTGCTGTCTGTTTGTCGGCTTGTTCTTCAAGCTGATTGAAAGCATGTCAACATATTTCAGACTGCACAAAGGTGTTGCCTACTTTCTGGCGCCTTTTGAATGCGATGCTAGTCGAGACTGTGCTGAATTGACACCTCAACACTTTATAATGCTACATTTCAGAAAACGGAAAAGTTTTGAATGGTAATAATAAAACCGTATCCAAAAATTCTTTGGTGGCGATGTTGCTTTTTAGAAACTTTGGCTTTTTCCAGATATTGTAAACTTTTTGTCTGCTTATTCTAACATTTTACAAAATTCATGCTAAGATAAGGAATAATATTGTGACTAATGCTCTAAATTCTAAAACTTTTGTACTTGTGGTATTAGGAAGTTATCTTAAATAAATAAATAAAAAAAAAAAAAAAATAAATTTAGATCTGCCTAACACCTTTAACTTAAAGCACAAAATTATATTTAGTATAAAAACTCATAAATCTATCATTCTTTTGTTGGCAATCCATCTATTTGCTGCTACTTAACAGTTTACTGTTAGGCGATTATATTTAATTTCTACGAGCCGGCTACCCGTTGCATTACTTGTAATGCAGGAGGTATGCTTGGAGAGCCAGCAAGAAGAGCGGCTAAGCGCTGCCTCGGAGCTTATGCATAGAGAGCGGTTGATGTATTCTTCATAGGCGACCCGGCTACTCCCTGCATTACTTGTAATGCAGGAGGTATGCTTGGAGAGCCAGCAAATAGAGCGGCTAAGCGCTGCCTTGGAGCTTATGCATAGAGAGCGCTCGATGTATTCATCATAGGCGAGCTGGCTACCCGCTGCATTACTTGTAATGCAGAAGGTATGCTTGGAGAGCCAGCAAATAGAGCGGCTAAGCGCTGCGTCGGAGCTTATGCATAGAGAGCGCTCGATGTATTCATCATAGGCGAGCTGGCTACCCGCTGCATTACTTGTAATGCAGAAGGTATGCTTGGAGAGCCAACAAGGAGAGCGACGACGTAAAATTTGTGAACAACTTGCGTGACTTATGGAATTGTTATCTCAATTGTTGGGTAAATACATAGAAAAACTTAAGAATAACCTATACTTTATCAGCTTTATTTTAATGCTTTTCCTGTGAAGAACTGAAACAAATGAATAATCAAAATTTAATGCACATTTTGAATTTGATTGGGTTACTTGCTCTGTGGCGCGCTAAGAGAAAAATACTACATTTTGTGGCAATAATTAATACCAAAGTTTTGTTTATTTCAAATATTTGTTGCCACGCTCGCCTTCAAAACTTGCACAAATAAATTTGTCAATGGCTGCAAGTCATTTCGCTTTTAAAGAAATATAATTTTTTATGAGCTTCTTTGGCTTCTAAACATTGCGTAGCTCTTCACAAATAATAAACGGCACATATCCATTTTTGTACTCCCAGCGCCGATAAAAAAAACCGATATACTGTAGTTGCCATTTGCAAAGGGATTATCAAATGGAATTCTAAAAGTTAATCGTTGTGATATGTACAGGATATAGGGTAGCACCTTGCCATAACCAGTAGAATTAAGAATGAAACGTGGGAGGGAAACCTGAAGAAGTTAAAACAGATGCCAGAGAGTGAAAAAAATAGTTAAGAGTCACCAGTCAGGGACCAGAAGTGGCAAACAAGTTTCATTAGATGCTGCAGGCAGTGACTGCCAGCGCAGACTGACAGATTGCGATTACAAATGATACAATTGCATTTGGCAATGAATTCCCAAGTTAAAGTACGTTAGGGAGAGAGAACCAGTAAGACCTACGGTCGGACGTAACCGACAGTAGAAGACCATGTGCTATTCGTTTCAATGCATGTTCAAATTAATATACAAAGTGATTTATTTATTAATATTGTATATACATGTTTCATAAATATATGTACAGTAGAATCCGGTTATAACGACGCCACTTATAGCGTCCGTCCGGTTATTGCGACGAAAACTCGATGGTTTGGTTGGTCCCCATACAAACTTATATGAAACGGCCTCCGCTTATAACGACTCCGCTTTTAGCGACAAACCGCTTATAACGACGAGATTTTTCAATTTCAATTCAATTTTTCATTTCAGTTCAACCGGATATTGCGACGTGCCGAACAAAAAAAAAACTTTAAAGAGGAAAATTTGATTTCTTTAACAATGCTAAAAGAAGCAAACAAAATCATGGATTTTGTGTTTTTCAATACGAAAAATAAACAAAATCATGGATTTTGTCTTCCGGATATAACGACGTCGGTCCCTTGAAAGTCGCTATAACCGGATTCTACTGTATTAAATTTTTTGTTTTGATTAAAAAATTAATTTGTTTTATTTTAAAACCTATTACGAACATGGCATCCATAATATAAAAAAAAAAAATTTTTTTTTTGCTCCTTTCGGATAGTGCGTCTGCCGGATATAACGACGTAAAATCGTCGGTCCCTTGAATGTCGCTATAACCGGATTCTACTGTATTATATTGTCTGTTGCATATCTTTACTGTTCTCATCTGATCGATGATGTGGCTGCTGTGGGTTTTTGTGGTTAGCATAAGATGGAAAAAGGTGAAGAAAATAATTATTAATGTTGTAATAAAAACTATAAAACGAAACTACTCTACTTCCAACTCTAAAATAAGCTAGGGTATACTAGAACGACAACAACAGCCTGGTGGTGTACACACAAAAACAAAGCATAAACGAAAACAACACCCCATTGTATAAGATAAGTTATTACCTACAGACAAATTTGAGCTATCGTTATGTAATGCAATCTGGATATAACTAGTTCAATCCATGCTTAATCGGTGCATTCCTTTCATATTACTGTAAAATAAACTTGATCTGCTATCAGCATAGAAGAACCAACACATCGAAAATGGTGTGTGTAGCTTTTATACTTAGAGTTCCTCAGATCTACGTGTTCATGTGGACGGACAGATGGACATGAATAAATCGCTCGTCATCCTGAGTCAGAGTATACTTAAATACCTTGTGGAGTCTACTACGATTCCTTCCGAGTGTTACCTACATTTTTCACTTGCACTAACCCAATAGACCCTATTGTTATTTTTAAAGTACAGGGTCCAACAATGCGAAATGAGCGAGAGAGAGAACGAGAGAGACTGACCTTTGATGCGTTGGCATTCATACATACTAGTTCGCTTGGATGTGTCTTGCGGGCAACTCGTTTAACAATTTGTATGCAATTGTATGTGCAGCAGGTGCCAAGTGGCAAGTGGCAAGTGCCAACGCATTCATGAGCTCAAAGGACACGCATTGCTGGCACATCAGGAGGCAAGGAGAGGGAGATTGAGTCAGGATGAAGCAGACCGATATAGAGAGCAGGAAAGAGAAACGGAGAGATGCAGAGAGAGAGAGAGAGAGAGATAGAGAGAGAAAGAGAGAGAGAGAGAAAGGGGCCAAAAATCAGCAAACAAGTTAAGAAAGTAGGGACGAAGAAACAGAAAGATATACAGTGTATGTGTATTAGCGCGAGGCTTATATGTTAAATTTAATATTGATAGTTTTGAGAATCCTGTTTCCAAAATGTCATGTATCGGTTAAATCGATTAATATGCATAGGTTTTAAGATTTTTGCGGATATTAAATCGTCTTAAATAGTGAATTTCTCGTCTTCACGCCTGTTATTTCAAGATAAACCTACGCGAACTTTATAGCTGCAGTTGCGACCTCTAAACGTTAATTATTCGGGCTGAAACCTTGTATCTTACTGCCTTATTCCTAAACGTAATTTGAAGACGGTGCCACATTTGCTAGCGATCCAGTTATATGCAAATAAGCGCATCCCTAATGCTTATACGTATGTAAATGTATTTACGTATTTGTATTAATATGGCAAATGCCAGAAATATCTGAACAGCATGCCAGAGATGCAAAAACAAAGCGCTGACTGGCCGCTGCTCCTGCCGCTGCTGCTGCTGCTGTCAGCGGCGTTGCCAGAGTGTTGTTGGTGCGTGGTGTTGCCATTTGTATGGCGCTTGCAACTGGCAGCTGGCATGACTTGCCAGACCAAATAGAACTACAGGGCTGCTGCTGTTGCAATGAGTCAATGTCGCTGGGACACAACCTTTTTCATGTTGCCGACAAATGCATGTGCGTGTGCGTTTAGTGCCCCTCCCGCCCCTCTTCAGTCCATCGCACGCCCACACACATGTGTGTGTGTGTGTGTGTGTGTGTGTATTTGGCATTTGCGAATTTGCCTATTGACGAAAGTTGGGGCAGTTAGAGTCCGCTTGCGGCACGCGGCTTCAATCATTGTTGCCACACGCGCAACGATCGCAACGCCGCAAATGAAAGCAAAATTCGCTTGCCACAAGTAAAACATAGCTTTACACTCCCGCACTCCCAAACACACACACACACACACACACATACACACACATACACACACACACATGCTTGCTACATGTGGCACGCTTTTGTCAGTTGAAAAGGGTTTTTTGGGACAAAATTTTTAAATTAATGACAAAACGCCGCGAGTAGCGTACAACAGAATTTCACTGCTCTCTCTCTCTCCCTCTCTCTCTCCCTCTCTCTCTTCCTCTCTCTCTCTCACAGCATGTTACACTCTCTTGTCAACAGTGTTGCCAAGTCGACTTTTTTAAGTCAAAGCTGGTTTTTTTCGAAAATTATTACATGAAAGCTTTTTAGTTGATTTGTAGATGTTTTAATTACACAGATTCTTTTCTGCTTTTTTTCAAAAAGTTATTTGACATAATAGGAGAAGCAAATATGGGTTCTCTAGCTTTTATAAGTTCTTAGATCTGGGTGTTCATACGGACGGACACATAGACAGACAGGCGGACCAACGGACAGACGGACATGGTATGGTGGGATTTGCCACGCCTTCTTTAAGTAGTTACAAAAGAAAATTGAATTTAGATTAATAAGGATAGAAAAAACCGAATTGAGTTAAAATTAATCGATTAGAATGATTAAATTAAGTACGAATCGGATTTTATTTTATTCCTAATAGTTTATATTTATCAAATCAAGCATTTGAATAACGCGTTTAAATGAAAAACTTTGTGGTAGGATGAAGAATTTTTCCCTCATTAAACTTTCGACACCGGAAATTCCCAATGCTTGCACGAGATATAATTAGCGAGAATTTTGAGAATGATTTATGAGAAGCATATTAATTTGTAAGATTACATTTTTTAAAATGCCTAGCTAGTTTTGCATAATTTCATATTTTTAATTTTGTGTCCTTGCCACACTGTTTGCCAAAATCTTTATATGTTCTCCTCACCTTCTCCGAATTTTTCTCTTCTCTCTTTCTCTGCCCAGTTAGGCCATTTGCCTCTTTTAACCCAGCTCTTGTTGTTCTTCTTTGCGGGCCTCGCTGAACCAAGCGTTTTAATTAAATTTCATGGCCAGTTGCATCTGCAACAACGACAACAACAGTAATCACAACAACACCATCCAGATCTCGTGAAATTCGTAAATTATGTTGCATATTATTTATAATCTGCGCATATAAAGTTCTTTGGCGCTTCCTTTCCTCTCTCAATAAGAACTCGAACTAATAAATTCTATAAACGAAATGGCAATTAAAAGTTCAAATATGCTTAATGCGAGTTAACAAGCAACCCTGGCCCAGGCAAATAAGCAAGTGTGCAACCCTGTTGAAAGTTTTTCATACAAAAACAGCTTATGTTTGCTTTGTGCAAGAGCTTATGTGCATTCCATCTCTCTCTGACTCTCTGCTTCTTTCTCAATTTTTTACTCTGATTGAGTATTTTTGCAAATAATTTATATTCAATAAATTTCTTTTACGAGTACTTACATAGTTGTATTGCGAACAAAATTTACTTATTTTTTAATAAATATTCAATAGATCTCCTTACTTCCGCTAAACACACTCCCATCCTTTAGGTGTACTATCACTAGTTTTTTTCCATTTATCCGGACAACACATATTTTCTTTTAGACAGCTTAGGTCATATTTTCGATATCAATTTCCCGATACTACCAATGTTCCGACAATATTTCCACAACTCAAGCGTTGTGATTAGTACATCAACTAGTATTTTTTTTTTTATACATATCAAGTCTACTTGAGTGTTTATTGTACTACAGTTACTGGCAAAATATACCAGACTTGATTGGAGCTACTATTCCTTTTTTGTGGGATTTTCCTTAGCATGTTTTATATTTTTGCTGTCGCTTTTAGCTTTCGGCGTTGCCTGGAGCGTTGTGTTCATACATCGCATGGTGCATGTCTGTTTGCAATAAGACAAGTTGAGCAGATCATTTACACAGTATTTGCATGTGCTTACGAGCATTATGTAGCAAAGCACAAAACCACACGCACCACACGGCCGGAAAGTGAGAGTGAAAGACCTCACCATAAGCCGTAAACCTCTTGAATTTTGATTAGGCATTCAAATTTGTATAAACAATAAAAAACAACAACAAACAACAAACAACAAGCAACAAGCAACAAGACAACAACTTAATGTGCTCTATTGTCTGAGCAAGTAGCGTCAAATCAGACATGAAAGTGTTGTCATACGTACAGTATAAGGCACAGGTCTTGGGATTATTGGAAGGGGGCGTGAGGTGACATAGTATAGGCCAAGGACTAATACACAGTTAACTCTGTCAATCAAATGCAGTACTTACACGCAGAAAAATGAAAATGAAGTCGTTTTATAAAAAAAAACTTTAATCGATGTTATTTTGTTCTTGAACCCAACAACAATTCAATGTAGAATTCTGGAAACAGCCGAATTTTTTATATTCTATAATAACATTTTTGGTTGTGTCCATCCAAAAGACAGATAGATGGAGATACATTTATCTACTCTTATTTATTGTTTTGTTAATTTGTATATTTAATTATAGGTAAACCTTTTTAGACTTTTCACTTAAAAGAAAGTAAAAATTTGAGGGTCGGACAACTGTGTAACAGCGTAAGAAATACTAAATAAACGAGGTATATCGGAATTTTATTTTATGTATCATAGCCTACTACTTATATGTATACAAATTAATGTAAAAATAAAAATCTTTTATTAATCATAATTCTTTTATTAATAGACCGAATTAATTGAATTTTTAAATTTAGTAGATATTAATCATCTCTACAATTCGTAGAAGACAGAATTTACGTAGATAGATTTAAATGTCCTAAATTGGTCAATGTATTCTATTTATGGCCATTGTTCGCGGTAGGGGCGTAGCATCCAAAATTTAAAATAAATGGTATACACCTTTCAAAAATGACCATAACGGCTGCTCCAGCTCTTAAATTTGCTAAGATCGACGCATTCAAACAGATGGACAAACAGATAGGGCTAAATCGACAAGGCTTGTCACCCTGACCAAGAATATGTATAATTTGTGGGGTCTGCCACGCACCCTTCTGCATGTTACATACATTCTTCAAGTCGACTCCTCGACAACCTAATTAAATGAATATATAAATTTTGAATTCTTCGCTTTTATCAAAATTATTATGTGTCACAGAAAATCCTAAACAAATCTAGGCATATTGACTTTGTAATCCTTATAATTATTGTTAGTTGTGCCTTTATTATATGCATTAGCTACAGATTAAATTCCGTATGCCCATTTGATTCCGCTTACGCTGGCGATATCAGTTGAAATAATCCTTTTTAAAAGTTTGTAATATCACAGAAAGCAATTTGAGAGCAGCGCCTAACAAGTTCATATCTCCAATTGATTTCGAGGAGTGGAGAAAGAGGACGTCTTCTAAGTATTTCTTAATCGTTGCTTTAATTGATTTGCTCACATTTCATTTTAAAACGCTTTAAGCTGTTGTTAAGTACTACTAAAAAGTGAAAGTTGCACTTTGCTGCAAGAGCCACGTCATGGGGCAACTTGGCATTTTTGTGGTCAAGAGTTTTGGTTTGTTTAGTTTTTGTTTCATTTTTTATATTTTTTGTTGAAGCAAAAGGTAAGTCGTTACCGCGATTTAACAATTTGTAATGGTTCAAGCACATTAAAGCAGTGGCCGGAGCAATTTGTAAGTCCATCCTCAGCTTTACAACGTCTGCTGGTTCTCTCTCTCTCTCTCTCTCTCTTTCTCTGCCTCTGTGCTCTCTGCTCTCTATGGCCATTTCACTTTGCACATTACGCATACGTCGCGTGGTTCGTAGCCAGAGAAATGCAATTTCAACTGCAAAATGCACTAAAGCAAAGGGCAAGAGTAAACCCCGAGTCGTGTGGCCCAGACAGGTGGAGGAGAAACTGAACCAGAAGTAACCATAAAACGGAAATGGCCAGGAGAAAGGAGAAAGGAGAACAGCGAGAAGCATAATAAAATTCTGGGTGTATAAGTGCACGAATGAAAAACAGAGTTCCCCGTACAGTTGAAGTCAGCAGTTTAAGCATACTTCAGGCAGTGCATATAATCCTAATAGGCTTGCTCAAAGCCAACAAAACAGGCCCAACTCATACACATTTTATTTAGAATTTCAGACTAAATGGAGATAGATGAATAATCCAATGTCAATAAGACAATTTACTTCTATTTTTAATTTCATTCAGAGTTGAATTTTTCTCTTCAATTAAATGCCCAAAAAATGTGTTTCTTATGCATTAAATTGATTCGGTTCTATATATCAAATATATCGCTCATACGTGTAGTTGTGCTGGCCTTTTGTCACTGATGCGTTTTTAATTGTGTTTATTTCCTGTTTGCCGTGACGCGTCATTTATTAGCTCTACTCCAGTCTGCGCCTCTGCCTCTTTCTCCCTGCTCCATTGCTGCAGCTTTGGGCTTTTGTGTGCCTCGCATGGAGCTGTGATTTATATGCAACAGCGTAGAGAGAGCGAGAAAGAGCCTGAAAGAGAGAGTACCGGAGAAAAGCCGGAAGAAGGGGCAACAGAGGGAGCCACACGGATCGCTTTGTGCTGCTCATATTAAGCACTCGATGCGTGAACTAATAAAGAGCGATTTTCCATTGTTATTATGTACAATAAATGCAAAAGAGCAACTGAAAGATGTAAACAGTTGCGGTTTGTTAGTTACCCTTTACTTGCATAGTACTGGTCCTATTGGTCCAGTTCATTCCACACTATGTGTGCTTCTAGGGTTAACAGGCGACTCCTGTTTCCTTCAGTCAGACGTAATCGACACTGTACTTTGGGTTTCAAAACTATGCGCTTATTAACAAATCGAATAACAAATTGTTAACTACTCCCAACTTTCGATGCACATTGGAACAAAATTATCTGTTGCATATCTTGGCTATTTCTTATCCGATCATAAGGCAGTTAACAGTGTGGATAGATGATGCACACAGCTAAATTCATGCCAAATTACATTTTCACAATTAGTCGGTAACTCTACAACTGTGGCTGCTGTGTCTTTTTGCGGTTAGTATGGAAAGGAAAGAATATAATAACTTAAACTATCTTGATCTGCTTACTAAAAAGGATAACCCAAGTACAAGATCTAGGTGTTTCTGAAATTCTGTAATCCTCGTCGAAAAACAAGAGTTAGTCTTTATAGGCAATACACACTTTAGTTGCAGTTGCATTTGTTAGGCCCGAACTCCATTGTTGCAATTAGTGTTTCAAGTTTTTTGTGTAGTTCACATGACATATGTTGCTTGCACCGTTTGAAGCAGATTGAGTGGGGAATTCTATTTTCATAGTCAATTTTGGATCTTTAATTGCGGCTTTTGTATTGTGCGCTTGAACAAAAGAGCCGAAACAAGGCCAACAAAATTTATGCTAATTCGCTTTTAATGCACGTCGAATATTTGGTGGCTTTTGCACCCAGTTTCTGCCCATGGCCCATGAATGGCAGCGGCAATGGAAACCTTTGTCAAGGCAAATGCACTTGGCATTATCATATTTGTTGGCTTTTGAGCCTTTGTAACCAAACACCAACAACATTTGGATTTTCGAATAATTTAGGCAGTCCGAGTGAAGCTAAGAGGAGATGTGGAAGAAGACGAAGCGGGTTTAAGGCTTCTTAAGTTCTCAGATGCCAAAGCTGCAGATGCACAGACGTGAGAGTTGAGGAATGTAACACAATATGCCCAAAATTTAGCACTCAGTTAATAACTAGGTAACCGCAATCAGTTAATAGTGAAGTTGGCAATGGGCAAATTTGGTAGGCAGAACAGGCACAAAGCATTCGAGTAAGTGAATAATTTAATTGGATTGAGATAAGCAAGGGGAACAGAAATTGGCAAGGTTCATGGACAAATTTGGATGAATTATAAATATTTAAGTTAATTATAATATTTGGCAATTTGTATTTAGTTTATTTAAGCATTCAATTCAAGCCCCAATTTAATTTACCAAAGTGTTTTAATTTTTAATAGATTGAATTTATATTATTTATATTAATAGTTGTTATTATTTAATAGCAGTATTACGATTTAAATAATTTAACTGAATAAAATTGTAAAATTTAAACCTTAGTTTTATTATATTACAATATTTTTAATTATTACTATTTTTTTAATTGTAAAATTTTTGCATATTATATTAATATGGTGACTCAATTTATTTTTTTTTAATATTTAAGACATTCAATCAAATACGCTTTAATTAAGTAAATAAAAAAAAAATTATATTAAAAAAAAACGGATGCTGATAGTTAATATATTTATTTGTTGTTATTTTCAGTAGGAAATAAAATTTTAAAATGTAAGTACAGGTATATTTAGACTTGAGCTATTTATTTACTTAACAGATATTCTGTTAACTATGAGTTTATTTTCGATTTCACCTAATTTTTCTATTTTATATATATTTTTTACTATTAATTTTGTATTGTCTTTCATGCATGTCTCAATTAACTGTTAATTTCTTTACAATTAAGTTATGTTAAATTGATTCTGCTATTTATAAGTCAGAGCGAAATAAATGATGGCAAATAGCTGGAATTATGATTGCCTTTAATTAAGAACATATGCAATTTCAAATTTAAATTGCATCTGAAGTTCAATTGTGCACATTTCAGTGCATTTCTTTTGAGGTTTAGCTGCACAAAGCGCATTTTCTTAATGAAAATATTTACTAACATATGTATGTATAGTGTTCGCAAATGATAAAACACTTTCATATAGATATATGTATGTATTTATGTTCATATATTGTGCTGCAGCGTAAGTGGCAACTGTGCACAAAATTATTTAATTAATTAATTTTCATTAAAAGGACGACAAAAGTGCGATGGCAACTGGCTCAGGCCAGAGCCGATCTGAGGTAAGGTGTGGCGAAATGAGAGACGCCGATGTCCTGCGAAAAGGACACTTTCAGCACAAATAAAAATAAAAATAAAAACAAGCAGAATGTAACGGCAACAACGGCGAAACGTATTTAAGTTGTGAAGGAGCAGCTGCTGTTGCTGTTGTTTCTTCCTCTTCCTCTTCCCCTGTCCCCCAGGGGCCTGCGCTGCGCTCGTCCTGCTGTCAGGCTGCCTGTCATTTACAATTTTAATCTCGTTGTGCAGTTTAGCTTAAGTTGGCTCCAGGATAATGAGCACAACACCAGGATAAACGCTTACTTCTCCCCCCCTCCCAATCCAATCAAAATAAACCAAAAAAAAAAAAAAAAACAAAGCCGGCAGTCCGCAGTCTGCAACCTGCAACCTGCCACCTGCAACGTGCAACATACTGCAATATTTGAAGTTGGCACCATAATTAAAGAGGCGTACGAAATGCCATTGGTCAGAACACCTGGCGAGGACGGATGGCTGAGACGGCGCCAAGTTTTTAAGCGAGCCAAATTTCATGGCTAATAAATCACTTTTCATATTAATAAAACATAAATCACGGAGCGACTAAAACTTGACAAGAAAAAAACCGGCTCAAAGGGGGAAACGAGCAAGAAAGATTGGCTCAAACATAAAGGCGTGCTCAGACCCAACGCCTTTTGTCCACAACTTAAAGTTTTTCGCGTGGGCAACCGGAAAAAAGCTAAGGTATAATGAATTAAAATGCGACTGCCCTGATCCCCCTTCCGAGAGCTGATCCCATGGAGACAAATAGTTAAAAACTGAGGGAAAACCGAAGAATTGTAAGTAGATGCGACAGACACCTCCAGCTCCAACTAATCACTCAAGAGAAATTACTAATAAAAAATGTTGAATAGAAAATTAAATCAACTCAATTAATCTTTAAGTAATGCCTTAATACTTTTCCTCGAAATTATAAATTTTTATTGCAGATGTGGTTTTAGAGTTAACCGGAAGAGTAATCAACGAACAATTTTTTAAAAAATATGTTAACTCTTACATATTGTATTGTTATTTATTATTTTGTTGGTTCAGATTTTATGGAACAAGGTTATAAAGAAGTTATGTTCCCTCGATATCTAGAGAACGGTGATTAGAAATTATTTGAATATTCATTTCAATCAAATATATTGTCTTGCAATTTAAATAAAACCTATTAACCAATCAAATATGTGGAATACGATCGATGTGGCAACGCTGTGGTTTTAAATTATAATTCATAATTGCGATATTTATGATCTTCATTAAGTTTACACAACACACACAAACATATTGTTTTAATAAATTAATCGAGAATTTTGAATACTTCTGTTCAATTACCTTATTTGCTAGTGGCAGACACAAACACGTTTCTCAACACTCCTCAAAAAAATAGAAAATTTTCAAGTTTTCAACACGTGAAAAAAATATATATTATATAAATATTTAGCACACTTTTCCCATATGCGAAATTATTCTGCTTTGCATGTATTTTGTACGAATATTCTGTTAATTTGGTATGTTTTTCGAAAACGTTTTTCAATACTCTATGCGTTTTGAATTGCGTGTAACGGGTAACGGGTAACGGGTAACGGTTTGTTAATCGCTCGTTGTTTTGTTTTGAGCCCTGCTCAATGTGTGAACACTTTGCATTGGCGCCCCTCAGATGGCGCCCAAAAGACCGACCGACGCGCTAGGATGTTGCCCGAGCACTGAACTTGCCAGCGCTAAGCGACGCTCGCATTGGGCCACCAAACACAAGATGGCCCAGACATAACGGGACCTAACACAACTTGCCATATCCTTCGGCTGGCCAACAACACGAGCCCTTGGCCCGACGCGAGCCGAACACCCGAATCGCCAACGAGCTGCCGTCTGCCATTCGTCTACGCATCGTTTCACATCGCCTGCCTTTGGCAACAAGCACATGTTGCTGGCAGCATTGCAACATTTAATGTTGCCAGCAACATGCTCAAATATTCTTAGTTCGATTGTAGGCTGTTTGGCTAGACAGTAGCATTGCCTTTGCAGTAGCATTGCCTTTGCAAATCGCAGTTTTGGCTAAGATTTCCAGCATATAATGCTATTTAAGAAGTAGATTCAAACCCTTTAACAATAAATGCAACCATTTGTCAATCAAAAACTTGCTTATGCTTCCATTATTTATACTTAGAATATAAGATCGGTTCTTTCCAAAAACTCAAGTTCTTCAAATGTCTCAAAATAACCCCACAAAGGATGACGAACTGAGTCGATATAGCAATGTCGGTCTGTCTGTCAGTCCGTCTGTCTGTTTGAACGCGTCGATCTTAGCAAATATAAGAGCTTGAAATGCCGTTTTGGTCATTTCAGACAGGTGTATACCAAACGAAGATCAAGTTTACTTTAAATCTTGGATGACACTCTCCTTCCGCCCACAATAAACATAAATAGAATACATTCACCAATTTAACAGGAAGCATTACTGCTACGCTTCGTATGACAGTTTTATAAAATAATATATAAAATATTTTGTTTCTGCCTCACTTATAATGCAGGAGGTATGCTTGAAGAGCCAGTAAGGAGAGCGGCTAAGCACTGCCTCGGAGCTTATGCATAGAGAGCAGTCGATGTGTTCTTTATAGGCAAGCCGGCTACCCGCTGCATAACTTGTAATGCAGGAGGTATGCTTGGAGAGCCAGCGAAAAGAGCGGCTAAGCGCTGCCTCGGAGCTTATGCATATAGAGCGCTCGATGTATTCTTCATAGGCGAGCCGGCTACCCGCTGCATTACTTGTAATGCAGGAGGTATGCTTGGAGAGCCAGCGAGAAGAGCGGCTAAGCGCTGCCTCGGAGCTTATGCATAGAGAGCGCTCGATGTATTCTCTCATAGGCGAGCCGGCTACCCGCTGCATTACTTGTAATGCAGGAGGTATGCTTGGAGAGCCAGCAAGAAGAGCGGCTAAGCGCTGCTTCGGAGCTTATGCATAGAGAGCGCTCGATGTATTCCTTATAGGCGAGCCGGCTACCCGCTGCATTACTTGTAATGCAGAAGGTATGCTTGGAGAGCCAGCGAGAAGAGCGGCTAAGCGCTGCGTCGGAGGTTATGCATAAAGAGCGCTCGATGTATTTCTCATAGGCGAGCCGGCTACCCGCTGCATTACTTGTAATGCAGGAGGTATGCTTGGAGAGCCAGCAAGAAGAGCGGCTAAGCGCTGCCTCGGAGCTTATGCATATAGAGCTCTCGATGTATTCCATATAGGCAAGCCGCCTACCCGCTGCATTACTTGTAATGCAGGAGGTATGCTTGGAGAGCCACTAAGGAGAGCGGCTAAGCGCTTCCTAGCAGCAGATTAGTGGGTGAGTTTTCTTGGCTCTTTCTCTTTGTTATTCTCGAGTACTGATAAGAGACAGCGTGTGCGTAGCCTGCAAGCACTATAAATACAGCTGCTGCAGTGCTGCTGATCACAGTGTAGTGCCCGTGGTCAAGTGAGTAGGACGTGTTAAGGGCGTTTAAGTGGAGTGGCGAGTGTGATTATTATAAAAAATATTTTGGTTTTATATATATTTGTTTATTATATTTTTAAAGCCAATAGTTTGTAAATCTGGAGTGTGACAATGGCAAGAGTTTGATGTGAGCGAGAGTTTGTGAAGAATCACAAAAGATATGCAAACTGCACTGTGCTTGCCTGGGTGTGTTCTATTGAAATTGACAGTACAGGGTCTCCTATCGTTGGTTACGTCCTACTTGCGGTCGACTGATCTGATCTGTCAAAAAGAGCATACGTCGATCGATCGTGATCGGTGATCGCTTAATGAAGCGATTTAACTCAGTTTGTTAAAAGTTCTTTGGCATAGCATAAATTGTATGAAAGTGTTTGAAATTATGCACATGTAAGCGCCATCGTTCGCTATAGTCAATTTTAATAGAATTTACAGTTCATTGATTGATCAATTTACATAACATTTCTATGGTTCAACTTGCTTTGAAAGTGCACTTAGAGCTCGGCACTTTTCTGGCAGGCAGTGTAAGAGTGGCAACCGCAATAGCTTTTAGTGCGACACGTTTCAATTAAGTACACATTGATCTATGGACGTATATTTTGGGGCCCGTCGCAGATCGAGGGGGCGATATAATTAAAAACGCCGTCTTGTCAGACTAAATAACTAAAATAAGTGCGGCTTGTGCAATCAAAGTCACTTAACGCTCGCCAAATGTTGTTAAACATGCCACCAAACGTGGCGCCCACCCCCTGCCTCTGCCCCTGCCCCCGCCACATACTCTTGACTGCGCTCACACACGTCGCATACACAAATCAAGGAGCCCAATAAAATCAGCATGTATGTGTGTGTGTGTACGGGGCATGTTGCAAAGAACTTTTGCTGCTTGCTTTAATGAAATTCATTGCGTTGACGCTGGCGTCGCTGTTGCAGTCATCGCTGATGTTGCACAGTGGCCAAAAGCAGACATTGCCGATTCAAAAAATCGTAATTTTAAAATTTGCACAACATTTCAACTTTTATAGAAAATATATAAAATTACAGAATACAAAAAAATTAGAACAAATAAGGACAAATATATACATATGTATAAGTAATAACTATATATACCAATGTTTTTATTTTTTATTTTTCTATACTTTGTATCGCTTGCAACTGCATCTAAAAGAAAATAATATTTATCAATTGGTATTTATGATAAGTCAATAATATGAGAAGCGTTGCTTATCATATGAACAATTGACTGAATACAATTCAGCTACGAAGCAATTCTATAAATTCTTGTAAGCACTGTACACATCTATCTAAATTCTGAATTGTTTTTTTTAACAAAGAATATTAATTAAACAATAAATATAAGCTTTAAAATAATAATGCTATTTAATTTTTTTTAAAAGATATCGTCAAAACAAATTTGGAAAGATTAGTGCGCTATTCAAGTGGCAGTGAAATTATAATAACACTAAAGATAGAGAATCAATAGCAGATGGTGTTATGTACTGCAACCATTCGATATTTTGTACTTCCGTATTTCCCTATTGTGGGAAAAACGTTGTGAACATTTGAACAAAGTTATTAACCTTGATTGAACATTTGTTGCATACATTGTATAAAAACTGTTATCGTTTTTTAAAGTATTTTTTAAAATAATCATATACATATATTACGGAAAAAATTTCAATTCTCAGCTAGAAAATATATATATATATATATATATTAGTAGTACTTTGTTCAAATTGTTTTTACCTTGAGCTCTTATATACATATAAATGAATAAATAAGTAATTAGTATACTCTATATATTGAAGCTATTTTCTAGAGACAATCTTTAATGGCATTTGCCGAAATAGGCACCCAAAAATTCATTTTTACCACGCTAATTAAAGGTTTGAGCCATAGTGCGTCGCTGCCTTTCGTCAAATGAACACGAAAGAAAATGTTGTTCCAATGTAAGAGCAGAAGATGCCACAGAATGAGGCAACATCAGCAGCCGCACTCACTTTCATGCTTCATAAGTAAATTCATTTGCCACGCCTTCGCCCTACGATCCCCCTTGCACCTTCGGTACCTTCAGCACCCTCAGCACCTTCCACCGCCTGCGTTGATTTTAATGAAATGTCATCAACTTTGAGGTGTTTATTGCGCTGACAAGCAGACGAGAGGGGCACAGGGGGCGGGCAGGGGTTATTTTTGGGGGGGGGGGGGGCCAAGGGTTAAGAACCCTTTGAGGCAGCAAGCCCCCAGAGCAAAGCGGAAAAGTAATCTAGAGTCTTAATGTCAACCTTCTCTCATCTTTGCTTTACGGCAGAGTTTACACTGCTTAAGCAGCAGGGGGGGAAGGAGAGGCAGTTGTAGGGGTTTGGGGTTTGGGGTATGGTTGTTTATGTTGTAGCAAAAACATTTTCATGTATCATAAATTGTCAAACACTTAAAAAGTGATTACGTGTGCGTGGCAACCCTAAACCAAGGCGCAATCCTATGCCATACTCAATCGGCACATCAATTTATAGACTCTATAGGAAGAGTGTTTGGCTTGGTGGCTGCCAGAGGGACGGAGGGGCGGGGAGGCCGATGTATATAGGACACTGTTTGGCACTTTAGATAAACAATTTTGTGCAAGTTGTTAACTTTAATGATGACTCATTAATTTTCTAGATTTAACACGCGTAGTTTTGTCCGTAAACATAGATAGAAAGACAGATAGAGGCTGCAGATACATCCTAGGATATCCTGTGTATAAATATTCTATATCGCATACTTGGAGCTTAAGCCTTTTGCTGAGCTTGTTTTTATTTGCTTTTTTGCCCTGTCAAAGCCTTAGAGCACGACGACACTCTCATTACGCCTAGCGAGAATTTTGAAAATTTTGCAGATTTCCAATTCAAATTTGAAATCCCGTTTGCCGCACACATTGTTATGCTTTTACTGGCAAACTTTTGTCATACATACAGTTCCCTTTTGTTGTCATTTGCTGATAGAAATACACAATGCAACAGACAAACAGACAAGCAGACAAACAGACAAACAGACAAACGGACGAGAGACAAGCACACAAACAGACAATAGACAGAGCACAATTGTGAGCTGAATGGCAACCACATGAAATCATTACTAAAATCAACTTTCATTTCGAAAAGGCAGCTTTGTGGTTTGTCTTGCCTTGTAACTGCAGAAATGTTTACATTCAGCCATAACTGGCATAGGTGTAAACTACACTGTGACAAACAAACTATCAAATCAATATGCTGTTTACGACAATCATATTGAGCGAGTGAGGTAAAAATTCCAATATTATTTTGTTAAGATCTTCTGTGTTTATGAACAGATTTCAATGCCCTTTGCAGGATAGATGGATATAATGATCAAGAAAATATACTATCAATATTATTATATACTATTATTAATTACAATTTTTCCAGTGCTATTTAGATTTATGCGGCTGATTACAACAATACATTGCTGTGTACACTTTTGTCCCCTTTAACAACACTTGATCTGTTTTCTCATTTCCGTTAAAACTGTTTGATTCAATCAATCTATTTGGGCTTGTAACACTCTGCTGCAAATTGTCAGACATTAAGTTAAAGATAAAGTTGACTTTCAGTAAGTTTAAGTACTTTACAAAACATTTGATTAAGTGAATGAAAACTTTTGGAAATTATAGCAAGTCTGACATAAGTCGAATGCTAATTGCAAAATATGATTTGTTTCTGACTTATAATATTTCATTTGGCATTTACAATTCTTCGATTAATTACTAAAAATAAGTGTCATAAGTTTCATTAGGATATCGTATATATATATAAAAGTCACCATATAGTATAAGTGTATGAGCTTTTAGTTAATATTTGGCATGATTATAGTATTATTGACACGCAAGTTCCTCTCGCCACTCAAAATTATTTGTCTAAAAATGAAATAAACCAGTAAGGACGGAGCTACAGCCGGACGTAACACTTTGGATTTTCTTAGCTGTTTCTTATTCGGTCGTAATGTAATTTACAGCATCGATGGAGAATGCCATAGACTACGTACATGCCAAATTTCAAGTCTGTAGCTCAAATATTGTAAATGGAGTGGCACATAGTGCATGTACATATGGAAAAAAATTGGCTATTGCATATCTTCGCTTTTTCTATTTTAAATTATAATAAAATGTATGGCATCGGTGGAGAATGCTATAGACTATGTACATGCCAAATAACAAGTCTGTAGCTTTATTTTTTTTCGAGATCTTTCAGGTAGGTGTAGTTTTTGATGATTCGCGGAGGAAGGCGACAAGATATCAAGAGTCTGAAACAAACTTGATTTGCTTGCAACATCTGACAACCTAAATCAACACAAGCGTTATAAATAAATTTATAATATATCATCATCTCTTAACAAATTGTTATGTCAATCTCTAGGTGGAAAGGTGCACAGTGCGATTAATGAGGCGGTACTGCCTAGTCCTAGGTAGGTTAACTGACTGTAAGTTTCCTGGCATCAGTATAATGTTGCAAGTATGTAATACTTTTATAATTCTAGTTTAATCTCTGCGAACTTGCAGCAAATCTTGTTTGAAAACTTTGGAAACTTCTTCGACGCGTCCTCTTCGTCATCACTCCGCTTTTATCTTGGCGGAATTGCGCGTATTATAATAATAAATGAAAACATATTTATGCGTGTCTAAGGGGAGCAAACAAATGTACGCGCAACGTGCCACAAAATGTGTGTGCCTGCAACAGTGCAACATTGTTTACGTTGCCGGCACCTGCCCCACCGCCTGTCCCGGACCCCTGTCCGAGGCTCTCCCTATCCTAGTTTTCCCGCAGCGGCGGCTACTTCTTTTGTTTGCCAGTTTTTTGTTGTTTTTGTTTTCTTTTTTGTGTTGTTCGACAAATCGCTACAAAATGTAACTACTTAACAGCGTCAACAGAGCGGTGTAGGGCACCAGGCAGGCAACAGAGACTGGGACAACGACTGCGGGGGGATGGTGGATGGGGGCTGGGATCTGGGATCTGGGGGCTGGTTGGGGTTGGGGTTGGCTGCCTGGCAAATTAAGGAATTTCTACTACAAACACAAAGCAAAAAAGCTGCAAGTCACGCAACAATCATTTGGCCCAAGGGGTCAGGGGTCAACTGAGCGCAGCAGGGGCGGGGAAGGCGGACGGTGCCAAGAGTAGGAAAGAACTATGGCAGAGTATAACCTAGTTGTACTAACTAAAAGTTGATTTACTCTTAATGGGAAATGCAGTTTTAACTAGAGCCAATAATTGCAGCTGTAACAGCTTACCGGTTAAACGGCTAACCGTTTGAAAAATCTGTTCAAGATTTGACATAACCGTTGAAAACAAGCGAAAGTAGAAGCATGTTACCCGATTGAAACTGGTTAACTTCATGTTTTATATCTGTCCAAAATGCATCATGAACATTGAAAAAACCTAGTCGGACGCAATTGACAGAAAGGGTAATTGAAGCCAGTAGCTGCATTTAAAACAGTTAAATGGTTAACCGTTTAAAAACCCGCCAAACCTTCGACCTATGGACCATTCGGACGCTACCGACAGAAGGAATTGATTCGATATCCCCAACTGTAACGGCTCGGCGACTAAATGATTAACCGTAAAGTGTTATGTTTGAAATCGGTTTCGAATTCGACGGTAGAGGACTCAAGGAACATAACCTTGAGCAGCTTACTACGGTACGACTTGGTAAGGACCCAAGTTATTCAGTAGAAGGAGAAATCATACTAAGTCGGTGCCCTCAACCTACACTTGCAGTCACTAATAATTTGGTTTATTGTGGGTTCCACTGGGTGCTGCTCCAAATGCAGACTGCAGACATGAAAGGACGTCCATCAATGAAACTACACAAACGTTATACAACACCTAACCACAAGGTCCCTTGCCTATACCTTATCGCAAGCCCTGTTTCAATACCGCTAAAAAAGTGTGCGCCTTCCACTTTATTATTTCTTATTGAATAATTATGGCTCATTTGCTGTGCGGGCGTAGGCGTGTGCGGGGCGTGACCCGACGATAACATCACAAATGGCCACAAGCGTCAATCGTCAACGACCACGGAATAGGGGAGGTGTAGGGGTGGAGGGAGATGTAAGGGGACTGGGAGTGGGAATGGGAGAGTGCGCTTCACGTGCTTATCTCGTTTCCGTTGCTTCATTTGAAAGTTAATGACTGCTTTCACTGCCCAGCCCGAGCCACAGCACAAGCAGGACGTGCCAGAGGACATGACCATACACCCCACACCCCAACAAAAAAAAAAAACAGAAACCCAAACCTTGTACGAACCACGAACTCATCAGCCATTGACAATGACTCGTGCCTGCCCCAGGCCGTGTCACCAGACAGCTAAATTGATTAGGTTTTTCGCTCCCTCTACCAAATAAAAAAAAAAAACAAAACAAAAAAATCAAAACAAAGCAGCATGAGCAGGGGAAAATACTCAAAAAATCATTGCATACATTAGGGCGTCGTATTAGACTAATATTATGTTGTTTGCATGGAAGGCAAACACGAAATACATAACCAAAACGTTTTATACCCTTTTCTATCCCTTTATCTACATAGATCTACAGCTAACCAACTGAACTCAGCTTAGCGTGCAGCCATAGTGTTCGAATTTGGTACAGTTGCTACCAAGAAATTCACCGAAAATACATTTACAAGGCAATCCATTTTCAATAACCGATTTTCTAAAATGAGTAGTTCTTCTTTAGATAGAGCAAGTAAAGTTAGTTACGCTTATTTTTTAAGATAATACAAGCCAAGTATGTAGCTGGTATTATTAAACGCATTCAAATATACAAATATTTTTGAATTTCCTTTAAATATCCCATTATTGCTTATTACACCCTGTAGCTATTGAAAAATGGGAAAAACACGGTTAATAACTTTGTAAGAATGTGTGTAACAGGCAGAAGGAGGCGTGGCAGACCCCACAAAATATTGATAATTTTGATCGGGAAATCGAGTGCATTGGGACCCAGTGTGCACTTTAAGAATAGACAATGTAATTTCTTCGACCCATTCTGGAGCGTATTAAATTTATATTGTACTTATATTAATCAACAAAGTTTTACCGCATCGAATTAAATAAAATTATTTTATTTAAAAAAAAGATTGTATACTTACTGTTTATATGCTGACATAAAAGATGCCACACTCATACTAAATAAAGTTTTTTAAATAAATCTGTTTAAAATATTAGCATATTCCAGCAGCTCATTAAATGTATACATTTATAAGGTATTTAGGCGTATATCAGCTATGTATCTGCTTGATATTTATCTGTTTCTGTTTCTGTTTCTGTTTTTGTCTTCTCGTTTTCTAAATTGAAAGTCACGCAACAATTGACCAGCTCGCAGTGCCTCCTTGCCTGCTGTGTCTCCTACCTCCGACCCCCGACCTTCGACCTCCGACCTCCGACCTCTGGGTTCTGCTTCAGTTTATCGCCTGTCCCTCCTGGCAGTCCATCAGTTGGCGCTGAAATGGAAAGTTACATTGTTGTGGTCAGGTTGAACTGTTTGCCGGCCCGAGGCACGGTTCCTGCTGCCTTGTCGCAAATCGCATTAATGTCGCTTGTCTCGCCTGCTGCTGCCCATTAAAGGCAAATGTTATTGAATCATTAACACCTAGCTGGGGCCCTCCCGCATCCGCACTTCCACCCCACTTCCACGTTCCAACAGAAGTAGCGCAAGTGATAAAAGTGGGGAGCAAAGAAATTCAGAAAAATGATGCCATAAAGTTTATTAGAAGTCGCTTAATGGCAACGGGATGTGCGAGTTTATTACAATTTGTAACGAGAGCTCTCAAAAACTGTTGATTTACATACCACACTCACACACACACACACACACTTGCACTTGTATTGGAATGTGTGAGGCTTGAAAAACACTTATAAAATATGTAGCAGTCGCGTGTCTATTTCCAATAAATACTTGCCAAGTGCGCCCTATGCCAATACCTTAGCTGGTGCTCATTAAGTGGAACGAACGTTTAAGGCTTAGTTTATTATAATTGATTGACCAATGCATACCCTCTACACATACGAAGCTGTCCATTACTTAATGTAATTTGTTATATTGTTAAATTATTTACGATTTTGAATTCATTTTATTAGAGCTTTATACTTGATTCATTACAAATTATTTAAAGCTTATTTAAATTTTTTGTTTAAATATACTTTGTTATTTTTCTTATTGAAGAATTTTCATATTTCGAATGATTTTCAAATGCTAAAAATTCAAATTACTAGGGTTTACGCTGTTGGATAGTTTGGTGCATTTAAAAATCAATTCAAAATTATTTCAGTGTTTGGTTTGTTATATATAAAATAACTTATTTCAAATTTTATTTCATGTGTGTTAAATTCGAACTATTAAAAATTTTTTAATCTGGCATTAGTGCTCATTTCACACGAATATACACCCTTTAACTCGTTAAATATAACCAAAATTAACTGCCCTTGGTTTTGACCACCTTAATGGTGCTTGGCACGTCAAGTAAAAGGATCTCAGATGACCACTTAAGCCCTGATCCCAGACATTGATTGTCAGTCTCGAGTTGAGCAGTTTGGCGGATTGTTAAACGGATGGGCATTTCATTTCAATGCATTACTTTACTTTAAAATATATGGACGGGGCAGATCAGATGAACCGAAGGCTACAGTCGGACGAACCGACAGTAGGAGATCCTTCACTTTAAGTATATGTATTTACAAACACAATCAAAGGCACACACACTAAGATATTGAGAAACAATTACGCTTACTAATCAAACAAATCAGCTCCCGCTGAAAAGGCCACTAAAAGGAAGACGTAACGGAGTATGAAAATAAGTAGGCTCCTGAGCATTCATACAGCAAAAATGAAAACTTTGCCGACTTATCCTGTTTCTTAGCATATATTGTGTTGAAATTATAAACATCTCTCTAAGGTTTTGTAAATAGCAGTAAGTAATTATTAAAAACGAGCATTTACAAAGAATTGAAGTCATCTAGGCTCTTTAAAAATACTTGTGATACTAGTAGTTTTTCAGTATTTGAAAAGAAGAAGAGCACTTGATACCAAACTGACTTGAAATTGTGGTCAAAATATCCTGTCAAATATAATCTGATAAAAGAGAGGAGCGGAATGGAAGGGCACAGGTAAAAATTGTAATAGAAGTGCGAAGGAGAAACCATTTATGTTTGACAGTCAGCTGGCTCTGGCAAAGACCTCAAGCCAACGAATATTCTGACGTCACATTGAGGAGGATACATGGAGAGGAGAGAGGAGACAGAAAGTGCAGAGGAATAGGGGACTACATGCAAAAACACAGAGAGCTACATCAAGGTAGTAAAGGGTTACGTATTTTGACGGGGGCATCACGTAGTGAGAAGCAAGTGGTGAAGTGGTGGAACGGTGGAAGAGGGGAAGAGGGGAAGTGGAGAAGTGGTGGCAAGCTTTTTAATGTTGGCAACAATTTTTAAGTAGCGCAAAACTGACGCAAGACAGGGCCAAACAGAGCATCGGTATCAGGCAGAGCCACTCGCTGCCCAGGAAAAAACCCAAAGGAGACCGAGATATGATTACAGAGGTGGAGAGGGGGTGAGAGAGGGGAGCTCGTCTCCGGCATTTTGCTTGGGAGTCCGTCGCCGTTGGCGTTGGCATCGCACCGACGCACGCTTAAGCATAAGTACTTCCGACTTTAAAAGGATGTCACATCCGGTTGTGCCTGTCGAGCGTGAAGCGCAGCCCGGCGACGCGATAAGAGCCTGCTATACACACATACACACACACACACACACACACACACAGACAGAGAGAGCGAGAGAGAGAGAGAAAGCGAGATAGATTGAGAAAGGGAGAGAAGTAAACACGAAGAAGTCTTAGTCTTGTGGCAAGGTGCAACAACTGTGCGAAATGCGGTAAAATTGCGGTCTGCTTCCTCTTTTTTGAGTGCGTTGCAAAGTTTGCCCCAAGAAGCTGGTCACACAGTTCATGCTGGTGTGACCAGTTGAGTGTTTGTATTTAATTAAAGTTAAATTAGATGCGGAAACTTATTGAGCACACGGGTGGCTACAGTATGACCAGAGCTATTGACTTCAGTGAGCTCACAGTTTTATTTGCACTCCTTGTCAGCTGGCAATGACGAATGGCATCAAACAAGATTTTATTGTTTTGGTCAAGCATTTTTATTTGGAATGTGTCCAGTCCAAACCAGATAGTTGGTACAGTGTGACCAGAGCTATTGCCTACAATGTGACCACATTTTAGTTATCTACATTAACAACTAGAATGGGCGGAGAATACCCTTAACCCAAGATTTAAATATCTTGGCCCCATTAATTGTTTAACTATTTTTAATTAACAATTTAAATTATATTTAAAATATTTTAAATTATATATGTGTGGGCGAGCGCGCAGCGCAAGCTGTGGTACAGGGTATAAGACAGTCGGGCTTGCATACTATATGATTCCAGTTTATCAATTGAATGTTGAATTCCGCATGTCTCTCTCGGAATAAGCTCAACGAATAAAACAGTGTGACCGCTTAAATTGAATTATTATTCAAGCATACGGTGGATTATGGACGATGCATTTGAGCTGCCAGTGTGACCAGATACTTGCTGGTTAGTGGTGTCAATTGTCAGCATGATGGCAAATGCAAAACAAACAAAAAAGATAAATGGCATATGGATTTGATTTACTATGGCATCAGGCGTTTGGTCAGACAGTGTGGCCAGATCGCTTGTGGGTTTAGTGTTGCCAAATGTCAGCTTGATGACGGCTACAACTGCAGGAAAAGAAAAAAAAAACAACAAAAAAAAAAAAACAAATTGCAAAAAAAAATGTCATGAGAAAAGAAAAGAAATGTCGTGACTAATGATGATGTTTGAGTGCAGTTACAGTAACAGTTACGAGTATGGGAAATACGGAATACGGAATACGGAATACGGCATGCGGCATACGGCATACGGAATAACGGAATACGGTATACGGATTTGGAAACGGGATTGGTGGGATCGGTGAGATTGGTGGGCACAATGGCTGACAGGGCAGACAATGCCCGATGCTGACATTTATGTAGACATAACAACTGCAAAATTGTTCTAAGCGCCGACAATGACAATAGAAAAAGAAACGCCTGCACCTCAGCGCCCCCTAGCGTTCGCACTGGTCGAGCTTAGGCCATAAAAGCAGGAGGGGGGCGAAACAGTCAAGATTGATGAAAAAGCGCCAGCAAAAAACAATAAAATGTATCTAAGGCAAAGCAAAAAGAAAACGAAAAAAAAAACAGAAAATAATAGAAAAAACTGAAAGACCGAGAGAAAGGAAGCGGAAGAGAAGGAAAGAAGAAAAAAGAAAAACAGAAGCTGTAAATGTATTTGTGGTTCTAACTGTATCTGCAGTTGCATTTTGTAACAATAAGTGCAAAAAACGTCAGGCGAAAAGGAAAAATAAAAAACGCATGGGGAGGGGAGAAAGCAGATAGAGCAGAAAACAGAGCCGAGGAAGAAGCACGCAAAACCGCCGGCAACATAGACAAACAGAACATTGAGAATGATGGCACTGGAAACGTCATTCCCAAATGAGTGAAAGAGAAGAGCGTGTGAGAGCAAGGGGATAGGAAAGAAAGAGAGAGACAGAGACAGAGAGAGAGAGAGGGAGAATGAGTGGTAGATGGGTCCGATTGTAGCTGAAACAATACATTTGACAAAAGTGGAGTCAACTGCAACTGCAGCAGTCACACATTGCACAAAGGGAAGCGGAGCCTGCCTACAAAATGGGAAATGGACAAAAACGAAAAATAAAAAATAAAAAAGTAAAAAAATAGAAAAGTAAAAAATATATATACAAAAATAGAGGATGCGGTTCAGTGGAGGCAATGTCGCCGCATAATATGTGTTAAGCCAAAAGGATTTGTTATTCGAAACCAAGCGAAAAGATAAATAAACAAAAGCAGATTCTTGCTGCGCCTCTTACTCCCTCTCCACATACACCCTGCAGAAGAGTCTGGGCCTGGTGGGCGTGCACGACTGACAAGGAAGCGGCCAGAACAGCACAAAATACATATATATAAAAAAATGTGGCCAGAAAATTTTTAATAAGTGACACAATGCAGCAGCAAGGGGAAGGCAGAACGTCAGCCATTGCAATAATGAATGCCCGCTGCTCGGACATGTGTGTGTGTGTGTGTGTGTGTGTGGCAGAGCGAGTGAGAGAGAGAGAGAGAGAGAAATAAAGAGGGACAGAGAGAGAGGGAGAGAGAGTGAAAGACATAGTTTGTGTAAGTGTGTGTTAGATAGCAAGCCGAGCGCTAACTTAAAACATCAAACATATCAATATCAAGATATGGAAAGAGCTGCAAACGGAGCATTATTATTATTATTATTGGTGTGGGAAAATCTGTACCGCGACCTAAAAGATCTATTGTACCCCCTACAGGAGCAAACGAAGCATACTCACTCTACTTATTTCCTATTCAAAATTTTACGTTTTTATACCCTGCACCTATTGAAAAATGAAAAAAAGGGTTAATAACATTGTCAAACTGTAGCCTTCCGTCCGAATGATCTGCTCCGTCCATATATTTCGAATTGATTTAATCCATATAAATATATCGAGAAAGTTTTAGGTTACTTTTCTTTGAGTTTAGAAATATAGACAAGTCAAAAGAAATAATGTTACAGAATAATGGACTAACATCCTCCGGTTCAAGCTATTATAACTTCCGTCTCCGGATAGTTGACATAATATATGTAGTCTATATAATTAAATCATTTTGTCCTGACTTACTTACTGACTGACTAACCCAGTTGCTATCAACTCCCGGTCGCAACGGTCACAGAGGTTACGATACATTGATGTAACTGCTCTAAGTTCAGGGACTTGGCTATGTTTGCATGACATATAAAAGGCATAAATAATAATAAAAAACATAATGAAACGAAACAAAAATCGGACAAATGCAAATAAGCGTAGCCACAATAAACGGAGCAAATTCTCCCAAACAGAACCGTAAAATGGCGAACGGAATGGCAAATGAAAACAATTTTGTGTACAGTTTTAATAACTCACATTCATGTTTTGTGGCCACCTTTGCTGCCAACTTAAAATTAACAAAAACCTGTAAGAACGGAGCTACAGTCGGACGTAACCGACAGCAAAAGTCCCTGTACTTTGTATTTTCAACGCTGTTTCTCATCCGATCGTAATGTAATTCACAGCATCGGTGGAGATTGTCATAGACTACGTACATGCCATGAATATATATATACATACAACATGAACATACAAATATTTAGAAAAAAATTATCTGTTGCATATCTGCGCTATTTCCTATCAGATCATAATACGATATAGTATCGGTGAAGAATGGTATTTGTACGTATCTGTACGTAGTCCAACATGCCAAATAACAAGTCTGTAGCGTTCCTGTTGTGGCGTTTTGTAGTTTTCAAGATCTTTGAAGTATAGTAGGTGAAGTTTTTTGATGATTCGCAGAGGTAGGGGGCGAGATATCAAAAGTGTAAAACAAACCTGAAGGGCGTACAACATCTGACAACCTAAATCAACTAAGGTCGTGTCACTATCCTTTGTAGTTGCTGAGATCCAGTTGTTCATACGGACAGTCTGACAGACACACAGACGGACAGATGGTCAGACGGACAAACGAATAAGGCTATATTGACTTAGCTCGTCGTCCAGATTCAGAATATATATACTTTATGGGGTCTACCACGCCTTCTTTTGGGCGTTACACCCATATGTCATTTGCGCTTACTTAATAGACATTTTTACTTTTTTAAAGTCTTAGAACAACATTTTAAATTACGTGTATTAATTAATGCCATAAAATCCATTAGTTTTTCCCATAGTGCATCAAGTATTATGAAGTAAATTATAAAGTATTTTTGTTATACTTGGAATTAATTTTAAATAGTTGAGTCATAGACATAAATACATTATATTATTGATAGCTCTTTCTGTAGGTAAATTCATCTTTTATGTTACATTTTGTAGAGTATCTTGGTGTTGGGCAAGATTTTATTGAACTTCACATTATTGTTGTGATTAAAACGTGTCTTAAAATGATGTCAGCAATTAATAACTTTTTTAAAAATTAATAACATGTGAAAAGTGCTGTTATAATATTGTGATTAATGCGCAGCATACATTCACTCATACACACACACACACACACACACCATTCACACACATTTACAGCTTGTGGGCAACTGGCCGATTTTTGAGGTTGTTTGTTAATTTTGTAAATTTATACAATTTAATTGGACACGAGAGCCACAGCAAAAAGCGAGCTGTTATTGACCAACAAGTTTACCTTTTGTGGCCAACAGAGGGCGTCTGAGTGTTGGGGCCGCGAGTGCAACAATATTCCCATTAATTGTGCGGCTCTAATGATGCGCACTCGCAATTCACTTTAAATTTAATTAATGCGCAATTTTCGCTTTTAGTCCAGTTGGCATTTTCGCACGAGAGAAAAAGCGTTGGGACAGGGGGAGTGGCAGGGCAGCGGTTCACCTGGCCAATGGCCTCTCAGCCCTATCTCTCCCTCCCACTCTGTCTATCACTCCTTTCGCTGAATTTATCTGTCTCTCTCTCTATATGTTTGTTGTTGTTTTTGAAATTGATGAATTACGTTTAATTAGCTGCGCGTAATTGCACCACACAGTGAGACACCCAGTGGGACCCAAGCTAGTAAAGCCGATCAAGTGAAATGGGTTGCATTTCCGGTTAAAATAATTTGTGTACTCACATTAGTAGACGTTATTTTATAAAAATTGAAATATTCACATTAAAAACAATCGGAATGTTTCTCCAGAATCCATATATATTAAAGCACATCATTCATACAGATGAAACCGTTAAAAGCCGGGCAAGCTCGACTTTATATATACCCTCTACCTACAGCTTGCGCTTCTCGCTCCCCCGGATAGACAGAAGCGTAAAAACATTGCTTCTTCTTCTTTTTCTTGCACTTATTAATTTATTTATTTAAAAAATGCAATCCAAAAGCTACAAGTATAAAAACTTATAAACTATTGCATTAGTCACTATAAAATAAAAAATAAATTAAAATAACTACACTTTAATGACCGTGCTGCCAGAGGGCGAGCGGAACAACACCTGAAATATTGTTTCGTCAATATCTCCTGTGATTATAAACAGATTTCAATGCGCTTTTTACCATAGTTGAATTAAATAGAAAAGAGTATATACTTTTCTGAATAACAACGTTCAATGTTCAATATTATTTTTGTAACTGCACCTCTTATGTTCAATTTTTCGACGGGCGTGTGAGTTTTATTGATGGCGGGGGTAAATCAGTCGTGGCATCCAACATTTGAAATAAACTTAATCTGCGTATGGTATAGACCTACCCACATACTAAAATGGCTGCTCTAGCTCTTATAGTTTCCGAGATCTCAGCGTTCATACAGATAGACAGAAAGGGCTAAGTCGACTCAGCTTGTCTTCCTGATCAAGAATATATATACTATGGGGAGTGTGCCACGCTTCATTCTGCTTGATATATACATTCTCTTAAAAATATTAACCATGTTTTTATCCATTTTTAATGGGTAATTATGCAGTTGGGTTTGTTGATGTTCACAGTTAGTCGACGAACAGTTTAACATTTTGCAATTTTACGGTCACTTATGAGAATGTTAAGCAACATCCAAAATAGTACTATCTGACCAGTCCAATTTTTAAGTATACATATACGTCGCCTAGTTTAATAAATTGTCGTTGTTATTGATTAGAATTTGATATATATTAGAATTTTATTAAATAAAAAATGTTCTCTTGATTTTAAATTTCATAAACAAAAATCTCTATACAAATAGATTTGTTTATTTGGGTTTTTGGTTGCATTGCCACTAACTGCAGCTAAATGCTCTATTAAATCGGCCCTTTTTGGTCCAGCTGGGTCACTTAAATTCTCAGCCAGTTGCTGGCTGTGTTTGTCCCCTGTAGCCCCCTGTATCACTGCTCCGACTGACATAAGCTGGGTCCACCGGCTGTGGCTGAGCCGATAAGCAGCCCCATTGCCGGCATATTCAGGCCGTCAACCTTCTCATTTAGTATGTGTATCTCGCTCGGGAACTCGCTCTCTCACTTGTCTGGTATGCAGGCTGCAGGTGTTTATAGCTCTTGTGATGGATCATCTGCCTAATGAATATTGCCAATTATCGCAATGAGTTTTGCTAGTGCTTGTATTCAACTATTTTGCAGGCATCTTACAAACCCGGGCTTTGTTTCTCAACAATACTTGGATTTTCTCAGCGCAAAAGACCAGCTGCCGCAGCAGCAATAAATTTCTAATCGAGTATACTCTGCGGACATTTAAAATCGAGAAAGTATTTTAAATTAAATACATGAGCAGCATTAACCTGAATTTTAATAATTAGAGTGTGAGTGGCGTCCGACTGCAGCCTTCGTCAGCTAAGTGCATCGCTTGTTGAATTGGTTTATTATCGTTTAATATAATATTATATTTAACCACCATTAACAAGCTTAGATATACGTAGTATATAGGATTTTAAAATTGCTGTTTAATATTACAATTATGTTGCCTACTTTTCAGCGCAGAAAAAATAAACTTTTATAATTGTGCAATATTGATTGCCTATTTTTCAGCGCTGAAAGGAATTGCTTTGTACAAACCACTATTATCGTCTTTTCTTTCAACTTCTCATCATTTCAGAAATGATGTAACATATTTAATGTAATACTGGCATAATACTGCTAATACAGTCCATTTCGCCACAACTCAATTACATTTCACTTTAATTGCAGTGCCCAGTTCATCGTGTTAATATAACTAATGCAGGAGATTTGCAAGTTCAGCGAGAATTATGCCATATTTGAACGTAATTCAATGGTTTGTATGGCGTGAGGGGAGAGTTAGAGACAGCCAGAGTTGAGTTGGGGATGTTTGGGGGTTGAAGTGAAGGATGTGAAGCGACCAACATTCATTTAAAATCATTTAATAAATTCGCACTAAATTTCAATTCCATTTTCATTAAATGCCACATAAATTATACGCATCGAGGGCTACTGAGGTGTAACCGCTCTCTAGGAAAGAGCGGGGCGGCTATTTGCTGAGCGCATGTTCGGGAGGGGCTTAGGGGGGAATGGGCGGCGGAAAGACGGCGCTGTCGGTCTGTTGGTTGAACCAAATCGCGTGTTACCATATTTCGTATTCATTTTAAATGGCGCGCGCCATTTGCGCATAAAATGCTTTTAATTTTTCCAACATTTGTCGTTGTTTCCCCTACACACACACACACACACACACACTGTATCTACCGCTATCTCTCTCTCTCTCTCTCTCTCTCGCTGTCGCTGCCGACACTCAGTCACTTGGGCACATTTTAATTCGACCTCAATAAAATTTACACAGCCATCGCAAGCAGGCGAAACAGAGAGAGGAAAACCAGAGGGGCAAAGATAGCAGCAACAGGAGTCGGTGGTGAGGGGCTAGGAGGGGGACAGAGACAAGGCTATGTAGATAACCAAATGAGGAAAACTACAGATGCGTAAGCTAAGGCTGCCTCACTATGCTTGAAATGCCCCAATATCACGGGGCTCAAAGGGTATATTGCATTCGTGGTGTAGAGAAATAATTAGAAATTGGATTAAATAGATATTGAGAGAACTTACTCTCTATGCGTGAGGCAGAGTCGTATTGGAACAACTTGGGCTGCTATATATGCGAAAACTGTGCTCTGCCTTTGGTTAGGGTATTTTGACGTTCATCATTGCGATCAAGTGCTGCGTTATTTCCAGAACTGTAGGCGTGTATTTATAGTAACCCCGCATCGAGCCAATGCCCAAAAAGTGTTCATTTCCTCTTTGGCGTGTTATCATCGCCACTTCCGGCAAATGGCGCGGACGATGTAGCCTGACATTGAACGGCGACTGTATATGTATGTGTGTGTGTGTGTGTTCTTGTGTATGTGTGTGTGTGTGCGTATTTATGCCTGCCAAATAACTCAACTTAAATGAGAGTTTAAAGACAGCAAGCAATGAAAATAATCGAAATGCTGGCCAAAACAGAAATGAACGAAACTCTTTAAGCTGAGAATATGCTTTAAATGGGAAAATTGGCAAAACGCTTTTCAGCGACCTTGCCGTTGAGTTTTCTCTTATATTTTTTGTTCGTCTTTGGCTTCATTGTTTTACGCCTGGCCAGCTAAAAACTTGCGCAGTTTTCTTCCCCCCCCCCCCTGTGCAACTCCTGCCCGACCCCAACGGATTTGCACAGTTTCATCTCACGCCCGAATGCAAATACAATTTCTATGCGAATGCTGTGTGTCCGCCTGTGGCATCAAATCGACTAGAAAACGTTGCCCACGGCAGGCGGGCGGTGTCGAAGGGGGAAGGGCAAGTAAACTTTTCACTTAATCGCTTTTCGCTGCGTTTGAAAGAAAACAAACATAGCTAATTTGACTTTATCTCCTTGCGAAAGTTTCCTGCCTGCTTGCCAAAAGTGCAAAAACTATGCGGAAGGTTGAAAAACTCCGCAAGGGGCGTATGAGTGGGGGCGTGGCCAGTCGCCGGACAAGCCATGAACGTTATAAAAGAACATTATGAACATTTATGCAGCATTCAACTAGTGTTTCGAGTATTCATGGTATTATCAAGTGCCATGAATAATTTTTTATGCAGGCCAACGTCGAATATTGATTTAATAAAGACAGACTAGCAAATACCCTCTTATAATATTATACATATGTATATACTTATTTGGGATCAAAGATTTTGCTTATTTGTTATATTTTATTAATTGTATTTATCGTTATTTAATGGGTTCTGTTCCTATCTCGTTTTGCATGTGATATACATATGAATTGTATATTATAGAAAATACATGTGAAAATAATCCTAATTCAGCATTGTTAAACTGGTAATGCTAGAAAATCGTGGATGGATCAAATATCAATATGCAATTGTAGAACTTTTTAAAGATAATAATAATAAAACAATTTAAAAAATATGTTTTTAAAAATTTCAATAAAACAATTTAATAAAATGCATAGCCAAATGTTTTTTTTGTATGTTATACGAACTCAAAAAGTTTGTCTGGTTTTAGACGTTTTTAATAGATTTGGATTTTTGTGTAGGAATGCGTGGTATTGGTACCTGATACCCTCTTCATACCCACAATCAATAAAACTCACATAACCATCGAATAATCTTTTATATTTATAAACCTATTTGCCCTGAATGGCATGCTATCAAACCACAGCCCAGACGGTAATAGTACCTAGAAAATTAATTTCTTCACGATGATTTTCACAAAAATATGTAGGTGCTTACTAAAAAAAGTTGTCATCAAAATTCCACCTGAAAGTATTTAAATTTTAATGTAAAAGATAAAATTTCAGGTCTATATCTCCATTTTTTCTAAATTCTGCAAGAATTTTTGGCATTGGGACCACTGTGCACTCTTTCCAATTCTCTGTCTCTCTCTCAATAGTTCTGTCTCTGTTTTTCTTATGAAAACCTCGTACTTCAACTCCATCTGGTAACTCTAAAACCCGTTAAGCGCACAGCAGTTACGCCACACACCCACACACACCTATTCTCCCTCTCACAAGCACACATACAAACACATTTTTACATATACACGCAAATGTTTCACAAATGTTTTGTGAATTTTGTAGCTGCGTTTTTGAAACGCACTCGCGACATTTGACAGCTCCGACTGTCCATTTATTGTGCCTCTATTTGTGTATGTGTGCGTGTGTGTGTGTTCATTTCACTATGGGGAGTTTGACTTTTTTGGAGGCATTAATTATTATTTTACAAATATGCAAATTATCAATGTTGTATTGTCATCGTATTAAAAATAGGTGAGACCGTTTTGTTACATATCGCAAATGTTGATTAACAGTCCACTGTAAAAAAACACATTTTTTGTATGCTATATACCTACCAATGTGTGATGCAACTTGGCATAAAAAGGATTTGTGAGTCCTTGTATCCTCAGCTCTGGAATATCAGGTACCAGGTTAGCTTCTCTTGAATAAATTTGGTTTAGACCCTATAAACCCAAATAAAAAGCCCAATTTAAGGATTTTGCTTTGTTCTTTGGTTATTAATTAATGCCATAAAAACTGGTCAATTTGCCCATGGTACACTGTTTCATGTTGATTTTTGGTTGAGTTGTGCCATGTGGCATTGCAATTCATTCACGTAGCTGCCGTCAAACTGCCTCTTCCTCTTCCTTCTGCCTCTGGCCTTACCTCCTCCCCAGCTTAGCTGGCTTTTCCTGCAACGTTTGCGATCCGGCCGAGTTGTAAATACATTTGCATTTTTGTCAATTTTGATGCCAAGCCCACGCATACATACGCATATTTACAAATAAATGCTGCAGTCGATCCCCCCTCGCTTCTTACAGCCCTTTCCTGCGTCATTCTTCCTGTTTTCGCATCTTTTCCCTGCATGGGGAAGGCATCAGCGACTGTAAAGTATGCAAAGTTTATTCATATTTCAGATATATGGATATATATAAATTTCGGACATTGGTAGTACAACAGAAAATATGCCATTTTACTTTCAGAAAGCGAGCTATTGAAAGAATAATAAGAGTAAGATGAAAGATCAAAACGGGGTTAACTACGTCAATAGAACTTATTTTTGAAAGGTGTGTACCATACGCAGATCAAGTTTATTTCAAATGTTGGATGCCACGCCCCTACCGCAAACAATGAACATAAATAGAATACATTGACCATAAAAGGCATACAAATCAATCTACGTAAATTAATTCCTTCTTCGAACTGTAGAGATGATTAATCTCTACATAATCTGTAAATTTAAATTAAATCGGTCCATAAATAAAACAATTATGGATGTATATAGCAGCATGCCATACACATAAGTAGTAAACTATGCTACATTCAACCGTAGGACATTACTGTAAAATATTGAAATATTTAAATATTTTAATTGCATGATGTTTATAGCTTTTATTCGCCAAAAATGGGTAAAAACGGGCTAATATAATTGGGAGCAAGCATACATATTCTTAATTAGTGCGACGACTTTAGAAAAGTATAGCTATGCCTGTCTGTCCGTCTGTCTGTCTGTCCGTACGAACACCTAGATTTAGCAAACTATTAGAGCTACGGATATCATTTTAGGTATTTACGTTTTGTTATGCATTAAGCAGAACTAGTTTGTATTAGTGTTTGATTCCTCGCCCCCTTCCCATGTTCACCGCAACAAACCACATCCAATAGATCGGGACTGGTCTGCTCTGTCCTTACTGGTTTTAAATAGATCTGTGATCAACATAAATAGACTTCTGAACCTGCTAAATTGCCAACGATGCATGCAACTTGCCTATTGGCAGCTGCGTAATGATAATGGGAAAGGAAGCCAAGGGGTGGTGATAAGTGGGAGGGTAGTAAGTGGAGACACGGGGCAAGAGGGCGATGACAATGGCTAAAAATTGCACTAAAAGTTGCACTCTTGTTGCAGTTACAGTGTTGTTGTTGTTGTTGTTGTTGATGTTGTTGTTGCATTTGCTGTTGTTGCAACAGTCACAAAGTTGCTGACTGCGTGTTTCGGCCATCATTTTGTCGTCATTTTTGTGGTTGTGCCTCGTGGTTGTTGGTGTTCTTTCTAAACATTATTATCCCCGCTTATATATATATGTGTGTGTGTGTGTGTGTGTGTGTGTTCGTGTATGTTTGTGTGTCAAATATGTTTTTTTGGTGCCACCAAAAATTAATTTGCATAATGGCACACACACAGGGTGAGTGGGGCAGAAGTAAGCAATATTTGGCACTCTGCTGGACGTGGTTGCTGCTGGGGTTGTGGTGCTGCTGGGGTGTGGGGGTGGGTAGATGCACCACATTGTTGGCATATTTGTACGAACAAAAGTAGCGGGGCAAAGCCCGCGAGACATGATAGTCGGGCACGCCTGACTTTCTTATACCCTGTACCGCTATATATATATTTACATAAGGCCGAGTTGTGGGAATAAGATATCGATGATATTCCTATCATTCCCCAATTCAAATGTAAATGTTGTTAAACACAATATTATTTGGTCTGATTCCAAAGTTTAACTATGTAACAACGTAAGAAATACTAAATAAACGTGGTATACCGGGATATTAATTTATGTAGCATAGCCTTCTACTTATATATACATCCAAATTAGTGTTAAAATAAAAATCTTTAATTAATTATAGTTCTTTTTTTAATGGACCGATTTAGTTGAAATTGGTAGAATTGGTAAATATTAATCATATCTACCGTTCCTAGAAGACAGAATTCACGTAGATGGATTTATATGTCCTAAATTGGTCAATGTATTATAATTATAGCAATTGTTCGCGGTAGGGGCGTGGCATCCAAAATTCAAAATTAACTTATTCTGCGTATGGCATATACCTTTCAAAAATGACCATAACGGCTGCTCTAGCTCTTTTAGTTGCTGAGATCGACGCGTTCAAACAGACGGACAGACGGACAGGGCTTAATCAACTCAGCTCGTCATCCTAATCATGAATATATATAGTTTGTGGGATCTGCCACGCCTCCTTCTGCCTGTTACATACATTCTGACAAAGCTGCCTTGTCAGCCCTGTTTTTCCCATTTTTCAATAAGTACAGGGTATTAAAACAACAATAACACGAAGATTGAAATTGTAATAAAATGTATTAAAAAACAAAGCTGTAAAACAGAAACAAACTGAAACCAAGTTAGCTTACCGCAGCAAACAATGCTCGCCTAGCAGCTAACCTGAGTTCATTTACTTTTAAAAAGTAAAGGTGTAGTTTTTTAATGGTTCGCAAAGGAGCTTGATCTACTTGCATCATCTGACCCAAGTCCCGAAATGCGGCTTACAAATTAGGTGAACCTAATTACCGATTATGGTGTCTCTAGCTTTTGCAATTTCTGAAATCTTTGATACAAACTCCTTACGAATTTTCTGTTGCCAACTTTTAGGCTGGAATAGAAAACATATAATAAATTTATGCGAATAAAAAAAAAACCAGAATGGAGGAACCAGATTAGTCAACCGCCCACGACTGTAGAACAGCCTATACCCTATAATTAAAAAAAAAATTTGCTAACTACTTAAAACAGAATTTATATAAATAGATTTTTGACTCTTTAATTGGCGAATGTACTATATTATTTCATTCATTGTAGGCGGCAGGCTGCTCTAGTTTGCGAAATCTCAGTGTTCATACAAACGGACGGACAGACAGACAGGGCTAAATCGACTCAGCTCATCTACCTGATCATGAACATATATACTGTGTGGGGTCTGCCACGCCTCCTTCTGCCTGTTACATACTCGTCAATGATTGCATATTGCCTTATAATCAGTTCGATTTTGTTTCGCTTTTACACAAAGTTATTAACCCTGTTTTTTCCAATTTTTCAATGGGTACAGGGTATAAAAATGCATGCATGTGTAGGGAGTTATTTGTATCGGGAGTATCAATAGAATTTATTAAGAAAATGTGGGGTTTTGTTTATCGCCCAGAGTGATTAATATAGTTAAACCGGACTGTAATGGCCAGCGAGTGGAATTATAGCTTAAATAAAAATGTTGCGAATCCATCGTAAAACAAAATGATTGAATGATGTTAAGTATGCAGTCAATATACCCTGTATTTTTTTAATAAAATTGTAGAACTCTTCTGTGTATGTACATAATCTGTTTAAAAGATGTTCATTCTGTATGATCTCTAGCTACGTACACTTTAGTGCAAACCGCGCATACCCGCCGTAAGGCCCTACACTCCATGGGTATTATGAAAGCAATAAAAATTCCAAAAAGCGCTACATCAACTTGATATACTCAGTGACATAATAATGCGATAACAATTTAATACTCGCCCCATCGCCAAAGCATCTAAACAGATTACATGCAAATGGTTACCGAATTGACTGGAATTCGGATAACAAACAATAAAAAATAAATAATAAAAATAATAATAATATATTCAATTAAATAAAAATTATACATATTATTGAATGCGTAGAATTGTTTAGATTACAAAAATAACAAACTAAAGGTTCGGCTTTGTATGCGATAACAAGTAATATAGGTATTTCCTGTAGCATAATTTGATTTCGCTTTTATAAAAGTGCTTTATCTGCTAAATTCGCCATAATTATCTGTTTGCGTCTCTCAGATTTTGTGCCCCAAAACTTGCACATTTGTTGTTCTATTGATTATGGGGTTTATTTAGCAGGCGAACGAACAAGAAGCAATGAATTCCATTCTGAGGCTTGCTTATTTTTACTATTCCTGCGGTTATTTTTTATTATTATATTTTGATAGTTGCATCAACATTTTCCAAGTTATTTCAATTAAAATGGGGCCATGTAAACCAAAACATGGTGGGAGGGGGGAGGGGGTTAAATGAATAGGAGAAACTGAAACGCCCTGCAAGCTTTAGCACAGAGCAAAATTTTCATAAAATTTTTCATAAGTTTTCGTTTCGGTTGCGCTTAAGAATGTTGTAAATATTTTTGCAACTTGGGGTTCTGTGTGTGGTCAGTACTCGGCACAAATTTTCTACACACACACATACACATACACACAAATATTTATATATCTTTATAGTATATTACATATATATTTGGCTGGTATGTTTTTTAGTACAGCATATTTTCCATCAGCGTAAGCATAATTATTTTTAATGCGGTCCACAGTAGAGATGGACATGGACCGGGCTTCTTTCGTGTCACGCGTGCTCGTGTTGAAAATGTACATATATTTTGTCCATGAGTGTGCGTGATATTTAAATGGTAAAGAAATTTACAGGCGCTATCTGATAAAAAACAGTGAAGATATGTGTTGTGGCATGCATATGCGTGTAACTTTGTGTGTGAGCTTCTGATTGTGTTTGTAAGTACATGGGCACAAAGTACAGGATCTCCCACTGTCAGTTGCGTCCGACTGTAGCCTGCGACTTACTGATCTGACCCGTCCTTTTCGGTTTAAAATACGTATTTTATCTTTTAATTTTAATATACTATTTTATTGAACTTTATGTACTGGACATATAAAAAACAAAAGAAGAAGCAGAGGAAGACTTTGTTGAATATTATAGACGGACAACAGTTTATCTATATGAAAAATTAAATTTTAGATTTTTTTAAGGAAGTGAAAGTTCAAAAATGAATGAAAAATGAATATAAAAGATATTTATATATATATATAAGTATATACTTGTTTAAAGTGCATAGACAGCACAACAGATTGTTTATAAGGAAATCGCTATTGATATTCGTTGCAGCAAATAATTGAACCCTGACTCCTTTGGGAGTCTATTCTGTGGGATTCCCGAAGAGGGACATGTTGCTGTAGCGTTTGCGATACTCATCCAGAGAGATGCGCTTCTTGCCCGTGCTGACGACCGGAGCGGGGGGCTTGACGACGCCACGGGGAGCTGCAGAGAAAGAGTTGCAACAGCTGTGGTTCAAAGCACTCAGATCACATGAAGGTCATGCCTACCTGGCTGCAGGGGCGGGGGCATCTGAAGCGGCAGATAGCGCCTGTAACACTCTAGGGGCTCCACCACGTACTTGCGAGGGGCGTCGTCCGGAGCAAGCGCAGCAGCTTCGAAGGCTGCGGTCTTCGAGGGCGGCTTGCGGGACAGGCAGTTGAGGCTCCTCATCAGGCTGTGGCTGGGCGCAGCTGGTGGGCTGGGGGGAGGAGGCGGGGCATCTAGGATCAGCCTGGCCTCGCTGAGAATCCTGTGCTTGTGGTCCACCAGGCGCTTGTTGGGCACATCGAAGTTGAAGACCTGCCAGATGTACTCCCAGTGCAGGATCTCGGCACGCTCGTAGTAGTTGTTGGCCAGATCGTCGATTTCGCAGTAACGCGGATTCTTATCGATGCGCACTATTATCAGCGGCATGTTGTTCTCACGGCATTGGCCAAAGCCGCGTATCTGGCCCACGCTGTAGCCCGCACGGGACTTGACCCGGACGAAGCAATGCGTGGCCAGCAGCTGGAAATCCGGACGGGGGCGGAGCAGCTGGATCAGCCGGCGGGGCAGGAAGAGCTTGTTGAGGTTCATGGGATCCCTGATGAACATGCTCAAGTTCCTGGCGGTCGCCCTATATTGCTGCTGCTCCAAACGACGCTCCTCCTCCTCCGCCCCTGACTTGCGCTGCTCCTCCCGCCATCTCTCGCACATGCGTCTGCGCCACTTGAAGTCCATGTGGCTGGACATGCTCCAAAACAAATTGCCAACGATAGCCACCGTGATAATTAAGACTCGAAATGCAATACCGATATCAAAGCGAACCTGCTCTGTGCGTTGATCCGCAGTAACTGCTATGACGGATAACCGCAGCCGGGCTTTATGGGTCCGATCGGCTAATTCGCACTCGCTCTCGGTCTATAGCGAGCTTACCCCTCGCAATGCGTATACAGTCAGCGACAGAAGTTTCGCACTCGAGGGGCTAGAACCAAGCTGTACACTGGTCTAAATGCCACATTTTTTGCATAAACGATCGTACTTGCAAACATTGTGATTAAGTGCATTTCTCGAACTAAAAGTCTATTAGTCGAACAAAAAACTGTTCAAGCCCTTTTAATTAATTTTTATATGTAGTCTTAAAAATCGTCTTTTAAAAAGCTTTTAAGCTTGTTTAAATTGATAAAAAAAACATCCTCCTGGTATTATTTTACAAATAACAAATCAATCTTATTATCAGATGTGCGCTTTTGGGTATACAATAAAAAATTTCAGGTCTAGAAGTTCATTATGCTAATTGATGCCAGTTTTTTGCGATCCAGCCCACAGTGCATTGGGTAAGCTATTTTACCGATAATATTTATATGCGAGGCAAATTTTTCGCAATAGCAGCAAATTTTTAGAGCTCAGTGTGATCAGCTGCTGCATTTTCATTGGCTGACTTACCTTGGTTTGTTTAGTATTTGCAATTGATGGCATTGCTTACACCAAAAATGGCTGCTCTAGCTTTTACAGTTTTGAAAATCTCTACTTTCATACAGACAAATGGGCGGACAGACAGATCGATATGGCTTTTTTCAAAGTACAGGGTCTAACTATAGGGTACAGGGTATTCTACAGTCAGGCGCGTCTGACTGATCTACTCCGGCCATTATTTTTCTGTATAATTTTGCCGAATATTTCATTTTTCACCTAAATCTAGGCATTACGATCGAATAGGAAAAAGCGAAGATAAAGATATGGCAAAATACAGGCGCTCCTTCTGTCTGTTCCTTCTGGCTTGCGACTGTCCGATTCGATTAATATACTATATTTAAGAATATAATCAAATTAATTAAAATCAAGAATTCAAAGAGTCTGTTTCTGTGGGTGTTGCCTTGGAGTTGAAGCTTAACTTCGATTAACTTAACTTCAAGGAAGTTTAGCTGGTTCTGGTTATATATTTTGATGTCTAGCCATATCTTCTTCTTTTTCGTCTTTTTTCTCCACTTGCATTAGTTTTTCTTACTTTATTTGGACGTGCCACAATTCGGTTTTAATTATGTTTTGTTTTCGAGTTTATTTAACTCGTTTATTCTCCGCACTTGGCGCTCTGTCTGTACCTAGGCTATCCATCCATATATACAGCTCACTCCCTACATATTCCTTTCTCTCTCTCTCTCTTTCCCTCTGTTTCTGTCCCTTCATCTCACCGGCTCCCTCTGTCTCCGCCTCTCTTTGGTTGTGCACATAAAACTGTCATGTCTTCGTCTCGGCTTTCACACTTTCTCCCGCTGTGTTCAACGTGCAACATGCAGCCGGCAGCCTGCAGCCTGCAACATGCAGCATGCAACATGCGACCGTCAGCAATAGTACAAATGTCAGCAGCAATGCCTCCACCATGGCGGTAGGCTGGGGAATGTGGGTGAAGCGCCGAGTGGTACAGGGAGGGGTGGGGTCTGGACAAGTGATCCTGGATGAGGGGTCAGGGCTGAAGTGCGTCTGTGGTTTTAGAATTATGTGCGTCACGCTCAGAACGCTCTGTCAACGGCGACATATAGTAAACAAGCGTGAGCTGATCTGCTCGGCACGACTAACAAATACCCTGTAAAATGATTGCTCCGTATGTGGGTAAATTATTTAAGTTAGGTTAAACTTTAAACAGTATAAATAGTTTTGTTTAATTTTTAGACTAAGACAAATGGGGTTAAAAGTTCACTTTTAAATATTTTAAAATGTTTTTTGTTTTTTTACACTAATGAAAAACAATATTACACTGATGCAGTAATATTCGTTGGTTAATAATCTATGTTGTGTCAAAATTTCAATATCCTATCTCCGCCTTGTATGGAGATACAACGCGCTTGAAAACTTTAAACGCGTTTATCTCGAAACGCACTTTTTTGAGTTATGACACTCTTGAAGTAATTGAGCGATATGCACAGCTGTTGTGAAAATACCCTTTGAGGGAAATGCTACTATTCAGCTATAGCATTCGCATGGCAGCCAAATTACAGGGTATATGCGCGTTGTCACTGACTGACAGACGGACGCTGGAAGCGCAGGATAAAGGGTTGGCCTAGGGTTACGGAGGCAGAGGCGGAGGCAGAGACTGAATGACGATAGAACTTGGCCAACTTGGTTGACTACGCAGAGCTCTGTACACACACATGTTGTTGGCACTATATGTAGTTTTCGGCATGGCGAATTGTGGTAGGGCCAGGGGTATGGCTTGGCCGGGAGCCCGCGGGGTCGCGGGGTCTTAGGCAGCCATTGGAAGCGATGCCGCAAAACACAGTAAAACGCGCGCATATTTATACCGAAATGCTCAATTTAAATTCCCATCAATCTTGGTCGAATGCCACACACACACACACACATACACAATAAATATATATGTATATGTGTATATGTATATAGATGTGTGTATAACCTGGGTGGGGTGAGGGGGGGGGGGGGCTGCTTTTTCACATTCAACTGAATTTGGGGGCTGACAACACAGCACTTTTTCGGCAAGTCGAGGTGGCATCCGTGTCTGTCTTTTGCCGCTGCGTCTTGGTCTTCTTCTTCTATTGTGCTGTGCTCTTCCTCTTCTGCTTCATCGTCCTTTACTTTACTTCTTCGTTGCTGCGTTTTAGTCGCCAGAACAAAAAATTACGCGCCGGCAACCGGAAACGAAACGCACCAGCAGCTTATTGAGCGTTAAATTAAAAAATTCTTATGAAAAAAAAATACACGAAAATAACAAAACAAAAGCTGCATAACCAAAGCAAAGAGCAGAAGACTACAAAAAAAAAAAAACGTATTATACCGAATAAAACAAAAGTTCGAGAAAAACTTTGCATTTATAGTAAGAATTTGCTGAAGCCGCAAACGCGGTTCCTATAGAGATAGTATCATTAGATAGCGCATATTTTACAGCAATGTTCTTATACAGAATTACAGCTGGGATTAATTTAATTAAGTTGTAACTCAGTCTTAATAATGTATTTATTATTGAACGTACTTTGTAATTTGGCAAGTACGTAGACTACGGCATTCTCCACCGATACCATAAATTGTATTATGATCTGATGCGAAATAGCGAAGATATGCAAAAGACAATGTATTTCACAATGTATGTATGTGCAACTGCAGCTACAATACTTAAGCTACAGACTTGTAATTTGGTTTGTACGTATCCTGGGGCATTCTCCATCAATGTGAAGAAACAGCGAAGATAGCGCAGACAGCGCAGCCACCTAGATCTTGCAAACTATAAGAGCTATAAAAACAATTTTTTAGTATTACGATCGGATAAGAAACAGCGTAGAAAACACGAAGTTCTGGGTCTCCTACAGTAGGTTGCGTCCGACTGTAGCTGCGTCCTTACTGGTTTTATTTTAAGTTAATAACTACACACAGAAACTAACCGGAGAGTGGCAGGCAAGTTACCAGTTAATTGCATGGCAGTACTTAACTGTCGCAATTTAATTGGAAATACAACGAGTGTCTCTTGGAATAACATACGTGTGTCGATGAGCGTACAACTCTACTACGGACTTCCCGTTGAATAAATATGCTTGAAACAAAGGTTCAAAGTGGACGCCAGCTCGGAAAGGAGCACTTCAGGTTGTCCCCTATGTAAATACTATAACCATGATTCAAGACCAGGGGTATAGGATTGGCTTAGTAATTGAAATTGAAAATGAAATTGTTGGACAAAAGCAAAAAATAACAAAATATATTTATATATAAAGAGTGCTGCAAATATCCTTCAACTGCAAAGTACCCAGTACTCGCTACACCATATCAAACAGCAGCTACTGCTTGCTCTCTTCCTACATAGAGAAAAAATAATCAGGAATCTCGATCTTTGAACTATGCTCTCGAATTTAATATATTTCCAAGAATAAAAATTTTAAAGTTGCGAAGACAAAATTTATATCAGTCTTAGGTGAACTTAAAAATAAAATCAAACAATATCAAATAAATAAACATGTATAATATATTTATATAAAATTGTAAAATTATTATTGTTTTAAATTAATAAAAATATTATTTTTGTAAATATATACATATTTAATATTCAATTTTCTTATAACAAAACAATATTCACTAAAATTTTGCATATTCATTTTGAGAATCACATTTCAAGATTTAATGCACTTGATGCTAACTCTAAAAATACTAGTTTTAATTTAATAGTTATATTTTTGTGTTTATTGTAAGAACTATATTTATTTCTTGTGGTTTTTATGAATTTTTCTCTCTGCATAATTCCTCCTTTGATTCGAAAACACATCGCGCTTTCATCACGGACCACGCACACAAGTGCCCCACTTGGCGAGCTGCACCACTGCTGAGTGTGTATATGGGCTGGAGGGGGTAGTCATTGGCAAGGGGGTGTGGAGTGCCAGGGAGGTCACTTTGATCTGTGATGCAGGTACAAATGCACTGTGACAGCGACAGAACTGCCCAGTGCAGTGCAAAGTCAATTGTTGCATTGTTTATTTTGATTGAAGTAAGTCTCATATCGAAATAAACTAACTCTTCCACCGAATCCATTTCTGTATCTGTGTCTATGTCTGTGTCTGTGTGTCTGTGCATCTGTGTGCCCATATGTGACAGAGTATGTGTGGGTGTGCGCCTTTTTGTGACAAGCACGAACATTATCTGCGTGAAACCCAATCGTTTGTTTTTAAAACCTTTACTTTAAAAAAGTAAAAGGGGTCTATTAAGTGAGTGCAAAGAGGAAATGTGTGCAACACCCAGAAGGAGGCGTGGCCGACCCCACAAAGTATATATATATATATTTATATTTTAGATCAGCACGACATGGTGTGTCATGGATACGCGCGTAGCTTAGTGTGTGTGTCTTTGAATGTGTTTCTAAATGCATGTACTTAAAGTAAAGGGTCTCCTACTGTCGGTTACGTCCGACTGTAGCCTTTCGATCGATTGTACTGCCCCGTCCATATATTTTTTATACCCTGTGCCCATTTGAAAAATGGGAAAACAGGGTTAATAACTTTGTGCGAATGTATGTAACAGCCAGAAGGAGGCGTGGCAGACCCCACAAAGTATATATATTCTTGATCAGGATGACGAGCTGAGTCGATATAGCCATGTCCGTCTGTCTGTCCGTCTGTCCGTCTGTCCGTCCGTCCGTCTGTTTGAACGCGTCGATCTCAGCAACTATAAGAGCTAGAAAAGCCGTTTTGGTCATTTCTGAAAGGTGTATACCATACGCAGAACAAGTTTACTTCAAATCTTGGATGCCACTCCCCTTACGCCCACAACGAGCATAAAAAGAATTCATTCACCAATTTGAGAGACACAAATCGAGTTATATAAATTCTGTTTTCAGTTGTTCGTAGGTCTATATCCGGCGCAGATAGGGCTTTTTTCAAATTTTGGATGCCACGCCCCTTTTACGCCCTAATTCTTAAAAACTGAATAACAAGCGTAATATTGAACATAGAACGTTGTTATTCGGTATATATACTCTCTTCTATTATATTAAACTTTCCTGAGAAGCGCATTAAAATCGATCAATAAACACAGGAGTTATAGGCGAAACAATATTGCAGGAGTTGCACGCTCGCTCTCTAGCAGCGCGGCCAATTAAGCGGCACATATAGGAAACGTAGCAGACAAAGCATTGCTGCTACGCTGCGTATAACAGTTTTATAAAATTTTATAAAAAATACAGGGCACAGGGTATAAGACAGTCGGGCCCGTCCGACTGATCTGCTCCGCCCATTCTGGTTTTAAATGGATGTTTTTATTTATCACACAATTTTTCCTATCGGTTTGAGTTCTGCTTACGTTTACGCAGAAGTTATTTGTTTATATAGCACTTTGGCGACGTCTAGTTCGGACGCTTTTAAATTGAATTCGACTATAATGTTTATGGATACCTGCTAACTTGAGCAGGCAAAATTAAATAAATAGATATAGATACAAATATATATATAGATATGGATAGGTATAGATATACACAGTTGAGCCACAGATTCAGATACCCAACTTTAGAGTTATTTAAAGGGTCTTGGATTAATTTTCATTCTTATATTATACTTGAGCGCTGAGTTTGTTGCTCTTTCTTTAGCCTATTCTGCTTTTTCTGGGGCCTGAGTTTGTTCTCCATGGGGCTTGGTGGCGGAGGAATCAGAAAAAAGGAAGTAAAACTAAAATAAAAATTGAAAGGCAAACAATAAAGCGACATGTAATAAACTGGCTACAGGCGGTTGGTTACCCGCTGCTAGGCAGCGTGGAAAGTGGTGATAGGGGCTGGGGAGTGGTGAGGTGGGGAGAGATCTGCATGGGATGCGGAGAGAGGGGAGAGGGGCGGCGTTGATTCGGTGTGCCTGCGCACAAGATGATAACTGGGTGGCCGCGTCTTCGCTGCGCGTTGAGAGGGTTCTTGGGACGCGGCGCTCGGCATCGTTTTATGCATAAGCAAACATGTCAAGCGCAGCCACGCCCACCGCCCCTAGATTTTGGCTCGGGCGCATAATGTTTATCCAGCCGACAGAAGCTGGCGCAAGATGTTTCGCGTGATTTGCGCTGACTTTTGGCTCGCCGGGGCAAAGGAGTGCGCCAACTGACGCAGCTCATTCCGGGTTAATGCCGAGCCAGGAGATGAGCCGCAGGATGCGTGTGTCCTTACAGATTTCATGTGAGTTATGGCCTGACGCCATTGCTCTCTCCTGCTGTCTGCCCTGGCCTTTCGCTCTGTCTGACTTGACTTCGACGGCAGGCTTCGCTGTATGCGCTAAGCTCATCGCCATGTCTGCCCCTTGCCACGCCTCTCGCCCGCTCCGGCCTTCACGGCCCTCACCAAATTGACGGAAAATTGAATTTGCACATTTTACTGCACTTTGTCAAAGCTTCGCACAGTGGCTCACCTGCTAAACTAGGCGGCCAAAATCGATTTCTCGCTAAAAATGTTGCTTTCTATGAGTGGAGTATTAGAATCTAATAGAATCGAAATTTTGGTGAACTTGGATAGTTGGTTTACATTTGGAAAAAAATTATCTGTTGCATATCTTCACTGTTTCTTATCCGATCATATTGCAATTTACAGCATCGGAGGAAAATGCCATAGGCTACGTATATGCCGAATAACAAACTTGTGGATTTAATATTATGGCTGCTGTCGTGCATAAAGTGCTTGATATCTATAAAGTAGGGGCGGTTTTTTGCGATTTGCGGTGGAAAGGGGGAGATATCGAAAATCTAAAACAAACTCTTACTGCTTACTTAATAGGTGAATCTTAATACCGAATATGGTGTCCCTAGCTCTTATAGTTGCTGCGATCTTGGTGTTTATATGGACGGACAGACAGACGCACAGACGAGCATGGCTATAGTGATTCTGCTTGTCGTCCTGATCAAGAATATATGTACTTTATGGGGTCTGTAGGGTCATGCCCGACCACTGTGCACTGTGCATTGTTGGAAAGTTTGGGAGTGAGGCAGGCAGAGCTGCAAGCGGGCAACAACTTTAAGCTGACAGACAACATGACGTATGAGCGATGCGTCACCGAAGCCAAAAAATGAAAATATCTTCAAATACTGGCAATTGTGAAGCAACTTACTACTATAAGAAAAAATCTTGCGCGCTCGACATGACAGTCGGGCAAATCCGACTGTCTTATACTCTGTAACACTTCAATATATAATTTTTAAAAATTGTGTATATACATAATTTATTGATGTTTATACACTGCGCTGTCAAGAAGCCTGCATTGCATGCAATATTACGTAGCTTACATCACATTTACTTACTAACCGATTTCAATGTTGTTTTCTGAACAGTTCAACATAGTAAAAGAGTTTGGGTTTTGGCACAAAAAGCTGTGTAGGAAATGCTTATTTCATAAATTGATTGTAGAACTAAAAATTAATTACTGTGGAACATTAGAAAAAAATCCTGTGAAAATTGTAGTACTTGTGGTAATTTGGGAATTAAGTCTGATCTTCAATAGAATTTTCGCCATACAGATGTATGTATGTATGTTGCTGTGTGTGGTTGAGATGAAACTTTCAACTCTACTCAAGTAGTATTTGGAATGGCCCTCTGCCCATTCCGTTGCCTCTTTCGGATGTCAGCGCCTGTGCTCAATACAATGGCGAAATGGCAAAAAGCATTTCAATTGCATTCTTTCGTAGTTAGTTGTGCGAGCAGATCAAACATGGAATGCAAACAAAGGGAATGCGCTAAAAGTTCGAGAGCAGCGAATGCCGCAAATACACATTACGTACTTGGCATTACGGCATTACGCATACGCCACGTGGGGCACGTGTAATAAACGGCATTTACGTTTAATTTTCAGCGCCAAACAGAAAAAATTAACGAAAAGGAAATGGAAATGGAGGAACGAATGCAGAACGGTATGTTCCAAACATAATACACAGTAGGTGTTATGGGGTTGGCTGAAGAGTCTGATAAAAGTTGTCAGAAGTCAGTTTGTTTATTTTAAAATTCAGCGCGAATCATTTTGTTGGAAAATGTTGCACATAATTCTTGTTTAAGTATCTTGTAAATTGCTTAATAACGCCAAAGGGACTCGCACTTTCTCTCTCTGGCTCTCACACACACCCACACCCACACCCACGCACACACACAGACAGCGCAATTACCCCTTTGGCAAGTGGTGTAAAGGGTAGCTTGGTCTGGCAGGTTGGCAACTTTGTATTCAAGTGCGAAACGAGCTTCAAGAATTTAAGACAAAAACTTTTGTGAGCTCCACAAAAAGGAGCAACTGCAAATTAATGTGTGCGTGTGAAGAGAGAGAAAGCAAGATGAAGAGAGGGAGCAGGAGAGTGTGTACGGTGTGTGTGTGTGTGTGTGGGTGGGTGGCAAGTTGGCACTTGCTTAATTTAATAACAAAATAAATGTTCACGAGCACGTAAATTTATGAGTTCAAAATGCTCTCACAATGCACACATTAACACGTACGCCTTGCCACCCTCTGCCACTCTCCCTCTGCCTCTCCCTCTCTGTCGTACAGTGGATTTCTCCGAATTGCTTGCATATTTGAGGAACAACTCTTTGTCTGGCAAAATCAACGCCTTTCGCTGAGAGATTGTTGTTGTTTTGGTATTGCAATTGCAATGGTTTGCGGCAAGTGGCATGCGGCAAGTGGCATGTGGCATACGATTGTGGCATCTGACTGCTTCTTGCCAAATATTAAATGCACAAAAACTTAATTTTCATCTGCTCAGCATGAAATATCTGCAGCATGGAGCAGCAGTCGCCGTACAGCCTCTTAATGGGTCTACGAGAACTTCGCTAATCTACCCATCAACAGTTGGCATCATTTATTTAGGTCTATCGATAACTAACTTGCACACTCAACTGCCTTGAAATTACCTAAATTCAAATATTATCCCAAATTCAGGATGAGCAATTTGAGTAAAGTGCATAGATTTTGTTCTCTATAATGATCTTAATGGCATATAATACCGAGAACATTTATTACAATTGTTAACCACGCGTATCTCGAAAGCTAATTTAACTTTCTACATTAAAAGTATTGCCAAATTTAGACTTAATTATAAAAAGAGAATGAGGAGTTTTTCTTAGCAATCAGCTCTGCAATTATATATTTTGGGGTGACTCAACTACACAAACATATACTAATAATAAACATAGAATAGTGTTGTTTGAAACATATACTCTCAACTATTATATTTAACTTTCCTGGAAAGCATTTTAAAATCGGTCAATATTTGAACTTTAAAGTTCACAGACAAGCGTAATATTTAACATAGAATGTTGTTATTTGGTTATATACTCTCCTCTATTAAATTAAACTATCCTAAAAAGCACATTGAAATCTGTTAATAGCGCAGGTAAAAACGGAAGAAGAAGAAGCACTGCTCATTTGGGAAATAATATAAAAATCGAAAAAAAGTTGATGATGTATGAGAACTAATTCGGAAAAGCTTTAAATTATCGGAATTAACTATTAAGCAACAGTTATAAATGTTTGATTCTGCTATATCTGACGATGAAAGCCATAAATTTGATATTGGATGCATTAAAAGTGACACTAAACGATGTCTACATCGTCGATCTGACCCCTAGTTTAGTTTAGATTTGGACATTAAAGGGTTAATAAAAATCTATTATTTTCTCATTTCACGCTTTTAAATATTTGTTTCTAACTATCAATTAAAATAAATTAAGCTCATTTCAACATAGTTTTAGAGCACAATTTTTCCTTCTGTATGCTTGAATACTAACCAGTAATGACGGATCAGACCAGTTGGGGGAATGTCTACATTCGTATGTAACCAACAGTATTACTCTGATTATAAAAACACAAAGTAAAGGGTATATAACTGCAGATTACGTCCGACTGATCTGCTGCGTTCTTACCAGTTATGTTTGCCTACAAATTATAGAAATAAAAATTATAAACTATATTAAGTCAGATATGAAGTCTGAAACGGAAAGCCGGCTGCTGAACCCTAATATGAGCCCAAGCTGCAAGCTGTTCTGCCTCTGCCACTGCCGCTGCCTCTGCCTCTGCTGGCGCCATCATTATCATTAATGTCGACACGCACTTCTGTCGAAAGGGGGGAGGGAACTGGGGAAGCTTTATGTGCTGGATCTAGGAGGAGCCTTAAGGGGGGTTGATGGAGAGGTTTGGGGCTGCATCATTTTCGTCAGCTTGCCACGCCAAATTATGCAAAGTGTTTGACAAATTAGCAAAAGAAACTTGTTAAAAGCGGAAAAGCGGAAAAGCGCATGCATAGCAACGACTCGCGCATAAAGTGAAAATTGTTTTCATAATTAGCATTTGGCGTTGGGGCAGAGGCAAGCTCTAGAAGGCATAAATGACTTGGCATACAACTTTAAAAAGAGTCTGTACACGTTATTCGAGTTCTGCATTTGCCAAATACCACATGCCACATGCCACATGCAAAAAGCCGCTACTCGAGATTACCTACGGTGAAGCAATGTCGGTTGTATAATTAGCAGCAAAAGGCCAGCGAAAATACGCTAAAAAACCGTCGCCTATCAAATGCGCAAAATGCCAAACTCAATGCATTTCTATTGAAAGGTTTATCGTCATTTCATAGCATACAGTACATAGTACCTCCATGCCGTATCAGATGCTCATATGCTCGAGTCCCTTTGCGCTTATTTGAACGTTTTATTTTTTATTGCCCAGGACCCAGACCCAGACTCAAACCCCAACCCAGACCCAATCCCAGGCCCTTTGCCATGCTCTCTCTCCCAGGCGACGAGTGCTCAGTGTCAGTGCATGTCATTTTGAGCTGAAAGTCAGCAGACTCCTCTGATCCGGCGACCCTCAGCGACCTCCAACCATAAAGCCGTATACTCTACGTAAAAAATAACAAAAAATAAAAAAAGACCCGGATTCACTTTCAAATTCCAAGCAGTTCCGTCAGACGCCCGAAACACCGCATGCCCCAACTAAAGAGATTCTTCAACCCGTTGACTAAGCTCGACATTTGTGGTTGAATCAACTACAGATGCTCTAACCGAGAAGCAGTTAATTTATTCTAAATTTTAAGTAATTTATCATAATTTTTGTCAATTATATGCATTTAATTTAAGCACACAAACTCGCTTTAATAATTTATTAAATTTGCTTTAAAATATCAATATAAAGTATGGTATTTGGGATGGTACTTTCTGTTAATTGTTGTAATTGAATGTGTCATATTTTATTTTGGACCAACTTTAAATATAATTAGACTAAACTTTAAAAAAGTATAAGGGTCTATTAATTCAGAAATGAAATATGTGTATAACACTCAAGAGGAGGTGTTTTAGACCACACAAAGTAGTATATATATTCTGACTCAGGACGACGAGCTGAGTCGATATAACCATGTCCGTCTATCCGTCTGTCGTATATCCGTATGTCAGCATATGTCCATCTGTCTGTCTGTCTGTCCGTCTGTCGGTCCGTCTGTCTAACTGTCTGTCTGTCTGCAGGTGTTCACATAGATCTCAGCAACTACAAGAGTTAGGGACACCATTTTCAGTAGGTTCTCCTATGCTGTACGCTGATCAAGTTTGTTCTACATTTTATATAACCCCCCAACGTCCAACTGTATCTGCGTCCCTATTGGTTTATTTGTATTTTTCGCTGATATGCCACAAGATCCAAGCCAAGAGACTAAATAGTTATGTCTATCCAATGAAACTGTTCGTTTGTGCACAGTTTATCATTCAATGGATATGTCTAAGCTGAGAGTATGAAACAGGAAAATACCACATATGATGTTCTCTCTTTCTCTCTCTCTTTTATTTTCCCTCTCAGTCTCTATGTGGGTCTATCTCAATGTATAGCTTAAGTTGCTTTTTTAACTCTTTGCTCTAAACTCTGTCGGCGTCGTCTCGCGTGTCTGTGGCAAGTGTCGTTGCTCGGGAGGCCGTTGCGGAGACCTCTATACGATTTTTTTTAAATTTTTTTCCCACTATTTTGGCTTGTCTGTAAAGCAGAGAAAAGGAAAGCGGGAACAGTGAACGTGGAATGTGGAAAAGGGAAAAGGGAAAGGCACCAGCGAGACAGAGAATACCGCCCAGACACTGTCAGGCTCTTGTCTGGGGCATTTGACAAATCAAAAGCGGATCAAGAGTAACAAGGGACTCCAAGTGACTCCAGGCGAGAGCAGAGGGACACAGAGAGATTGAGAGAGAGAGAAATAAATGGAGGGAGATAGAGAGAGAGTTGAAAAGGAATTGAAAGGCTGTCGGTGGAAATATTCAAAATAAAAATGCGAAAATGCGAATGTTAAAGGTTAATACGATACGATTTGCCAGCTTCCGTATCACAGCCCAAGAAGACAGCAAAAGGCAAAGCTCATAGACATCAAATTCGACATCGACACGACAAGTGACACACGATATATATAAGTATTTATATATATATACCTACATACGAGTATACTTGCCATAAATAAGCACTATTCACATGCTGCTTGACTCTGTCGGGGCAAGTTTTATGGCCCCAATGGGATTAGACGCACTTGAACTGGCAAAAACTTTAAATACTAATGCCTCGCACTTAGCCTGAATCCAATTGCAGCCCGGCTGGAGAGCCGGCAAATCAATTTGTATGACACTGACCCCGAGCAGGAGACGCCTTAAAGTGCTCAGTCGCCTGTGAAATCCACTTAATTCCATTTACTTAAGCTAATTTCACGCCATATTCAATTTACCACATCATGGTCATTCATTATTTATTCACAACATGTAAAATCAATGGGCAATGCCCAACACACAACACACAACACACAACATACAACACACAACAAACTCAACAACCACGTGGAACAGCAACAAAAAATGAATTGTCGAATGTCCGTGTATGCAGAGGAATAAAAAAATCAAATGCCTGCGCGCAGCGACAATGACGAGCTAAGCCATACCCTGTAATGCTCGCTTTGGACAAGCGATTTCATCAAAAGTTGTATTAATTTGCTCCTTTTTTTTTCCAAGATAATAGAAAATTGTCCATAGTTGGCCTAAGAATTGATTGACTTGATAGACTTATTTCAGTCTAATAATTGTTTTATTCAGATCCGTTAATTTTTAACTAATTTATTCCAAATTGAACTGCAGAAGAGTCTTGATTGCAAGCAATTTTGTGTGAGTGATTGAATTTTTGCTAGCACTTCTCCTTTATCATACGTGTATTTTAAATGCGAAAACAAATTGCACTTGTGCACCTTACGACCCGGTATGCCCTATCCAAGCCATCATTGACTTCAGGGTATAGCAACGGAAGGCCACGAAAAGAAATGCAAGTCTATGTGAGCTGTGGGGAGACCCTCGGCCATCAAAAGGCGATGACGTACGCTTAATTTGGAGCGTCGGAATAATTTATGTACGCCATTGGTGTGCGTTGGCAGTCGAGTGGGAATGCCGGGCAGGAAGCGACAGCCAGAAAAAATTTGGACGGGGCAGATCAGTCGGACGGAACCCGACTGAATAATACCCTGTATCCTATAGGTTATATATAATTTTATAAAACTGTCATATGAAGCGTAGCAGCAATGCTTTCTCTTCTACCTTTTTTATGTTTGCCGCTTTTATTGTTCAATTTCAAGAGAGTATATATTCCGAATACCAACGTTCTATGTCCGATATTACGTTTGTTTTTCAGTTTTTATCGATATGGCATACACCTTTCAAAAAATGACCAAACGGCGTTCATCCAGACGAACAGACAGACATCGCCTCAGCTCGTCTCCCTGATCAAGAATATATATAGTTTGTGGGGTTTGCCACGCCTACTTCTGCGTGTTACATACATTCGTACAAAGTTATTAACCCTGTTTTTCCCATTTTTCAATGGGTACAGGGTATAAAAAAAACACGTAGGGAGAATGCCAACAGGCATTTCTACACAGAAGGGCTCTACGGCGCGGGGTAAGCTGTGATAGCAGCGGGAAGTTATGGAGAATTGGGATAGGATGGAATAGGATGGAATACGATGGGAGAAGCAAGTGTAGCCGTTGGTCACGCCGCGTGTGGAACGTGCTGAAAAACCGCGTTGCGGCAGAAATAAGTGCGAGAAGCATTTTCGCTGCACTCTATAAATCCGGGAAACATGCCGCCAAATGATGATGAGACGCACCTGTAAAATCCCCCGGCCAATCCCCAGTGGCATCTCCTGTGCTTGGGGCAACTTTGTAATTCGCCTCCATTCGATAGTGGTGCAGGGCAGCGGAAGTGGAACTTGTTTAAAATAGCTGATGCGATTTGTGGCGCGCTTTAAACTTCGCCCCGTCCCCGGACAGGCGAAATGACACAAATTTCGGAGGCCAAGCCATGCAAGTGCCGTTCACTGTCGAATACCAGAAGCAGGAGTTCAACAAATAGATCAACTAATGAGTGGTTACATTCGTGTTTTAGGGAATGCCTGTGAATAGCAAATTTTAATAAATCACAAATTAATACAAATTATTTTTTAATTCCCTTTAATAATTTTAAAGCGTGTTTAATAATATATTAAATAACTTTCAAAAACAATAAAGCTGATATATTTAATGTTTATATTAGGCTATAAGTCAAGGTTATTATGTTATTTTTTTATTTCTCCAGCTTACTAAATTCTATGCAAATTAATGAAAATGTAAAATAAAATATGTGGGATACATAAAAAAAAAACAATCATAAATTATTGACCTGTGGGTTGTTTGATATTCATTAATAAGTTGATTAACTCTTATTACTCCTTATTTCGCTCGCTCGTCAATTTAGGCCCACAATTGATTGGATAGAAAATAGGTTTTATATAATGGGCTCGGGCAGGCATGTCGCAATCCGTTGACAACGTAAAAATTGATTATGTTTACAGTAAGACTGTATAAAAAATTGGCATCGATAGCGCAAGAAAGTGGAGCAGCTGGAACAGGTCTATGAAATATCCATTCACCTGTCCAACTTTTCCGGCACTGAGCCTGAGCAAATACCCTATATGCATTGTTGACGGTCGATCAGAAGTTGTGTGTGCTTGGGCTTATCCCAACAAGTGACGGGATGGCAAACAAAGGGAATGGAATGGCATGAAACGGAACGGAATGGAACGGAAATGGAAATGAGAATGGGAAATGGAAATGGAAAGGGAAGGGAAGGGGAATAAACAATGCCAATGGCCGTTGGACAGTGGGCAGTGGGCAGGCAGGTAGGGTATTTAGTTGGGCTGCCACCAAGAACTGAGGACACAACATGGATGTTAGGACTGTTGCTACATTTGCGGCTGTAACGGTGCATGCCGCAGTGTAACGGTAATGGCAATGGTAATAGTAACGGTAACAGCGCCCAATGTTTGCATGGCCGTCGCTGTGGGAGCTGTGCCAATATTTGCGTAACGTGTTTGACAAAGAAATGAAAACTGAAAGCGCCAGCTTGGAAAATCAAATGGAAGCCCGATGCCTACGCCCAGGCGCCCCCGGCGTTCAACTGTTGCAGCTGACAGCTGTGGGCGTGGCAGCCGTCAGGCAATGACACAATGTAGTCAAATAGAAACAGCGCATAAATAAATGGCCAGATAATAATTAAACAAGCGCATATGTTGTCAGTCATACACAGTTTCTGGGGAACTTGGCTCAATGGGCCGAAATAGTAACCAAATTAATACAGAGTGTTCTTCTGATATTTGATAATGTCAGGAATGGGCTGCGCCCAAAAATTGTCTTACAACAATTTGTTGAAACTGTCGATGACAAGCGCAATTTCATTTCCGTATCTTTAATAGCTCATAATACGCTAGAGAGCATAAAATATTTTGGGAAATCCGAACTTCACATGCCCTAGGAAAACTAAGCTCAAATACTAAATTAAATGCCAAATTATAAAATACATGCTTTAAAATGTTTGTTAAATAAATTGAAATCCTCAGAATGCAATGCTTCTCCTTCTGCCTAAACATAGGGTATACCAAAATACCCATGATGTGGTCAGTATGAGCCACCAGGGGACGCGGGGGAAGGCAGAGGCAGTAACTTCCATGGTGTAGCCTTTTTTCAATTATGTAAGAGACATCGAGATGTTGCTTAGAGAGTGCAAAGCGGAAAGCGGAAAGTGGGATAGGGAAAGGGAAAGGAGGAAAGGGGCAGGGCGTGTTAACAAAGCAACAACAAATAGATTTCAATTTGATTGATAAATGTGTGCGAGTGTGTGTGAATGTGTAAATGATGTTTGAATCGAAGCGAGGGACAACAGGAATTACATGACAGCCAACAAAAACCATCAGCAGCAACGTCAAAAGAAATAAAAAACATAAAAAGGAAAGAAACAAAAAAACTGTTTTAAAACTGCAGAGACGGATGAGGGGTGGGGGGGGGGGAAGCGTGGCTGTCTGGCTGTCTGTTATCTGATACGGCTCACACACACAATCACAATAAGTGGCTGTTACATTTCACACCAAACATTGATGGAGCGGCCAATGGACCGAACGGAAGAGGCAAGAACCGAACAAGCCACAAAAATAGTCCAACTCTTGTGGCTGTCCGGGTGCTGTAGCGGACCGGAATGGGCCAGTAGTTTCCCTTCCCTCCCCTCCGCACCCCTCCGGACCATCCACTCGGCTACTTGTTGTTGGATAACTGTGTCAGCTGCTTGAGTTGTGGCATAAAAGAAAATCACAGAATTTTACAAAGATGTTTATCATTTTCACTTGGGCCAAAAGTTTTTCAACGTCCGCTCGCCGGTTCACTCAGATATTTTCTGCATACAGATTTCGCCAGTAGATAAAGTGCTTAAAAAATCCCACCGAGCAGAAGAAAGCTGCAAGAAATGAAAATAAAGACAGAAATAAGCAACTCGCAGAAGGAAGCGAAACTTGCGCCAAAAGCACCCAAAGGACCTAATCGGCAATGGCCCAAAAGCAGCCGCGCAGAGGGAAGCAGCCGAGGAGAAATACCAACGGACGTTGTAAACTTGCAAGGAAATGCGAAAAAATGGAAAACACACACACACACACACATTCACACACACACACACACACAGGCGCACTTTGCTTGCCACAAATCGGAAATAACGCCAAAAGTGGCAGTTAAAATTGTGCTGGGAATAAATCTATCATATAATGCAATATTACAGCGTAATGCCAACGATAAACCACAGAGAGAAACAGCGAGAAAGGGGCAGACCAATAGAGAGTAAGCGAGAGAGAGAGAGAGAGAGAGAGAGAGAGAGTGAGAGATATATAGAGCACAAGAAATTGTGTGTCGTTTCAGTTAAATGAAGTCGATTATTTGTATGCCGCCGGGAATGATTCCAAATATGATTGACCGCATTTCTGTTGCATATGAAAAATCTGAGAAACTCATTGGAAGTGTGGAACGGGCAACATCTGCAGCTGGGAATTCCACAAAATAAAGGTGTTTGGCCATAGTGTGAACCACTAATTAAAGTCTTGCTGCATACACATATGGTAATATAATATACATACTACATATATAAATATACATATAATAATTATTATATAAAGAATTATTCAGCCAGATATCAGCAGAACATTTGTGTCGTGTCTGCTGCCATACTCGCAACTACCTAAACATTATCAAGATATAGTATATAATATTTTAATTAAACCCCTTGCAGCTAAATATTAGTATTTTGAAGACAAATGTAATGTGTTTAATTTCGTTTTTTAGTTAGTTAGTTAGTTAGTTTTTTAATGTTGATGACTATTGAAAAAGCAGAGTAGCCCAAAACATTCTATAAATTGATGATGCTCTTAATTGAATCTTCTGTTGTTCTAGAATTCAAGTGCAAATGCAAATAGAATGCAGTAAATTAAGGCAAAATATTTGATTGATATACATTAAAATTTGATTACTATCAGTTCGAATCTTATATTAATCTGTACATTTTTTGTGAAATACACAACTAAATATATTGGCAGCGCTTAGCCGCTCTCCTCGCTCGCGTTTGCTGGCTCTGCAAGCATACCTCCTGCATTACTAGTAATGCAGCAGGTAGCCGGCTCGCCTACAAAGCAACCGACATACTGTACTGGGTGGGATAGAGCATAGAGAGAGCTCATACAGAAGCGGAGTACTGGGTGGCTCCTTGGCAGCGCTTAGCAGTTCTCCTCGCTCGCGCTTGCTGGCTCTCCAAGTATACCTCCTGCATTACAAGTAATGCAGCGAGTAGTTGCCTCGCTTATAAAGAAACCATGGGTGGGATAGAGCTAAGAGAGCTCCCTTACAGAACCGGAATGGTGGGTGGTGGGTTTTTTTTTGGCGGGAACTGATCAAGACGTGATTCCAAAAATAAAACCTATAATGCTTACGGTGCTTAAACACATATTGTAGGCTGTTGTACTTTATGTTGCTGTTGTATAGAGATATCTAATCGGTTTGGAAACAAACGAACTTTTATTTTATTGTTCCTTTTTTAGGTGTGAACTGAATGTAGCGTCATTTTGGAAATGCCCATGCGAGCTTGAGTTATTTCAAGTGTTTCCAGTGCATACCTCAAAATACGTAATACTCTCAGAGTGGAGCTGGCTTATCGTACGCCTATACGAGTAGGGTGTGCCTGACCTTACGCAAGGACAGAGCCTGGCAATTCGCCAACACATTCAGGGTTAATGTGACAAAACAGTGGACAGTGCATTGCTGTGGGCATGGCCTGGGGCAAAACCACAATGGGTTTAGTCATTATTTAAACGACGCTGCCAGAGCGAGACAGTAGTGTGTGAGAGGGACAGAGCGAGAGCGAGAGAGAGAGAGAGAGAGAGAGATAGAGGCACACACAGGACGTTGGCGCATATCCTGCAGCACAATTGAATTAGGTTAGTCATGCTTTAATGCACATCAACATACGTGCAGCCAGGCAGCACACACACACACGTGTGTGTGTGTGTGTGTGTGTGTGTGTGTGTGTGCTGGGCTCTCATAAATCTCATTGTCAGTGTTTAACTTTCTTGTTGGTTTAACTTAACTTGAAGCAATAGCAACAGAGCAAAAGCAAAAGTCATTTGTCATTTCAGTTGGCAACACACACACACACACACACACACACACACACACACACATACCTAGGATAAACTCTGTAGATAGTCATATGCATATGCATTTTGTATATTGTATCTAATATCCTTTTACAGCATGAAAACCAACTACTACAACATGAAATTTGCAATATGCAAGCAGCTGCGACAGTGAACGCCCTCTGCAACGAACGGATCAAAATTTCGTGCTGCAATTGAATTATTCTTTTTTTTTAAGAGCCTTAATCATTTATTTTAATACCTGATGGTTTACTGTTACTATTTATTATAACTTAATACATTTATATACTATTTAAATCCAAATAGTTGGACAGATTCTTTGTGAATACATCTCCATCTCAGAAGCCTTTGCGGCAGGTAATTTGGATGATTCCCAAGCTTGATCCGGTATACGGTTGATTATATTTACGACCATCAATATCCGGAGTTCTTTCTTAATATTCCTTTCAGCATTTTTTGGTTAGTTAAATATATAAAGAAAACTTGCCCCTTACGCAGCAAAAAATGAACTTTACCCCAAAAGTGTCATGGATTATTTTACTTTAGGTAAAAAACTTGTTTAAAATTTTTTTTATTTTTCTTTTGATTTGAAAAAAAAACCGATTTTAGTATGAACTTTTTTTTAATTTTTGATCAACTTGAATATTGAAAAATTCAACTTTATATATGGCTGTAAAAAGAAATAAATAACAAATTAGTACTTTATTTTTATTTTTATTTTCCTCGTCCTGTTGATTTCCACTGCAGTCGTAAGTAAACTTTGTCTGTGGTTGTCGTTGTACTATAGCCTCACTGTACCGACACGCAGTGAAGTGCAATAAATATTAAGTCGAGAGGATGTTTGTCAGTTATTCTTTGGCATTTGCAGCTGCATAAGCTGAGAGTGCACTGAAAAATCAAAAACACTTCCTATGCAACTCTCTCCTTTACTTTCTTTCTCTTTCTCCCCTTCTTTCTCTCTCTCTCTCTCTCTTTCTCTCCCTCTCTCTCTCTCTTTCTTTGTCACATACTCCATTTTGAGTAGCAGTTGCAATTTCTAAACTACGAGTACTTCACATAATTATCGGGCAAATTAAGCGAGTTGTGCTTTGCTCCCTTCATCATTATGACCATTATTATTAACATTATCATTAATGTAAACATTAGCATAAGAGGAAGAATGATTATCATAATCATTGTCAACCTTTGTGTCTATAGCATGCGGCATGTGGCATTTACTTCCGTGCTTTAGTGCGTCTCTTGCCTCATTGCAACCTTTGCTTTGACTGCAACTTCAACAGGTACAGTTCCACGTGCCACGAATATGTAAATATGTACCTGACATTTCGCGCACATCTTAAATAGCCTATTTAAGTAATATTTAATACTATTTCAAGAAATTTAAGATAATTCCGCAAACAATACAGAAATCACAGAAATAGCAGAACTTTTAGACCTTATACTTTAAAAAGGTAAACGGGACTATTAATTTTGTATAAATCACAGATGTGTGAAACCCCACAAAGTATATATATTCTGACTGGTTTTAAGTTATATTCGATTGATTTCAACTAAGCCAATATTGTTTTTCTAGAAAATAAATTCAAATATTTACTCAAAATTGTAGCAAATATTGGAAAATTGTTACTTCAATAAGATCAATTTTATTAAATGCAAAAATTGATTTTTTTAAATTGTGGCTAAAATTGAACATGGAATTCGAAACAGTTATTACTTCGAATATGTTTAGAACCAATGGATTGGCATTGTTATTATTATTTGCCACTCCAATCGAAGGTCGGGATCAAATGGCGACCTTATGCCCAATGGGTATTTCAATCATGTAATTGAGCCACAACAAACTGCTAACAATGGAAAACATTTGTATATGCCAATCAGGCATTGTGTGGCATACCCCTACTCCAAGCCCAAGTTTAGCTCTCACCAGGAGCAAACAAAGACATTATCATTGGCCGAAATGAATCGAAATGGCAGGGGCGCATTCACAATGATCGGCGAGAGTTCACAATGAATCAGCTCCGGCGTGTTAATTACCTGAAACATTTGGAATCTCCGAGAGCTGATAAAACGATTGATGGAACTATCGTCAGGCGGCGGCAGTTTGCGGATGTCAACACAATGAAGCAACATCGGCCATAAGTGTGTGTGTGAGTGTGTGTGTGTGTGTGTGTGTGTGTGTATGTGTGGTATAGACCCAAAAAAAGGAGAGAGAAACTTTTTCGATTATATGCTCGTAAAAGTTTTTGGTGTTTGCGCAAAACCACCCACAACTGGGCATTACCACAATTTGACCGCAGAGCAAGAACACCAACAACACCAACAACAACCAACAATAACAATAATAAAAACAACAACAACTACAACAACAACAATAGCCACTAAACCGCTCATAGTTGTTGTTGGCTCTTGATATTGGAAGTGATAAAGAGCGGTGGCAAAGTAAACCAGAAAAACCAAGCCCAGCCGTATCAAGTCCCAGCGAAGGCGTTGCACAGTGGGGCCATGGACCATGGGCCGTGGGCGGTGGGCGGTGGGCGTAGGCGGAGCAGTGCGAAGGGGGCAGGGTGCCAGCTGCATGGTGAATGGAGGGCAGGGGTGTTGGGAAAGTGAAGTGAAGTAAACTCGAAAAGCAGCTCGTAAACAAGCAATAAAATTGTAAAAAGGACAACTGGCAACCGTTGCCACCAATTGGCATTGTCAAAGAGGGCACACAGACACACACACACTCTCACAGCAGCATGCTCTTGCATGTGTGTGTGGGTGTGTGTGGGTGTGTGTTGGTGTGTGTATCGGTGTGGGCAAAGGACGCACTTTGGATGGCAACCTCGTTTAGCCTTTCGATAGTTTTCGCTTTCGCATAGTTCGGGGGGCCAAAAAAAGCAATGGCAACAGCAACAACAATAGCGACATTCCATACATGACGACAGCAAGGCCAAGAGTTGAGCACAGTGCACAGTGGTTCCAATGCAGTACTTGCAGCACAGCATGATGCGATCTACAAAATAAAGTTTATAAATGAATCTTGTTTAGTGCCAAAAATGCATTTATTTCCTTCGCTCTCCGCGACTTTAACTGGGTTTCGGGAATTGATTTCCCTGCCCACAGTAGACGACCTCTCCTAATTAACCTTGCCTTTATTAAATAAATAAATAAATAATTAAATAAATAAATAAAACTAAAAAAAATATGTGTTACTCTCCATCCGATGCTCCTTATTTTTCACATTTAACTGGCTAATTGCACCAATCTACACGCTCGTTACTACCAAATCTGCTCTTGTTGGTCATTACTTGCTAAATTCTTCTCGCCGCTCTTTACTCTATTTTCCGTGCATTAATCGCCATTTGCTACTTAATAAGCTTCAACTCTACTCAACACAGTTAACTTGCTTCTTGATATTCAATTGTCTTTCTATTACATTCACTCGCCGTTTGTTCCACTGTGCCTTCGCTGGCTGTTTTTGCTCATGTCAAACTTTTATTAAAAGTGTTTTCTTTGCTTATCTTCACACATGCACACTCTTTTGGATGAGACCCCAGGGTTTCGGCCTCATACTCGGGTATGTATATATTTTTGATGTTTTTTGGCCATATCGTTGAGTTGAGTTGTCGTAGGAGCTGGCTCTGCTTTCGCATGTCAGAAGCGTGCGCTTAAATATTTTAATCAAGGACATGGCTAATATGTATGTGGTCCCAGATTATCCGTTAATGCAAATAATTCCGTAACGACATTTATCATTTTATAATATTGAATATAATTGTGTAATTTTTATACCCTGTGCTCATTTGAAAAATGGAAAAAACAGGGTTAATAACTTTTTTGCGAATGTATGTAACAGGCAGAAGGAGGCTTGGCAGACCCCACAAAGTAAATATGTTCTTGATCAGGATGACGAGCTGAGTCGATATAGCTATGTCCGACTGTCTGTCCGTCCGTCTGTTTAAACGCGTCGATCTTAGCAAATATAAGAGCTTGAAAAGCCGTTTTGGTCATTTCTGACAGGTGTATACCATACTTCAAATCTTGGATGACACTCCCCTTCTGCCCACAATAAACATAAATAGAATACATTCACCAATTTAACAGGAAGCAATACTGCTACGCTTCGTATGAAAGTTTTATAAAATAATATATAAAATATTTTGTTTCTGCCTCACTTATAATGCAGGAGGTATGCTTGAAGAGCCAGCAAGGAGAGCGGCTAAGCGCTGCCTCGGAGCTTATGCATAGAGAGCAGTCGATGTGTTCTTTATAGACAAGTCTCCTACCCGCTGCATTACTTGTAATGCAGGAGGTATGCTTGGAGAGCCAGCGAGAAGAGCGGCTAAGCGCTGCCTCGGAGCTTATGCATATAGAGCGCTCGATGTATTCTTCATAGGCGAGCCGGCTACCCGCTGCATTACTTGTAATGCAGGAGGTATGCTTGGAGTGCCAGCGAGAAGAGCGGCTAAGCGCTGCCTCGGAGCTTATGCATAGAGAGCTCTCGATGTATTCTTCATAGGCGAGCCGACTACCCGCTGCATTACTTGTAATGCAGGAGGTATGCTTGGAGAGCCAGCGAGAAAGAGCGGCTAAGCGCTGCCTCGGAGCTTATGCATAGAGTGCAGTGGATGTGTTCTTTATAGGCAAGCCGCCTACCCGCTGCATTACTTGTAATGCAGAAGGTATGCTTGAAGAGCCACTTAGGAGAGCGGCTAATCGCTGCCTAGCAGCTTGCGCACATAGAGGGGTCGATGTGTTCTCTCACTACAGCTGCAGATTAGTGGGTGAGTTTTCTTGGCGTAGCCTGTAAGCACTATAAATGCAGCCGCTGCAGTGCTGCTGATCACAGTGTAGTGTCTGTGGTCAAGTGAGTAGAACGCGTCAAGGGCGTTTAAGTGAAGTGGCGATTGTGATTAGTATAATAATAATAATATTTGTTTATTATAATTTCAACGCTATTAGTTTGTGGATCTGAAGTGTGACAATGGCAAGAGTTTGATGTGAGCGGTATTGAGCTGCCGCTAAATCTTGCACACATAAAATAGTGAGAAGAACAAGTATTGCTTGTTTTTTTTTTTTGAAAAAATATAAAATTGTTCATTTTATTTTTTGTATGGTTTACTATTAATATGTATGTATGTAGTGAATTTCTACCATACTGACAATATAATTTCATTACATGTATACAAGTGTATATATTTAATCCCATTAAATATTGCTGCTTCGCTTCGTGTGACAGTTTCACAAAATTATATTCTGAATATAGGGTAAAGGGTATTTTGCAGTCGGGAACGTCCGACTGATCTGCCCCATCCAAATTTCTTGTATCAGTTAAAAGTAATTTTTTGTATAGGTGATTATAATGTATTTTAACATAAAATATGTGTTCGATTAACCAAATGCGTAACATTTGAGATATTGGCACCGAATCCTCTCGCTGATATTCGCTCTCCACTTTTTTCTTCTCTCTATTTTACTCGATTCTTTCTATTTCACTCGATACTGCTTTAATATCGGCGGCCACTACGTGTAACACCCTTTGCCTCTACTTCTGTCTCTTTACCTATTCCTACATATTAAACGACAAACGCATTTGCTATTTGTGACTTAAAGCTTTTGCCTTTAGGACAACGTACAGACAGTAGACAAAAGAGAGAGAGAGAGAGAGACAGAGAGAGAGAGAAAGAGAGTTAGAGAGGGGGGAGGGGGTAGAACTGTCAGCGTCAGGACTAATTGATTAACACCTGAGAGTCGCACGATTATGAAATGCCCGTCGGGCAAATTGACGCGCGCATCTTTGTCTGTGTCTCCGCTTTGCCACTTATAGAAATTAGACAGCACCACCCAGCCACAATCCACCAACAACCATCCAACCACCGACAACACTTAAAACATGCCCCACCCTCCCCCTTCGCCCCGTCCTGCTCTATGCTCTTAGCTCTACCCGCAAATCAAGGCACAACTTGTGCTCGCCCGAGGCAGTGGACTGAGCTTGACTGCGGCGACTTGGCTCTCTAAATGTGTCATTAAAAAATTAAAAGCGAATTCCTGCACGAGGACAACGACGTTCAGGCTGAGCATAAGAAGAGAGAGTGGAGAGAGGGAGGAGTGAGGAGAGAGAGAGAGAGAATGGCGAGGGGCATAGACATTGTTGAAGCACGCCAAGCAACAGGATTTAAAGGTCGCTGAATTTTCTTGGATCACCAGCGTATCCTTGCGGTCTGGCTATAAAGTGGCCACAAAACGGTGCCAAAGCACCTTACAAACATTGTTACACAATGCAATGTCGGTAGAACTTAAGCTACGCTACGCAGATACCAGATGAAGGTAGTATGTTTAAAAAATTTCAAAATTTTTTTTTAATTTTCAAGATAGTACTTCTACTTAACAACTGCAAATATCTCAAAGAGCGAAAGAGATATTTAAGAAATTAAGAATATTGTATTATAGACTTTATAAATATTATGCACATTATAAATAGTTTATTCTTAATAAAAGTGATATGTTTTTAAGCAATAAAGTTAATAAGAACAACAAATTTCAAGTTTTACTTTGCCCTAAATATATTTTGGTGAAATTATATTCACAAAGTTACACATTACTAAAGTTTTTCGTTTTGGAAGGTCCCTTCATGAAAATGCCAATATATAAGTATAAAGCAAAGAAATGTGCAAAATAATCGAGTGAAATTTTGAACGAAAATTCGATTAAGCAAAGCCAGGGCAAGCTTTTGTCCAAGTGTGACCAGCTCACATTAAGCTGAACTCGTAGGCCGTGTACGTGGGCGTAGAATCGAGTTATCGCTGGGTCTTTGTGCTGATTATATGTGAGCAGCTGACCGCAAAATGCATAATTAATTCAATTAATGAAATATTTTAAAATCATAAAAGCTGACAGCGTTCTGCCACCGACCACCACGACCAACACGATGACACCGAATCGCCCGAGAGCAACCCGACAGCCATGGACCACAGTTTTACTAAAAGCAATCAGTGTCAGGTGCGTAGCACCCGGTGGGGTGGGGCAGCAGAGAACTCGGATATGTAGGTCTATAGTTAGCAAAGTGGCTGAGTGACAGTAGCTTGTAATTTGATTCTGAACGAGAGTCATTTATGCCTCGACAGACTTTTAACTGGAAAAACCCAGCTCACCTCGACTGCCAAGTGTCCGCACACATGTGTATCTATATAACTGTGTACGTACGTATATGTGAGTGGGTATTACTAGTAATTGCATCTACATATCATATTTTCGCTAGTTTCCACTTTCGTCTGCCCAGTAAACGAGCTAAGTAGTTTTAGCGATGTCCGTCTGTCTGTTCCTGTTTTCCCCATTTGTATAAAAAAGAAATGTTATAAATTCCACATTTAAAACGTTTTAGATTTTTTGTATGCCGTATAATTTTGTCGAGCTGTTCACGCATTATAGATAACAGACGCGGCTACCTTTTTGACATTTTTTGCATAAAAAAATGTTAGACTTATCAGCAAAACTGTACATCAGTTACCGGACGGAGTGGCTGCATGTTTAACAATTTAAATATTCAGCAAATCGATTTGGCGTCAATTGAATTTACGTGCAACCTGGTGGAAGCCACTGAAGAGTGTTCAAAGTGTTGAAAGTATTGAAAGTCGTGAAAGTGTCAAAAAGCGTGAGTTGAAGCCACAGCCAGAGGGCAGAACCTAGTGGAGATGCCATGGTGGCTTGGGTTCGGGGTCTACAGCAAGTGCAACTTTTTTGCAGTTGACAAAGTGTCGCCGGAAGTTTCGATTTATAATTAGCATGACACACACTCCAAGACTTCAGCTGAAAAACTGTTAAGAAGTCTGGCGAAAAATGCAAACTTTTGCTCCCCCTTCGAAGACTTTTGGACAGACTAAAGTGGCGAGATGGAGGAATGAATGAAACCAGAGGAAAGTCGCAGGGAGTTCAAACGGGGAAATAGTGCAGTCAGAAGCTAGACAAGAATCAATATTTCCGTTGGGCTTTTGGCTTTTGTTGGTGTTTGGTTTTTTCGAGACAAAGTTTACAATTTTCGTACCTCAATTGGTTTTATGCTCGACTTGCAAATGCTGCGAGATCTTGAGGAAAATATGAGTGTGTAACAGATACTCTGTACAATGCAGAGATAATTTGGTTCATGGCATTGGAAAATGAAAATTACTTAATAATAGGAAAAGAATAATTGCTGCTACGCTTCGTATAACATACATATGAATAAAATTATGTTTAATTTTTATTTGGGTGAAGAATTACTGCATTCATGTATGGAAGAAAATTTAAGAAAATGTTGTTGAATTTTTGCTTTACTTTTATTGCAGCATACCCCATTGGCTACCGCAGCAAAAATTCATGGTATTTCGCAGTTTTCAGTTTTTGTTTGGGTTCGTTTGGGGCTTAACTTGCCCTCTCTCTAGCTCTTTCTGTCTCTGTCTCTATCCCCCTCTCTCTCTCTCTTTTTCACGCTCTCTCAGTCTCTCGCCTTTATCTCGATTTTCAGCTTGAAGGTTTTAATTACAAATTGTCGAGTAAAGTCTTCGCATTCGCCCTCAGCGCCTGGAGACAATTTTGAGCTGCTGTTGAGGCAAAGTCAAGTCTGGCCCGAGAAATCAATGAGCATCAAAAGCTGCACGGGGCATGCAACAGCAGAATGGGGTATGCGCGGTTTGAGTGCGTTTCACTGACCTCAGGTCGGCCCTTTAGCTTGCTTTTTCTTGCTGGCAAAATCGAGCGTAAACTTTATCTGGCCCCGGCGGCTGAGAGTACGCCAAAGATTTTGGCTTTTATGTTAGTTTTAAGTTGCATTTACAGTCCTCTGTCCGTCTGACCCTCTGTCCTTTTATCTGTCTCTTTTTAGTGAAAAGCTAACCCTCCCCTTCCCCCCTGCCCACTTGCCATCCCGCCATCTAACACACTCTTTGCTCTGCAGCGGCATTTAAAACTTTATCTAGCGCGGAACTGCGACTGGGAACTGAGGCCTTAGCTTTATGGCTTTGCTCGAGTCTCCAGTCTACGAGTCTTTGACTGCTTCCCCTGGCTTGGCTTTTGGCAAAAATAATTTTATTACTTCTTTCACTTTTTTGCAAACGCATTTACAGTTATTTTCTTCAAGCTTTTCTCTTTTTCTGTTTCGGTTTCCGTTGCTTTTTACTGCTCCTCAACTTCGCTCAGGCAGCTTCAATTGAGCAAATACTTTTCTTAAGTCAAAAGAAGGCATGTTTGGAGAAAAAGAAAGAGACATCATTTTCCCCCTATGTTACATGCGAAAATAATTAAGTTACTTGTACTGAATATCACTCAGCTGATCGATGATTAGCTTAAGTAAGCTTAAGTCGCAAACAGTTATATTCAAGAAAGAACAGTATACGATACTTAGATATAAACATCAGATCAATAGTGAGTATTATAGGACTCCAATTTCTTTCTCTTTTCATTGGAACTGCATGAATGCAAAATCCCATTAATACGAGCCATTAATACTAGCAAAAAAAAAAAATATATAAATACGCGATCGACATTTGTGGAATTCGAGCAAGGTAGAAAAACAAATACAAAACAAACAAAGATGCCAGACAGGCGAGCCAAGAAAAGACGAACCAATAAACATAACAAATAATAATCAATCCGTCAAGCGCACTCGACTGTTAAATAATACAATTTTTTTTATCGGTTTGATCGGATTTGGGGTTCAGATTTTATGGTAGTTTCTATACACCTACCAATTTTAAACTTAACGCTCCAAAACACTTGAAAACCGGATATCAAATCTCTTAAGTAAGGCCATGCATAAAAAATTGTTCTTAACTTTATTATTTTCGTTCTTAATGTTATAACAAGTTCAAAATGCGTGATTTCAAGAACAGAATTTTGTCTCTCTGGCAACTCTCTTAAATACTGTTCAACTATTCAAAATAATGTTTGATAATTGCTGCAATAGGCATAACCACCTACAAATTATTTACTTCAATTAATAATAATAACTTTTCATGCTGCATTTCACGCCTCTTTTGGGTGTTCCTGAATAGGGCTAATTTTTGTTGGCATAATTTCGGTTGTCGCCTCTACTGATTCCCTAATGACTTTCGTCAACTTGTCATGGCGCAAATGTCATAATAGATTTTTGGGCGTTCGCCTTTTGTTTACCCTCAGCTCCCCATTTGTCGCCCTGCCTCTCCCCATAAAGCCGTGCGTGTTAATGCGTTTTTTTTTTGTCCGCCTTTCTGATGGCATTTCAGCTCTCCTTCTCCTGTTACCTTGTATCTCGCCCCTCTATACGCATTTACCAAAATTCCTCATTGAGAGCGTGTAGCTCTTTGATTTTGTTGACTGATAACCCAACACAGGTACACAAAATCTGGAAAGAGTGTGTAGCTTTTAATAAAAAAATTAGGCAGCTAATTACCGTAAAATCAACCAACGGCAATAAACAAACTCAATACAAAACTCGAAAGCAAATAAAATTCTATGTAGCTGCAAATAAAATCAAGGCTAATTAATTTAAGCAATTTTCTTCGGCACTAAAAAAACAACACAAATTTATAAAAGTTGCTGCATCAGTCATAGAACTCACCTCTTCGTATAAGGAATTGCAATTTTCACAGAACTTTTTGCAATGTTAGTATTAAATTTGGCATTTGCAGTTTTATTAATATTAAATACCACGTAGGATATTTAAAATATTTATGTATATTAAAATCTAATATAGTATATACTACATCCCATAAAATCAATAAAAAACGGCTAATAACTTTACTTGACTAATACTTGAAATTATATTTAAAACACATTTTACTTTCGGGCGCGTCCTACTGATCTGCTCCGACCATTTCGGTTTTAAACGGAATAAACTAGCATTCCCTACATAACTTCTGGCCTATTCAAAAGATCTCTACAAGAAAAACTACACGAGCTTAGGCGTAACTTTTGTTTAATAAAATTGTAAGCGTTGCCAGATTTGCTAAGGTTTCATAACTTACTCTTTCTCTTTCCGCTCTCTCTCTCTCTCTCTCTCTCTCTTTCTCTTTTTATTTCTCTTGTTAGACAGTGATGACTTCAAAGGCTTTGATTTGTTGTTGTTGTAGTGCGTAGAGTTCACATACACACACACATACAGCAAATTGAATCCTTTCACTTTTTCATTGGCAATGCCAACAAGCCACGCACAGTGGCTCAATCGGCGAATTTAAGGTGCCAAAAAACACCCTGAACTAGTGGACATATTTTTATGAAATAAATCGCGTTTTATAGAAAAATGTAAAAAGTTTTAAATTAGCTAAAAGATATACACTGTCAAAATTGAGTTTTGTTGCCAAATATAAAATTTCTTATAGCTGAAAATAGCTAGATATTATTTCAGATTGTTTTTTAATAATATACTTAATATAAATATTCCTAATATTTAGTCTTAATTAGACCCTTTACTTTAAAAAAGTAAAAAGGGTCTATTAGTTTAGTGCAAAGTGGAAATGTGTGTAACACCCAGAAGGAGGCGTGGCAGACCCCAAAAAGTATATATATTCTTGATCAGGACGACAAGCCGAATCGATATAGCCATGTCCGTCTGTCCGTCTGTCCGTCTGTCTGTCTGTCTGTCTGTCTGTCTGTCTGTATGAACACCTAGATCTCAGCAACTATAAGAGCTAGAGACACCATATTCGGGATTCAGGTTTCCCTATTCAGTAAGCAGCACGAGTTTGTTTTAGATTTTGGATACCTCCCCCCCTTCCCCAGCAAACCGCAAAAAGCTGCTGTAGCCACAGTTTTAAAGCTAATGATTTGTAATTTGGTATTTAACTAGTTTATGACAATTTCTATCGACGCTGTGAATTTTGTTTCGATCGGATAAGAAACAGCGAACATATGCCACAGACAATTTGCCGCACTATGCAGAGGGGGGTGGTGTGCCTTGCATACGCGGGTAGCTTAGTGTATGTGCGTCTGATTGTGTTTGTGTGTACATATACGCAAAGTAAAGGGTCTGCTACGGTCGGTTACGTCCGACTGTAGCCTCCGTCCCACTGATCTGCCCCGTCCCTATATTTTTTTATTCTTAATATTCTTCAACTAGATATTATTATTTTTATTCAGGAACTTGCTTTGCGGAAAATCATTTTTGGCACAACAAATTTAGCGGTAGAGCCACTGTGCAACGGTGCCTCAAGATTGAAAATGGTGCAAGTTTTTGATCTTTTGCAAAACTCTTTTCCCCGTCTCCCTCTACACACCAACACGCACACAAACACACATACATAGACAAACAGACAGACACTTATGAGGGTAGTGTGCTGGGTCAGGGGTCAGGGGTTGTTGCTCTTTTTGTGTGTTGTGAAAAAAGAAAGAAAGAAATACGCTGAAAGCTTAATCGGATTTGGCGTGCGTTTGTTTTTTCAGCGCTATTTTATGCTCTCACCATGGGGTATATTGTTTGAAAAGGCTAGTTTGTAACAAAGGGATAAACCTGTTTGAGTATTCTGAAAAACATACACGTTAAGCCATATACAATGCTAATCTAGAAAATGATAGTGAAAATTGAAAAAAAAAGAAACGAAATACATGAAGTTTCAGGATTCGTTATACGCCCTATGATATGCAATAGAAAATATACCATCTTTAAATTTGTTATATTGGATTTGTGTTTTGCATAGTGAAGTTCTCAACTCTAAAGTAATTGTTGCAAATGCGATCTGTTTATGGTTTTAGAAAGCTTGGGATTTGCTCGAACTATAGCTCGGAATAGAGTATATAGCACTTGACATATAGCGTGAATATATCAGTTTGGAAACTCTATTGTTGTGTTTGGCAGGTTGGGGGCCAAAACGAAAGAGAAATTTTAAAATTCAACCGGCATAAATCAAACACTGTAAGGATGGCAGTTTTTCCTTCGTGCGCTGGCTGGAAAGTGTGCCGCGCATAAAGGATAAACAGCCTCCGCCTTCGGTTTGGTCTTTGGTGCTTCGCAACTGGGGCTCATGGGTTCTTGTAGTTGTTTTAGTTGCTGGATTCTGGGGTTCCGGGGTTCTGGGGTTCTGGGGTTCTGGGGCTCTTGGGTTTGCCTGCGTCACGGGCAGAAAGTGTGCGAGCTTGCAGAAGGATTCCACAGCCGGTTGCCGCAAAATATTTACGCCTCAGAAAACTTTTTTGCCAAACTCATATTTAAACTTTGCGTGTGGGTTACGCGTGGGCAGGAGGATTGGGGGTTAGGGGTTAGGGGATACCTCGTGACTCTCACTAATGTTGTTTGGCTCAACCATGTGTGTGTGCCTGGTATTGTTGATTTTGAAAATCTAATTTTGACTTAAATTGATTTTTACTTGCACATTTTTCTAACCCCAATACAAGAGGCCATAAAAAATGGATCAGCGTGCGGAGTAAGGGGCTCTCAGTAAAAAGAGAATATCGTACTTGAAGGTATAGCTCGGAAAATGTTTAATATTAGCTGTTAAGCCATATTATCATATTAATTCATTACCAGACAATACAATAACCCCTTGCTTAAGCCCTTCTCTTCACAGAGTTTTGCCTTCCATCCAGCTTTTATGTAGCGATGCTTCAATGCATTTTCCTTTGTGTTCAAATGCGTGTGTGGGAAAAGGAGTGTGTGTGTGTGCCTGAGATTGTGTGTGTGGTCACTTAAGAAAATTAAAATCAACTGCGGTCGTCCCTTCTTTAACTCAACTCGACCATCTTAAATATTGGGGATTTGCTACAAATATCTCTTTTGAAAGCACCTCTCGACGATGTCCAAGTTTATGGCACAAACAGGCGGTTTATTCCTATGCCTAAATTCAAAATAAACGCGTACATGAATTGCACATAACAGAGTTGCCAGACGGGCAACAGAAGAAAGCCCTTTTCAGAGGATTTTTCACACAAATGCCATGGATTGTGTAATATTTATTATCAGTTGGCCTTTGTTGTTTTGGTTTGTTGTCCATGTCTCTTGCCATGTCTCTTGCGACTAAAACATGAGAGGTTGTGAGAGCTTATAGAATTATCTATCGATGCTGTGAATTACTTCACAAACGGAGAAGAAACAGCGAAGTTATGCAACAGACCATTTTATAAATGTATGTAAGCGCCACCACAGCCACAGTTCAAGAGCTACAGACTTGGGAGTTGGCATGTATGCAGTTTATGGCATTCTCCATTGTCACCTGAATCTTGCAAACTAGTATGAGCTAGAAAAACAATTATTTGGTACTCAGGTTCTCCTATGTAGCCCTCAGGTCAAGTTTGTTTTGGTTTTTTGATAACTCCTCTCTCATTCCATCGCTAACTAAAAAACGAATAAAGAAACAAACAGTTTTAAATTTGCAGTTTTAAAGCTAATGATTTAGGATGTCATGTATGTACGTAGTCATGACTATCTCCATCGATGGTGTGAATTACATTATGATCGGATAAGAAGCAAAGAAAACTCAAAGTACGTCCTTACTGGTTTTTATATATTTTGTATATGACTCCACAAATAACTTTTATTTTAAAATTTTAATGTTAAAAGATAGAATTTTTTATGTCCTGAAATTTATTGGCACTTTGGACATTTCATAATTGATAGTTAAATATTCCCTATCGTTTGTTCCGACTCTTTGTAGCTAGATTCTGCAGTCAGTTTTTGTGTTGCTTAACTACTGTACAGTGGGGGGCTGTTGGAAGGAGAGGTAGTGGGAAGGAGAGGAAGAGAGAGGAGGGGATGCCAAATGAGTAGTAAACAAAAATGACTCACAAAACGGCAAATGAATAATTGAAGAGTTTTTGCTCGTGAATGTGCTTTAAAATTGCACAAAAGGTGCAAATAATGAAATTCCTGGCGTGTGGTTGTTGGCTGGCGGCATGTAGCATGTGGCATGTGGCAAGTGGCAAGTAGAGCGCCCTGCGCTTTGAATACCAAATAAATAAATAAAATGAATACAACGCCAAAAAAGTGGGCAGCCAGTTTTAAGGGCAGGTCCAGGCAAGTGCCAAGGGCAGAGCCGTCGGCAGCGACCGAGGCAGCAGGTCAGAGGTCACAGGTTGCACAGGTCACAATACCAGGTCCCCAATGTGGCCAACCTCGTGGTTATTGTTGCTATCGTTGCTGCTGTTGTTGTTATTGTTGTTGTTGTTGTTATGCTCGCACAGGATGTTCAATTTTTAGCAGCCACAATTTGAAATATTTCTCTAGCATATTTGACAGACAGCTAAAGTTTGCGGTGTCCTGCAACAGTCAGTGGGGCGAGTGGAGCCACTGCTGCTTGACAGCATACACACACACACTCTTACACACACACACACACACACACACACACACATACACACACACATGCGCAAACATTGCAATGCCAAAGGCAATGTTAGATGCTCTCAGTCCATCTCTGCCTTCAGCTTCAGCTTCTTGGCTTCTGGGCAGCCCCTCCCTCCCTCCCACACCGTCCCCTTGCTGCGAAAGTGTGAAAAGAGAATGTGAAGGACAACGACCAGAAGAAATGTTGCTCATTCGCTCATGGAGCATGTAAGAGTTGGAGCAGCCGACTCAGTCAGAGGTGGACAATAACATAGTCCGACTAAATATAGCAGAAAATAAATAAGAAATATAGTTTTCTAGAGTTGAAATCTAAAATAAAATATGTGAAAAAGAGATGACAACACTTGGGCACGGACAAATTGAATAAACAATATCTTCGCTGTTGCTCATCCGATCAAAACGCTATTCACAGCGTCTATAGAGAAAGCCAAAAACTACAAGCATAATAAATTACAAGTCTAGGCTTAGAACTTAAAGTGGGGAAAAAAAACTCAAAATAAATCCTAATCCCGAATATGGTGTCTCTACTTCTTATAGTTGCTGGGATATAGGTGTTCATACAGACGGACAGACAGACAGGCGGACAGAAGGACATGGCTATATCGACTCAATTCAACAAATTTCAACTAAATCGGTCCTTAAATAAAAACATTATGATTGATTTAAGATTTTTAATTTGACACTAATTTGGATGTATATATAAGTATATATATATAAGGCTATGTTACATAAATGATTATACCGATATACCACGTTTATTTAGTATATCTTACGTTGTTACATAGTTGAGCTTTGGAATTAGACCAAATAATATTGTGTTCAACAAAATATACATTTGAATTGGGGAATGACAGCAATATCATCGATATCTTATTCCCACAACTCGGTCTTTCGTATATATATATAGCAAAATGCCATACAGTAGTACGGGCGAGAGTGACCTATGGTACAGGTCAATATTATTACATATTCCAAATAACAAGCGTTTATCTTGGCTCTTGGAGTGGCATCCCACATTTGAAATAAACTTATACTTTATATTTTTTGAGATCTCAGCGTTCAGCCCATCGGACAGTCAGACATGGATAGAACAATGAAGCTCTTCGTCCTGATCAAGAAAGTGTATACCTTCTTCTGCGTGTTACATACAATCGCACAAAGTTATTAATCCAGTATGTACCCATTTCTCAGATACAGGGTATAAAATCAGCCAGCACAACTCTGCATTTAGACACCAGTAGAACAATAATAACAACTACAGCTACAACAACAATTATTAAAACAACTACACAAAGTGGGAAACAATCGAGCGAAATAATGTAGAAGATTGGAAAGCGTTGAAGGGAGGGGTTAGGGGGACCGAGGCGGTAGCCTGTTGCCTGTTGCTGCCGTCCTGCGGGGCATGCTTGGTCAGTTGAGGGGTGGGGTATGCGCTGTGGGTGGGGAGGGGGGAGGGGGAAGGGGCGAGGACGTGTGACACGTACAATGACTTGTAACGAGTTGGTCCCAGAGACGCTCACTTTATGTGATTTTCGAGTTAAAATTCTTGCAGTTGCCACACATTGACGCTGCCCAATGCCCAACGCCCATAGAACACCCCTCACCATCTCCCCCTCTCCCCCTCTCCCCCTCTCCCTCTCTCCACCTCTCTGTACTCTGTCTCTTTGGTTTGTTTCGCTTCGTTTTGCTTCGCATTGTTTGTTTGTTTGCCTGTTTATTTGTTGGCTTATTTGCTCATCCTCCATCATTCACAATCACATGTGTCTGCAGCAGAGTGGGTGGGAAAGGGGTGTGGAGGGGGGGGAGTGGTGAATGGGAGGTTTGAAAAGGACTTTTGGTCGGTTCACATTGTGTGAAATTCCTTGCTTCCACTTCATTTGGCATTTTGTGCCAGGGACACTCAACAAATTCACTCGACTTGACCAGCACAGAAAATATTTGCGTTTTTTGCCCAGCACAAACGAATGACAAATGTCCCCCCCCCCCCACGCCCCATGGGCAGTACGTGTAACAAAAAAGCCAACATCAGATTTATATTACACACATTTGAACCGCATCTCTGAATATTGGCTTGTAGACTGGCTGTCTTTGAGTTCCTGTTGACCAAGTTAATCAGCGAACTCAATCAGTTCCAATGCGAAATTCCGATTTCATCTGCAATTTTAAGTTTGCAATTTTTTAAAGGTCATTAAACGTTGATTTTTTTAAATTAATGTTCATTATTCAGATTTGTTATATATGTTGTTACTAATGGTTGTATTTACCAGGTTACCGCTCCATGGATCGATCACCCGATAACCGATAAAATGCAACCCTTCATGGATCATAATTATGTAGCGCATGTGTCATAAAATTTTTACGCTCTATTGCTGTTTTTTCCACTCCATTCATCGATAGTCAATCAAAACAGCTGATTTCAATTCAATATATATAAAAAATAACTGTTAACATTTTGAAAATAAATTATTTCAAGACTTTCTGCATCCAAGACTGTTGCAAAATGTATCAAACGCATTCACCAGGTTACATGGAGCAAAGGGTTGCATTCTATCTGTTATCAGGTGATCGATCCATGAAGCAGTAACCTGGTGAATACAAGCAAAATGTTACTTAATTTGTGCGGTAATTGATAACCATTTGTAAATTTAGCAAGTGTGTTAGTGTCCACGTATAGGTTTCTTAGCACATGTGTTGTAGCAAAAATACTGTTGACCTATGTATTTTGCTCATGTGCTCCTTACCACTTTAAAATTGAATGCAACTAGAATTTTTCCTGAAAATTAAAAGCTTACAATTTCAACTATAATTTTCGTGATCATCTTAAAAGTGGCTTCAAGCTGATGCCTATTTCTTAAAAAATGCAGCAAAGTCTACGCGAAGCTGCAGTTGCAGTTGTCCAATGAAAAGGCCATCATAACGCTGATAGGCGAGTAGGGTCAATCCATCAAGAGATTTAAACGAATGCGGGTCAAAATACTTTTCAAAGGCCCATCAAAAAAAGTCGGACATAGACGGAAAGAGTTTGCGAAGAGGGGGAATAGAGGGAGGAAGAGTTATGCAGCGACTGCGGGAAATTCGCAGACTCTAGACGGAGCAGGGAGTTGGGTAGAAGAAAGGGGAGTTGAAGGTGCCGCAACCAGATACGTTCTCAAAAGAATGAGCATGAAAATGTGGCAGCTGCTGAAGGTCAAAGGGTATGACGAACGAAAGAGAAAGAGAGAGAGGGAGAGAGAGAGAGAGAGAGAGTGGGATAGTAAAAAAATGAAAGCTATGCCGATGAGTCGCATTTTGCCAGACATCCACGAGGCTGCTGCAGTTGTAGTTCCTTCAGAGCCGTATACGGTTATGCCTGCCTCTCTCTGTCTCTGTCTCCCCATCCCTCACCCACTCGCTCTCTCTGTGTGCATGTGTGCATGTGTGTGTAATATGAGCAAATGAATTTTTAATAAAAGCGCCACATGTTGCCAATAGAAGTGCAAATACAAATGGAAATGGCCAGACCATGTCATAGCACTCCATTCACTCCGGCTCCCCTTGCCCAAGCATTTGCTCCATTCAGTCAGTGCACGCTGACGAGCCATTAGTGAATGACTTTTTATGGAGCAAAAAACCCGCTCTCCGCCCGGCCTGCAGGCAGCAAACGGCAGGTGGCGCCACTGTCAGTGCCAGCATATTCCGGAACCGCCTGGGCCAACGTTGGCTTTTAATGTTGCCTCAAAGCGTTTGCTGCTCCATTTATCTTATGCACATTTCACCCAATTCTATGCATTTCCCGCCACCTTCCCCCTCATGGCAGCGCCCTGTCATGATTCACTTTTTAGGCTGGTGAAAGTTGGTTAGACTGCAGCAGATAACGAATATGTATAATGAGCTTTAAGTTGGCAAATTCTGCACTTAATTCCCCAACAGTTTCAACTGACTTCAATCAAAGCTATGGGGAACTTGGAGACTAAATTCACGCAGCTAAAAAACAAGACTCCAGATGTTACTAAATAATACATAAGAAACAAATTTGGATGACTGAAGAATACCCTATACGCTTTCTTTTATATATAATTTTGTAAGACTGTCCCAGGAAGCGTCTTCCTCTTTTATGTGTGCCAGCTTGCCAAGGGGCAAGCGATCGCTAACCTAATTTGCGCTGGCCCCATTTCATAGATACAGGGTATAAGAATACAAACAAAAACCAGAATGGGCGGAGCAGTTCAGTCGAACGCAGCCGACTGTAGAATACCTTATACCCTATATTTTAAATATATTTTTATAAAACGTAACTCTGTTTATTTATAAAAATAATTGCAAATTTATTAAACGCATTTGTGATCAGCAGGCTTATGTATATGTATATGTATAGATTTCTCAAACTGCCTAAATTGGCAACGCTGTCGCCGCCTCTCACTGCAGGTAACTGTAACTCCACTCTGTAGTCCAGTGGTGCCCAAACGGAGAAGCTCTCCCCATAAGCAAGAGCTCTCCCCATATGCTAAAGAGCAGCGAGAGCTATGGAGTAGGCACCTCTATATTATAGTGTCATGATTTTAATTATTTAACTATGGACCGATTTCAATGCAAAATATTTTGAATATAATTTTATAAAACTATTATACGAAGCGTAGCAGTAATCCTTGTTCTTAATTTATTATTAATTGATTAATTGATTTTGTGTGTGCTGCAATATTGTTTTATTGATATATCCTGTGTTTATTAACCGATTGCAATGAGCTCTTCAGGATAGGTGATGAAAGAGAGTGTATATACCGAACAACTTTCTACGTTTAATATTATACTTGTTATTCGGGTTTTATTAATTAGGGCGTAAAGGAGGCGTGGCATCTAACATTTGAAATAAACTTCATCTGCTTGCGATATATATCTACCAAATACTGAAAACATAATTTATGTCTGTCGGACAGACGGACAGGGCTAAACCACATATCTTCGCTGTTTCTTATCTGATCTTAACACAATTCAAAGCGTCAATAGAGAATGCCGTGAGCTACGTGCATGTCTAATATCAACAGTGTTGCCATTTTGTCCTTTTTCAGGACAGATCTGTCCTTTTTTAAACCGATCTATCCGCACAAATTTTAAAACGTCCCCTGTCCGGAAAAAATGCCTTTTTTATTTTAATCTATCCTTTTTTCATCCTTTTTTTATTTGTATAAATCGCGCATGGAAAATATCATTTAAAACACATAGATCGGTTTTATATTGATATTCCAATTTCTACAAACAGATTTAAAAGCAATGCAGTCGTGATATGTTTAAGTGTGATCGAATCGTGCATATCGAAGATATAAGATATCGCTAGATATAACTTTTTTGTTAAGTTAAAAATTTTAAATTGCCAATTGCAAAATATCTAACCTTTTTTAAATGGACTCATTATTTTTTTCTGTTTTATATTTTCGACTTATAATCGCAGAATACAAGATTTGGACGGGGCATATAAGTCGGACGGGCCCGACTGTAGAAAACCCCTTATTGTAAATTTATTTTAGAAAATAGTGTATATTTCGAATAAAAATATTCTATGTTTAATATTACGCTATATTCAACTAATTATGATCAAATATACGAGGTTGTGTAGGTTTTATTGATATTGGGCGTAAAGGGAGCATGGTATCAAAGATTTTAAATAAACTTGATTTACGTATAATTACATCTACCGATAGGCTGCTCTGCTCTAGCGTTTATCCAGACGGACAGATAGACGGACATTGCTAAATCGACTCAGCTTGTCTCCCTGATCAAGAAAATATAAATTTTGTGGGGTCTATAATAATAAAAAAATTTGTTGGCGTTCTTGATTTAATTTGATTAATATTTGTATTATGTAAATGTTGCTTTGGCCATATATTCTATGGTCCTATTTATTGACTAAATTAACAATTTTTAGCCAACTTATTTCCCTATATTAGATTTAACATAGTTTGTCCTGTTTTTTTGTCCTTTTTTTTTAAATCTGTCCGTTTTCTGTCCTGTTTTTCGGGTTCATCTGTCCTTTTTTTATGATGAGGAGTTGGCAACACTGAATATCAATAGCTTTAAGATTGCGGCTTCAGTAGCTTTTTGCAATTTGCGGAGTTATCCAAAATTTAAAACAAGCAATATTTTTTATATTTAAATTCTTTTTATTGACGGCTCTTCTTTTTTATTGCGTGTGTACCTATTGATGTGGAACAACAATACAACTTTTATAAAAAGTCGACGTTGGAATATTTCGCTTACAATTTGTTAAGCGAAAACCCAATAATGTAACCAATGTTAAACATAAACTACTTTCCGCTGGCATTGAGACGTTGATTTTGCTGGCTCTCAGGCAGAAAAAAAAACTAAATTTTCCTTTGGTGGAAAATCAGTGAAGTACAAGGCTCAGGACATTGTCTTGCAACCAGGACAGAATTTCCCCGACAGTTTGGGATGCGCTTGAGCGTTAAATGCGTATTTACGTAGCTTCTCTCAATGCTATTTAATCTATTTAGTTATTTCTTCTCGACATTTTTGGGCAAACAATTTCGGGCTAGCAGTTTTTCCGCTACGATGTTTTTTTTAATTTTTCAAACGATTTGCATTGTGATAGATTATTGGTCATTGGGTATTGCGGGTTACTTTAATTTTGTTATATTCAGTGAACAATTGTTGATTTCTAAATGGTGTGTTTAGTCGGGGCAGTGTTTTATACTTTAAATTTTCTACTCTCGTCTAGGACTGATTCATTCCAAAAAAGGGTATATTGGTTGTTGGGTGCAGTGTAAGTCTGGATTCAATTGAGGCGTGGCATGGTATCACGCAACCAATGGCCGAAACGCATCCAAAATGACATGTTGACAAGCGACTTGGAAGTATCTGGCTCATCTGAGCTATACGACGACACAGAGACCTCGTCCATATCGCTCAAGCTGACACTATCGTCACACGATTGCTCAAAGTCATCCTGCTCGGTAACGCCCGACTCTCCCGTTTTTTCCTCCTCCACAGACTCCTTTGAATTGTCAGCTGTGGCGGCTTCACCGTCACACATCGATTGCTTTGCCTGCAAGGTTTGTGTCACATTCTCACCAGACTGCTCCGACAGCCCATCCTGCCCCTCCTGCCCGTCCTGCCCGTCCTCTCCATCCTGCCCGTCCTCTCCATCCTGCCCAGCGGCCGCACGCGGCTCCACGGAAAACACATGCACCATCAGACGCGGCAGCTCATTGACCACAATGGCACCATTCTCCTGCACCTGCACATTGTACTGGGTGCGTCCCAGCTTCACGTGCACTCCCAGACCGTTCTCCGGAACAGTTTGGATGCGCTGCAGCTCTGTGGTCAGGCTCTTTAGCAGCTCCAGATCATTGATGCGCTGCTGCAGCATCTTCTCCCCCTCGCCCTGCTCGGCCGGCAGCAGCTGCCCCAGAAATCCCCAGTCAAAGATCGATGGCAAGAGGCCAGACTTGAAGACGGTAGCCGGCACCTCAATGGGAAACTTGCGAGCCTGCCACACGGAGCACAGCTGATCCACCTCCACGACTCCAAGCACTTTGCTTTCCAACGACATTTTCTCAGGGGATGGTTGCTTGTTCATCACTGCGAGAGACAGATTTGGATTAGAGTCGAGAAACCAAAAGGATTTACAAGAAAATTAGGGAAATATTTAAAAAATGTGTTTAAAAAAGACTGAATGGGTACAGTAGGAGATAATTTACATGAAATAAAGGAAACGGAATTCAAGGAAAATCGTTCGAAAGTAAGTTGGAAAAGGTACTAGAGAAGGAGGAGTAGAAGAGTTGAGATTCCAGAAATTAATAGAAATCATGAAAGAGGTATGGAAAGAACAAATACTATGTTTGAAAGAAAATCCCCAAAAAGTTGCAAATGAAATATATTGCGATTAGATACAAAAAACTACAAGAATTTTACAAAAACTTAAATAAAATTCAAATGTGGGGTCTAAGGGATTAAAATAAAAGCGACAAACAACAATGAAAACTACGTCAATGTAACATTTTTTCACAGTGTAATCCTGCAGTAAGGACGCTAACTGATTGTTTATTTTGTTGGTTGCTGAATTCAAGGGATTCAAAGAGAGTTCGGTTTGCTTTAGCTCGCGTTTGTGTTTGTTTTGACCTTAGAGATATGAGCGCTGATCGAAACTAGCCTAAGTAAAAATTTCTCAAAATATAAAATATTTGCTCTGCGGCTGAAACTGATGTGCTCTTTAATCCTAGGTTGCAGAAAACGATCTACATTTGTAGAAAAACTAGAGTTCTGTTTTCGCTGCTATAAAATATGCATTAATGCAGATATTTCCTAATTGAGAACAAGGAATTCCACATTGGAGTTTGGCCAAGTGAAGAACTTTTTAAATTGTCATTCGGCATAATTTCTGTTCAAAATGCGGTCGAAAATAGCTTCCAGTCAGCAGAAGGTAACCTTAATGACCCAGATAGAGAGGGCATAACTGCAATATCTAAGCAGTTGGCTTAATGTTTCGATTGCAGTTGCTGTCGCCAAGTGCTGGCAGCTTCAATTGTGTTTATTGTATTTAAATTAACTTATTTATGGTTATTGCCCCCCAGGCCAACGTCCAGCGAACTGACAGAAAGAGAAGGAAAAAAAAAGAAAAGAACAAAGAGGAGAGAGAGGAAAAGAGGAGAAGAGGAGGACCAAAAGGTGGTCAGAGAGAGCCGCAAGCGAGTCAAACAAAAGTTGACAACGAAAGTAATAAAAACTGAAATTTGTCGCCGCTTGTAAATGGAATTGTTTAAAGGTGAAAGCGACAACGGCAAAAGCAACTGAGCAGCGGCAAACAAATAAACAAATTAAGAGGCTGAAGCAGAGCAGCAAAAAGCAGAGAGAGAGAGAGAGAGAAGGAAGAGGGAAGGGAAGAGAGGGGAAGGAAGGCAGGAGTCATGAGCTGTTTGGCCAGCAGAGAGAATCCGCAACGGATACGCATTATTTTTGCCAGGCCAACGCACAGCAGCCTCAGGAAGAAGTCGACGCCGCAACAATAAGCCAAGGCCCCCAAGCCCCACTCCGCACCTTCTCAACCATGAGTAGGAGGGGGGAGGGGGGTGTGGCAAAGGGGTTATTCCGCAGTGAGCAGCAGGGGTTGGGGAGGAACGCAACGTCTGGGAATTGCAGACGGAGCATGGGGCCTCGGCTCATGGCGATTTAATCTTTGCAGACATTTTTATTCAAATTTATTTTAATATTTTCTTTCTCTGCTGCGGATGCGGACGCACAATGCACGGGAATTATGGCAAGCGACAAGTCGCACACGAAGGGGCAAGGGGATGGCGAACGGGAGGGCTACAGTCGGGAGGAGTCTGGCGAAGTCTGCCGACAATGTGTTCGGGGCAACTTGATCATATGCCAGCGGAATTCACCTTTAAAGTGCTCTAGGGTCAGGTTAGCACGCCTTATGCCTCTGCGCCTCTTCCACTTTCCACTTTCAATTCACATAGTTTATTTACTTTCACTTACCTGCTTCTATGGCTCCTCGAAGGGTTTACGTTCGGTAGAAATAGACGCGAGAATGTATGTGTGGATTGGATACTTTGGATTTTATTTAGTTTTTGTTTACTTGGGGCGAAATTATCAGTTCAACTATATCACGGGCAGATTCCAATCGATCGATCAGCCAAGTTCCTCAGTCTCAAGTATTGGGAAAACTATTGAAATGTATTTGAATTCAGCCTCAGTTCGAACTCTCTAAAACTGAAACTGAATTTTTATGATGTGCTTTAAAAGGTGTCTACTTGATCGGCTTATTTTCGAAGGTGTTCATATTTCTCGGCTTGCTTTAATGTACAATAAAAATAAAAAATAAAATAATGTATTATATATTGTTAGAAAAGTAAATGGGTAAATTAATTTAGTGCAAATTACAGATGAATGGAACACCCAGAAGGAAGCGTGCCACGCCCCATAAAGTATATATATTCTTGATCCGACTGTCCGAGACTACAAGAGCTATGTATAGTATATCAATATTTGATTAAAGATTATATTGTATTTCTAGCTAAATGAAATATGAGAATATGTTTTTATACCCTGTGTTTAGAGAATACATGTTATAAAATATTATTATAAATTTTATTTTCGGGTTTCGTGATAAAAGAGATAGATAATATGCAAAAATGTAAAGTGCAGTGCACTTGGCGTTAACAGAAACCGGTGGTTTGCGTTAACATTGCATTTTGAGTATAACATGGCGAATTTCGAATATTACGTTAATGTAATAGTATAGCAATGTTGTGATCATATAAAATAATATAAATCTAAACTAATCCATTGAAAATTATAACATAAAGTTAATGAATGTTTTTATATTAAATTAAAAATGTAATAAAATTCTCTCACAATCTGTTAATTAAGTATATAATTTTGCACAATTTTCCGATTCGCTCATTAAATTTAACTAATTTGGCGCTACGGCCAGTTTCTGCACCGGAGCGGCCATTGCCCACTGCATTGCCGGGACAGCATCAGATGTCCGCCGTAATGCGCTTAAGTGTGTGACAGTTGCCGGCCAGCTCCGGGCAGCAGCTGCGACACCAAAGATTGTTCTAAGCTGGTCAACAACAAATGCAAAAAAGAAGGAAACAATAATTACGATAGGACAGAGAGAAAACATGTTAGAAATATACCCTTTAAATAAATAGCATAGAGTGTTATGACTTAATTGTACCGTGCAAAATATAAAAAAAAATTTATACAAAATTAATAAATATATTCAAGAATAAATATAATATATACATATATATGAAACGATTGATATATGCACGATATTGAGCTCTAGAGGGTCGACAATATACCCTATAAAAATTAAAATAGAGAAAGCAGTCGTATAAGTTATGCCATAGAATTATTTAAATAAAATTGGTATTTAAGATCTAAATACTAAATCTTAAAATATATACATAAATTGAAAAAAAAGCCAACAAAATTAAGTGAAAATCTAAGGACGGACTTATCTGCCCCGTCCATATACTTTAAGTTTTTGTTTATTTTTTTTTAATATTATGTGAGTATCTATAAAAATTTGTATAACAACATACCACTAAATTATGCAACACAACTTTTTAAATAAAATATAATTAATTTGAATAAAATATTTGGATATTAAAAATGTTTGGGTTTGTATTGAAATACAAATTTAAAAAATACTGCAAACAATATAATATCATGTTGAAAACTGTCAAATAACACTTATGACGCATTTTCCAACACTGCAAATATTGCACATTTAATTTTATTTGTTTGCTTTTATTTATCGTTATACGTAAACATTTTAAACAGGGTATACCATAGCTTATCAAAAATGCACAGTTTGAAACAGAGAGAAGCAGGAACCAGAACTTGGTAAACATGGCGCTCATATGTGTGGGCCAGGGATGCCAGGTTACCCTGGGTTGGGTGGGCCACGGGTCAGACATGTTGTCAACTCGGCAAAAAGCGGAAGTTAGAAATTTCACAGTGCGCTGCCAGCGACTTCTGCTGCTCCTCGTCTAGCTTCTCTCCTTCTCTCCTTTTCTCCTTTGCTCATTCGTCCCGACTCGTTCTCTATCCTCTAACTGGGCTGCAACATAGAATTCATTACGGCGGAAAATGTAAAAGGCATAAACACCATCGCACAACATCCGTATGTCCACTCAGTCCACACACATATCCGGACGGACGGATGGTGGTACGGTGAGCCGGAGAGCCGTGGAGCCGGAGAGATAGATGGCTAGGCAAGTGCACGACAGCGAGACAAAAGAGAAAGATAGAGAGGAAGAGAGAGAGACAGAGAGTATGAGTTGGAGAATCAGAACGAGAAACCAAAAAGTAAGAGAAACAAGCGATACGTGACGGAGACCCAGTCCGGATTTGTCCTTGCCTTCGTTCTGGTCCAGTTCGAATTTGTAGCCCCGCTTAATATGCTAAATGCTGCAAATTTCCAAAAACTTATGCACAAATTTAATGCGACTTAGCCAGGTTAGAGGCAGAGACAGAGACAGAAACAGAGATGGAGACAGAGACAGAGATGGAGACAGAGACAGAGATGGAGACAGAGGCAGAGGTCATACGATCACAGTTAAAACGAGACTTGGACTGTGCAACAATAGCAGGTCAACTGGGAACAGTTGAGTTAAAGCAAGCACATAAAAGCTAATTGAATACCCTGCAATTGGTCGGAGTGAAGGGACCAGTTAGGTGAAAATGCAAAGGATGATAGCTTATTCAGTTAGTCCAAAACTATCGCATAGCTAGCAAATTAGTTAAGAACTTTAGTCACTATAGATACTTATTACAGATTAAATTGAACTAATTTTCAAACTGTCGTTCAGCTATCATAATAATAACAATAACTGTCATTGCATAAGTGTTCAACTATCGATTCAACTATATATTAGCTATCGAGGAACTATCGTTAAAATATATTTCAGTTATTGTTCAACCATTGTTCGTCTACAGTACAACTATCGTCTTACCAATATTCAACTATTATTTAACTAGTTTTAAACTACGGTTCCCATATATTAGTCTTTTGATTTAGATGTATTGGTGCGAGCTCTGCCATATGCTGCACCTCTGCTATACAAATTAAATAATTACCGTGCTCTCGCACTTTACAGGGTATCTTTGAATGTTACCCAGCCATTAGCTATGCCACTTATTAGCGTAAAATGCAAAAAACTATTTCTATTTATAAACGTCGCGCGCAGGTATCGAAGAGCGGATGGCAATCGGCCACCCCAGCTGCACCCACTCCCATTCCTATTCCCATGCACGTATGCTGAGAAGAGAACTTGCTCCAACTACCACGCCCTCCGCCCCCTCTGCCCGTATCTTGCCCACGCTATGCAAATGCTGGCAATTGGTGGGCTGAGCGAAATCGAAATGAAAATCTACAACTTGTTGTCGGCAAAAGACGACAAAAAAAGTTAAAGCCAATAAAAGCTGCCATGGGGCAAGTGCGTGGAGGAGTGTGTGAGGGGGGGGGGGGTGGTGGGGTTTCTGCTGTTGAAGAAGCGTGGGTTGTTATCGATGCCGGGCATTGTGAGGCTAATTCATGTGTCGCCTGCAGCAGGCAAAGCTGCTAAATCGATTAAAGAGTCAACAGATACCCAGATACGAAATGCAGAAGCCACCGCAGGATACACAAATTTATGCAAACAGATTGCCAGCTGTTCCCACTTCCCCCTGCCCCACGGTGTGTACAGTTTAGGGGCTGGTTAATCGTTCAATATTTGCAGCCTGGTTTTCCATCATGTTTTATTTCCTTTTAATTATCGAACCGCAATAGATTAAGCATTCTGCACACATGCAAGCCATATATTATGCATAGCATACTTATGTGCGTTTATCTGCACAATTATTCCATCTGAATGGTTATTGTAATGGTGAATGTCGCAATTACATAATTCGCCGCATCTCATATGCCACTTAATTTACCCCGTAATTTCATAATTGCTTCCAAACAAATTAAGCTCACCTTGGGTTTTTACAGCTATCGGCGAAATATGCACGAATTGGCCCAGACATAAATACAAGTTATCGGATACAAATACTAGTTATCGGACTCTTCTCATGCCCGTTGGTAGATAATCATAAACCTAATGAATCTTAAAGAACAAATTTCTTTATATTAATTTAACATCGATCGTCGTGCTGATCAAGATCATTATACAATACATTGTAAGGTTCGCCAGTTATTAAAACTGTTTTGATCCACTTAATTGGTACAGGATATCAAAATACCTTACAAAAACGGAGAAATTCGCACTTTTGTTTGGAAAGTGCATTTTTTAGTACGAATATTTGTGAAACATTTAACATGTTTGAATGTTGTCTTGATTCGTTTATGTGCCTTAGTTGATATCTTTTTCGCTTTTATCGAAACTTGTTATCGATAGTTTGTCGTTAGCTTCGCTTGAGGCTCGCTTCTGGGGACCGTGGAAGCACATTAAACAACATCAAATTGAAACCTGCATTCGAGTCTATGGCTTCTGCCTTCAGCCATCTGCTTGTGCCACATACAGAGAGGGACACATAAGAGTGGGGCTCTTGAAAACAAAACTCACACACACAAAGAGGTGCTCACACACACACACACACACGCACACAGAGAGAGGCTCTTTTAGCCTCTCGCACACAGGTAAACATATAAATCCGTTGCTTTTGTGTGCGACAACATTTTTAACATACTAATTAGTCTTTTGTAAGATTCATTATCATAATTGTAATTAACAACAAAAACCCGCACACAACAGCCTGCCACACGGCAGGGTGGCGTGCAACATGGCGGGGCGTGCCACGTACTCATGTTCGCGGCCATGTCAACAAAAACGCTAAAAAAAGGCCAACAGCAACAGCAACAACATCGACAACACACAGTGGTTGTACCGCTCAATTTAGAGTGCAAAAATGTTGTGTTAATTTAAGAACATTTTTTGATATAAGTAATGCCTAATGTTAAAGAAATGTTAATAACTACTACTCGAAATGCAATTCTAGTTAAATTGGATAATTGGTTTAGTAGTCAAAACTTTTCAACGTTGAACAATGTCCTTTCGGCGAGCACTACTTTTATTAGGAAAATCTAACAGCGTGAAATTATTTTTAAAGCGTCACATTTAGCGACTTATCGCTATCGATATTATCGGTATATAAAATGAAGAGCCAATTTCGATATTTATTTTTGAAATTAAATTAAATTTATATTTGACTAGCCATAAGGCTTTCAATAAATATTAATACGGACAATCACTTAATGCGTTCAATAAGTATATGTTACTTACGATAGTTGCATTACTATTATTAAGTTTGATATTATGGCCGATATTGCAAATATCGAAGTTTTAGCAGATCTACGGTTTAGTTATATTTAATCCGCAAATGTTTTTCTATTAATTGCAATTTGTGATTTTTGACATGCCACATGGGCCTTATGTCCCACCGTGCGACGTCAAAGGAGGCAGCACAAAACACATCGACTGTTGCCTGTTGCCGTTCACAGTTACGTGCCACCTCCCACTCCTTCTCTCTCTCTCTCATTCACTCTCTTTCTCTCTCCGTCTGCTCTGCCTTCTTTGTCCTTGCGTTGCGCCAGCTTCTTGCCTGCCGTTGCTGTGGTCGCCTAATCCCCGCCAGCTTTGCTCTTGGGTAAGGCAACAGCAACAGCAACAGAGCCGGGGCCAACGCTAAAGCTAAAGCTAAAGCGTCTACGTAACGTTAACTAACAAATCACATTAATCCCTTGATTACGCTGACTTTGAGCCCGTAATTAACTTGTAGTCCACAGGGCTTCGAACAGCGTTCAAACAGGCTCCAAACGAGGCTCCAATGTTAACAGCGCCAACTACTGCAACTGCAACAAGTTCGATCACGCGTTGATCAGACAAACCTATTATGCTGCACCCAAAATTACGATGTTGATAGATATATATCAGACTCAGGCAAGGTTTAATTCAAATGTAGTATGCCACACCCCTTTAACGACCACAATTCAAACCAAGGTATATAAATTGACCAATTTAATATATACAAATAAATGTATTCATTCGGAATCATTCCAAATATTCATATAAATATCTGTTTTGTTTTTTTTTTTTTTTTGATAATTTTTAGATATCCTGCACATTAAATCGGTTTATAAATACAGGAGATATAAACTACGTAATATTGAATGCGTTGCATCGCTCGCCCATTGTCAACGCAGGCAATGAAGCTGGTACACACAAAAAAGTTAGAAGAAGAAGCATTGCGGCTATGCTCCGTGTGACAGTTTTATAAACTTATATATAAAAAAACGGTTATTGTACAGTTGGGCTTGCCCGACTGATCTGCCCCATCCTAATTTTATTAAATATTAAAACACAAGGTACGTCCGACTGTCGTTCCGTTCTTTCTTGTTTCTTCTATAAAACATACTGAACTTGTGTGAAATACTTAACGCTCACTTACAATCCAAAATGAGCAATATTTTCGTCTGGTTGCAAAAAGCGGGATTTTGACACGAGAAACGCCATCCTGACTAACCTCAATTCTATTGAACTCTCATAGAGCTTAATTAGTAGGATGCAATAACAGGAGCAATGTAATGGGGAAGAGAAACTGAAACTGAAACAGAAACAGAAATGGAAATGGAAATGGAAATGGTAGCAAAAACAATCCGCTTAGTTTCTAAATGATATTTAATGTGGTTTACTCGCTAATAACTCGAATATAACACAAACGAATCAAACAAAACGGATTAAACATATGGCCACATATAAAATCAGAGAAAGAGACAGGCTGAGATAGAGGGAGAGAGAGAGTTTATCCATTAGCTATGCAGATGACATAGCGTTTGTGTTATTGTTGCTGTTATCCAGTGTTGCCAGGTTGCCAGGGCAATCGCGTAGCTGGATTGGCAGTGAAAATTAGCGAAAAGTAGCCAAAATATAGGTAAATAAATACTATATGCCGATATGTAAGCTAAATAAAAACACACTAAATTATTGGTTTGTAAGTGTTTATTTTACCAAACTTAATTAATAGGGCGTCTAAATCATTGTCCTGTACTTGCTTATCATATTTAAATTCTTTGGGTTATTCCTTTTAAAATATACCAAATCTAGCCTATAATAAGCTGGCAACACTGCTGTTATTATAGCTGTGAGCACAATCAACGGGCATTGAGAGTCATATTCATATTGGACTCGAAATCATACTCATATATATTCATGTGGACTCTCACTGTTATTCATTTGCGATAATTTATTATGTAATCGTTTTAATGAACTATAATTGAATTACAGACTCAGCCTGGATTTGTATGCCATGAGAATGATAACATATTTCATTTGCCTTGTTAGACAGAGGACAGGGCCGGATTTTCTATAATGCAACTGCCTCTTAATTTGTCATAAGTTTCTCATTTCAATATTGCAATCCGTATATATATACATATGTATATATTAGAGAAATTTCGATCTTTAATTTATAAGAATCGATTTTTTGGTCAAAAAATCGATTTAATCGAAATTAAAACCGTAATATGAATATTCAGGTAGTCTGAGAGAAAAACTTAAGAATATACATTCAAAATTAATTTCAATTTGATTTAAATTAAAAACAAACAAAAAGAAGTATGAACGACCCTGTACTTTTTGCTACCGATTATACCCTTACATGCGACTTACTCCCTTCTACCGAATTGTCCGTTACATATCTTTGCCGTTTCATATCCTATCGCAATATAAAACATGCGGAGAGGTATAAAAAATATTCTTGATCAGGACGACGAGGTGTGTCGATCTAGCCATGTCAGTCAGTCAGTCTGTCTGTCTGTCCGTATGAACATCAGGATCTCTAGACTGGCAAGTACATAATTTTGAACACATTAGGAAAGTACACAATGTAATGTAATTTACAATTACCTAATTTATGGTACACACCTAAAATAAATGGTACATTTTATAAACTTAATTATATTGTGATTATAACTGATAGAGCTTCCTGACAACTGATAGAGGTCCCCTAAGAGGTAAAAACACGACCCTGTACAAGGCTCAGTTAAGGTGAACGCTGTGTCTGTCTCTCTTACTCATCTCTTTCTCTCTCTTTCTCTCTCTTTCTCTCTCTTTCTCTGTTTTTCTCTGCGTATTACCTGCCTTAATTTCACAGTATGCGCTGTCGATGTCTGTCTGACTAGCAATGTCTCCTGCGTCTAGTTTTCAGCTATTGCCAGGCCATAAAATTTCAATTAGGCAAAAACCATTGAAGAAATTAATTGACAAAGCGTTGCCTCCTTGAGTTTTCCCACACACAGGCACACCCACAGTTGCTGTCTCGCTCGCACACTTTCTCTCTCTATCTCTCACTCTTGCTCGACGCAATTTGCAGCTTTTCAACATGAAAATTAATTTTCGACAATTTACTGCGCAATCTTACGCAAAAGTTCAACAAAAGCGACGTCGCTCTTAACTCTCTGCACACGAGCTACAGCCAACCGCACCCCCTCCCTGTGCCCCATCTGGCCGCCCACTCTACATGTTGCCACAGTTAAACCAAACAATCTGCAGCTGCGTAAGGCAAGTGGCAAGTGGCAAGTGGCAAGCGGCAAGCGGCAAGTGGCAAGTGGCAAGCGGCATTTAACGGCAAAGCGTTAAAATTCCTTTACACTTGGACTGATGCCGCGAGTGCCAGACATCGCATTGCCGGCCCTCTAAGGGCGGCCGGGTGGGGCGTGGGGCGCGAGGGAGGTGTTGCTTGCCACATATAAAAGCAACGCGAAAATTGCATAAAACTTGTTGAAAAATTGTTGGGCTTGAAGCAGCTACTAGCAGGCGTAGCATATGAGCTTGCCTCCCCCCCCCTTCCACCCACAAGCATGCCGACAAAATCATCCGCATCTATCCGCCGTTACCCCCTGCCACACCTCTTGTCAACCCCCTGTACATCCCGCAGCATGCTACTTGGCTTTTCAACTACATTGTCATTTAATTTTGGCAATAAATGTGAGCCGCTTTCCCCCCGCCCACACATTCCCCCCGCCCACGCCCTACATGGCCCTGCGCGGAGACAAGCACAACATTGTGTGCAAACTGTCTGATAATCGTCTTCCGCCTATTTTAACGTGACCTCCAGCTCCTGCTGCTGATCCCACTCCTCCTGCCGCTGTTCCTGCTCTTGTTCCATCACCAACTCCTGCGCCTGCTCCTACACCTGGAGAAAAGTCGCACTGAAAACAAGTCTGCACCCACTTGATTTGAGAACTCTTACGAATCTATATTTAAATAGATATTCTATATACAGTTTAGGTAAATTTAGCAAAAAAGTATTACGCTTGTTATTCGGTTTTTACCAATCAGGGGGCGTGGCATCCAAAATTTGAAATAAACTTCATCGGCGTTTGGTATAGACCTATCATTTTCTGAAGACAGAATTTATGTAAATTGATTTGTGTCTCTTTAATTGGCGAATGTATTTTATTCTATTCATTGTAGGCGGCAGGGGCGTGGCATCAAACATTTAAAATAAACTTAATCTGCGTACGTTATTTTCTACCTACATGTCAAAATTAACAGCTCTAGCTTCTCTAGTTTTCGAAATTGACGCGTTTATACAAACGGACTGACAGATAGACGGATTATCGGTTATCGGGTGATCGATCTATGGAGCGGTAACCTAGTGAATACACCCATTATCAATGAACAAACCAAATTAATCACATGAAAAGTTCATAATTTTGCAATTTGCAAACACCAACTACATTCTAAATACTCAGAGATCCAGATATAATTCTAAAAGTTACATGTTTAAAAATCCGTTTAACAATTCTTCTTTTTTAATGCAGAACTTACTCACATTAAAACTAAATTAAGCTGTGCAGTAAATTCGCAGCTAAGATTGGAAAAATCCTAAGTAGCTGCGAGTTGAAGGGGTTTTTCTAAGTGTACTCCTGCTGCTGGTGCTGCTTTCTCACTCTCTGCTGAGCTTTTTGGCTTGGCACATGTGCGCCGTTTAAATTATTCAACGGAAGCGACTCCAACTTCGCTTCCTGCAGGCCAACTCAAATTGCTTCAAACAGCTTCTGTTTCAGCTAAGCCTGACTGCAAGTTAGTGTGTGTGCGCGTGTGTGTGTGTGTGTGTGTGTGTGTGTGTGTGTGTGTGTGTGTGTGTGTGTGTGTGTGTGTAAAATATGATTTTATGGCGCTCAAATAAATTACGCGGAAAATTATTATGGCCGATTCGTAGCTGCTGCCTAACTGCGTGTTACCCAGTCTTCCGCTTCGGTTGCACTCTTCATCTTCATCTTCATCTTCATCTTCTTTTCCTTTTCTTTTTTTTTCCTTTTTCATTTGGTTCACACTTTTCTAACTGATATTGGAGTCTGTTGCCACTTCATGTGATAATATGCTGCAGCAATGTGGCATGAATATAGTTACCAGTTACCAGTTGCCAGTTGCCAGTTCGATTTGCCATTTTCCATTCGCCATTTGCCATTTTCATTTCCTCATCCCGCTGCCGCTTTTACTTTTCTTTGCAATGCACTTCTTAACTGAAGTCAGAGCTCTGTTAATATCAGCTCTGAATTGGCTTAAAAGCACACAGCTGAAATTCTGCTTAATAAAAAAGAAACAAATTTGCATTTTTTCACAAAATATGGCTATGTTTTAAATATTTCATTTGCTTATTTATTAATTCATATATTTTGGTTTATAAATCTCAAATTTATTGGGAAACAAGCCGCTACAACTGGCTCAATATTTTAATAATCATTTCTAAAAAACTCCCTGATTAAAGAATCTCTCAATAATTGTCGTTCTTCTGATTTTACTCTCTTAGGCAAACAATTTTGATCTAATCTTTCTACCTAATTTCTTACCCTTTAAATCCCAAACTCGAACTGTGTTCCTTATGTCTATTTGGTTTAAACTAGTCCTGTTTTGAGTAAAAATGTTTTGATAATTTTTCTAGCAATTTTCAAACCTAATTTGAGGCTCGTCTGAGTGGGGCAGAAACTTGTTGCCACATTTCGAGTTGAGGCACAGCCATAGACTCTGTTGGAAATTGTGTGTTGGGCCCATTAAACTGGCAACACAATCAAATATTAGCACAAGGGTTTGCACGAGGCTCGAGGCCGAGCAGAAGGCGCCAGTGGGGGAGGGGCCGAGGCAGGCGTGGCAGGCGGGGCAGGAAGGAGACAGGAGTCAGGAGGCAAACACAAGTGCGTTTGGCATGAAATGAGCTGCAAATCCTTTTGCCAACATTTCAGTTTGAGAGCCAGGGGTCAGCAGGCGACTTTGACTGCCAAAGGTCACCCAGGGCAGAGTGTGCATAGTGCGCAGCGAGAGGGGGTGAGAGTGGGTGAGGGGCAGAGAGGGAGAGAGGGAGAGACTGCTGTAATCTCAACGCTTACGTCAGTATTGCTTGGGCTCGAATGCTGAGTATATTTAGTCGACATCCTTTTTAGGTTCCTGCTGCCGCCAGCAGTAAATATTTATGCTTGTGTTTTATTTATTTACATTGTCAAAACCAATTTTGCCCAAGGGTTCAATTGTTTTTCACTTTTATGCCCCCACTTAACCCGCTCACCCTCAACATCAGTGTTGGCAATTTTACATTATACAAAAAAATCTGTTTTTGCCAAATAAAGCTAAGCTGCAAGGCAGCAAGAAAAAAAAACAGCTAAGTGTTTCCTAACAATTAAGATCACAATCTCATAAATCGCAAAAGTTTTTAAATAAATTTATTAAATCTATTAAATCTAATAAAAATTTTTCTAAAGCTGGTTTCCAAGTCTGTTAAGCCACAAAACTTTTAAAGATTTTATTTTTCTGAGTTTTTGATGGCATACAGGTGAAAAACGGGAGCGGGAAAAAACCATTTTATTATTCTGCTTTGCAGAATATTCTACAGTCGGATTTGCTGGTTTTCTTCTTCTTCTTTTATTGCATAACAATACAATTGTACTACAACATTTTCCTTGTAATATTTAACTTTTAAAATGAGCACAATAATATCGATTGCGAACAAAGGTTGTAACAACGCTACAGATGATACATCGATCCAAACAATAACAACTGATCTATAATTATTTCCTTTTGAAGCATGAATTTTTGAAAAATGGCCGCTGCTTCAGCTTCACTATTTTGACGATAAAACTGCGGATTTGGCAGCACCACCAAAACATACACTTCGACTTTGTTTTCGTCTTCGTTGTCGTCTTGAGTCCTGAGTCTGTAAGCGACACGCATGCAAACAAACACTTTTCGGACCACCACCAAAAATGTCGAAAGTGTTGTTTGTTTTCAATTAAAAACCAATGCAAGCATCGCGTGCCGCCTCCACGTTGTCTTCCACGTGCTAATTCCGGCGTATTTCACTGCGGCACATCAGCCCGTCTCCCCCCGCCCCCCAGCACCCTGCCTCCGCCCACCCCCCAACTCTCAAGCACAACTGCCACCTGCCACCTGCCACGATTGCTCCCAAGTTGCCACTCGGCACTCAATTGCATTGCAGCTCACGCTGAATTATGAGTCAATTAGCTGTTGTTGCCCCACTTCCACTTCCACTTCCATTTCACTTTGACTTCCCTCTGACTTTCTTTCTCTTCTGCTTGCCCTTGCCCCTTGCCAGCTGCAACACGCTCTAAGCCCCTTGGATCCATCGTTAACATTTTTATTGTTTCTTGTGTAGTATTTATCGGATTCACGTTGGTCCAGTATGAGCAATTTATATCACACACACATCCATTTTTTAATTGTCTGTTATTTATATTTTATTGACATTTAACTTACATTTAATATATTTTTATACCCTGTACCCATTGAAAAATGGGAAATACAGGGTTATTAACTTTGTCAGAATGTATGTAACAGGCAGAAGGAGGCGTGGTAGACCCCACAAAGTATATATATTCTTGATCAGGAGGACAAGACGAGTTGATTTAGCCTTGTCTGTCTGTCCGTCTGTGCCGTCTGTCCGTCTGTATGAACGCGTCGATCTCAGCAACTATAAGAGCTAGAGCAGCCGTTTTGGTCATTTTTGAAAGGTGTATACCATACGCAGATCAAGTTTATTCCAAATTTTGGATATCACGTCCCTACCGCGAACAATGGCCATAAATACAATACATTAACCAATTTGAACGCGTATATCTCAGCAACTATAAGAGCTAGAGCAGCCGTTTTGGTCATTTTTGAAAGGTGTATACCATACGCAGAACAAGTTTATTCCAAATTTTGGATACCACGCCCCTACCGCGAACAATGGCCATAAATACAATACATTGACCAATTCGAACGGGTATATCTCAGCAACTATAATAGCTAGAGCAGCCGTTTTGGTAATTTTTTAAAGGTGTATACAATACGCAGAACAAGTTTATTTCAATTTTTGGATGGCATGCACCTACCGCGAATAATGGCCATACATTAGATTCAAAATATATTTTAAATAAAATACTCTACTAGCAAGACTGATCTTTGGTACAGGGTATAAGACAGTCGGGCTTGCCCGACTGTCATGTCTTGCGGGCGCTAGGCCACGAGATTTTTAGTTTTATTTTTAATTGCATTTTAAATTTCAGCTTCAATTAGAAGTTACTTATATATCTTTTTATTTATATTTATTTATTTACATTATATTTTTGGACAGATATACATGGCTATAACGACACGATCCTGATCTAGAATTAATACATTCTTCCAAAGTTATTAACCCTGTTTTTAATGGGTACAGGGTATAAAAGTCTATTAAGTTAGTGCCAAGAGGAGATATGTGTCACACCCAGAAGGGTGTCTATCGGTTCAAGATCTCGCAAACTATAAAAGTGAACGAAGAGAACGAAGTCTTTTATTCACATATTATATGGAGTCTTTTATTTACTGAAATTGTAAAACAGAATTAACTCTAATTTTATTACAACATGTAGTCAGGTCAGCTGAAATTTGCTTGAATTGAACCGAAAAGGTTGGTTCAAACTGGGTTCGAATTATTTCGATAAATGTCCGGTTCGGTTAATTAAGTTCGGATCGAACTAAGTGATATTTGTGCTTCTCAAGAGTTTCCTTCAAAACTGTGCCATAATTTGCATTAACTCCGATTCGTTTTATAATCTAGGTTTTATCACATTACGCATACGCTGTGTATGCCCTAAGCCAGCTTCTCATATCTATTTTGTTACATTATCCCTGCGTGAGGATTTTTCTTTTTGTTGCTCTCAATGATAGAGCTCTTTTGGTTTTCAATTCAATTCAATTTACTCAGTCGCCAAGTGCTCGATGGACCAAGGGCAAGTGTGTGCTTTGGGTGTGCATTAGGCTGTTTATCAGGTTAAAAGATTGAATGGCGTCTTCGGAATGCATACAAAGGCCAAGGCAAAGACAGCAAAGCACTTGGCCAGCTCTTTGTTAACTGTTGTTTGGAGAGCTCTGAGATGTTCTTGTTGTGGAGCAAAAAGGGCACAGACAACCTCCCCGTTCATCATCTGGGGATGTACGCCATGGGGCATTCCCATGTCAACCTAAATGCCTTTCAATTTATTTAATAATGACCCCAATCAGTGGCTTAAGCCGTCTCCTATGTGATTCCATTCCATCCCCCTTCCGTCTCCTCTGCGCTGTCTTCTCCATTTCAATGAAAAGTTTTATAAATGCCAGCGCAGTCTGATGCTGACTGCTGCTACTCCAATGCACTCACTGCCCTGCCCCCTTGCCACGCCCCTTACTGTTTCTGTCTAGTCTTCTTCCCGTTCTATCTGCATTGAGCGCAGCGCCAGGCTCATTATGCATCTGAAATTATGCAAGCAGCTTTAATCCCTGGCAACAGGCAACAAGCAAATGCTCGACACAAGATATTAGCACTTGGCTTCGTCGCGTTTACTTACCCAAGTCCCCCCCCCCAGCCGCACCTCCAACATTCCCCCACTCTCCACCTCCCTAACGCACTTATCTGCAACTCGCTTTATGCATAAATGGCGCGACTCTGCCGTTCAGGCATTCGAATAGAAGGCATTAAAGCAGGGCTAAATCGGGTGGGAGTCGGTGCTTATTTAATATCAAGGGCGTGACAGAAAACTTTGAAATTAAATGCAGCGCAAGTTGCGCAGCTGAATGCACTCAATCAATCAATTACTCGCTATTAACACTCGTTTCATTCACTCGCTACTCGCCCGTTTGCACTTTTGCTACAACTTCTTTGTGCACTTGCATTCAGCTCAGCGCCATAATTAATCGTTACTTGTGGTCTCTCGTTAGCTTTGAGCTCGTTGTTCTTGTACACTCAGCAAAAAAATCAAACCTTCTTACTTGATTCAATCCAGAAATTCAAGTAAGAATCATGTAATCCAGAGTGTCTTGATTTTAAGTAAGTTTTGAATAGTTAGGAATATTCCGGATTGATTTAAACCTTTTCTGTCTTGAATCAATCAAACCAAAAGAGTTGGAAATATACGTACACTCAGGAAAAAGTAGCCTGCATTTTTCTTGATTTTTTTATTGATTGTATAATATAATGAATCATGAAAATTCTAGAAAATTTCTTACTTGATATTTCTCGATTCAAGTATGAAACTTACTTACATTATTATTGAATACAATCGAGATTGAATTAAGAAAAAACAGGATTGATTTAAGGTTGTTGTTCTAATTCAGCACTTAGGATGATATGGCAAATGACAACACTGTCATTGACATCTCCCTCTGCGATTGGTTGGGACAAAGTCAGGTCGTGTCGCCTGCATTGGCTTAACCAAAATGCAATTAGTGGCCACAATATGGCGATGGGGCAGAAAGCGAGCATGTCGGTTTTATTGACGTCAAAATGTAAATGGAAAATGAAAACGAAAATGAAAGATGGCGACCACAAGTTTCGAAATCACTAATGGATTTTTAATACAATAAATAATATGCCCTGGCCGTAGAAGAGACTCGGCCACAAGCTCAAAGGCGACCAATATTCTAATAGAACATAAAAATGTGCCCACACTTATACGGGTGTGTTCTTGTCATCCATTAAGAGAGCACACACACACACACACACACAACACATACACAGGCGTGAAAAGGAGTTGTGCGCGTGTGTGTGTAAGAAGCCTGATGAGCCTGTACCTCTATCAGAATTGTGTTCACCTAAAAACATATCGAATGGAGGTGGCAGCAGGGGCAGATATAATTGAATAGATGCGCCTTTATTGCCATTAATGCGTTCTGCAAAGGACAAACACATACGCCCACACGCACAGGCACACACACGCACGCACACACACACACACACACACACGCACACAAGCGCAATCTAAAGTGCCATTTCTTGCCACAACAACCGCACAAATCGTTGAGGCCGAAAGCAGAAACGCAAAGCAAGACATAGTGAAAACACGAACTGTTGCGTTTCCAATGCTTGAGATACTCTCAGACTAGTCGTTAAACGCTGCTCGCTACTCTTTACTCAACTAGCCACTTGCTTCATTCGTCTCTTGATGCATTATTTGCATCACTCAATATTGTCAGCCCGTTGCCTTTTCCCCTATTCTCTGATTACTCTCTACTCTCTATTCCCAACTCGCTACTCTCATGATGTATGCTATTTTTTACTCAGTGTACTCAACTCGCTACAATTTTCCCTTTTGTCTGGTTCCTCTCTACTTTCCATCCGCAACTGTATTGATGCATGCTACTCTTTAGTACATAGTATTAACTCGTCACTTTTACGCTTTTGTTCGTTTTCTCTCTACTTTATATCCACAACTCGCTACATCCGTCTCTTGATGCATGCTACTCTTTACTAAATATACTCGTTATTGTTCTCTGTTTTGTATGGTTACTCGCTACTCTTTATTCTAATATTCATTCAACTTACTGGTTATTAATTTGTATTGTGAATTCTTCCAATTTTATAATTTCTATCGCTGTCTTACAATTGCATATCGATACCCCTAAAATTCTACTCGGTGCTCTGTAGTTTTCACCCTCTTGAACTAATTTTAATTCGCCATAATACACGCCTGGTAAGGTACATGCTCATTATGTGTATTTTATCAGTATTTAGGAATAATTCTTTTAAAAATTTTCTTGTACTGAAAATTGTATGCCTTTTTCTTGGAAGCTACTTGATGGTTTTTTCCATGGCTATCTAGTTGTTTACAGGGTAGCTGTCAAGTCGTATTGGAGTTGTAAGTCGATTGATGCCATTAAATGGTATGAAATCAATAATTCATTAAAATAATGTATGCATAAAGGATGAATATTTATGGTGTTTCGACGGCCCATGGCAACTACAACAAAAGCAACGACGGCAAAGAGGCATAAACTATGCAAATTCAGTAGGTGTGTGTGTATTTGGAGGGGGAAGGTGGGAGGAAGGGAGGAACGGATGAAAACAGTTGTGGCACATAATACCAAACAATGTTGTTAACAACTGGCGGATTGAAGCTGCCAACAGCCACTGTGGATAACTGAGCTTAGCAGATAATAACTGACAGAGACAGAGACAGAGACAGCGACAGAGTGTTGGTTGCCTTGGCTTCCCTCTCGCTTTCTCCGCATCTCTCTGTCTCTGTCTGTTTGCCGAAATGAAGATGGAGTTGCAATTGCAGTTGCAGTTGCAGTTGCAAAGGCGCGGGCAAAACAATCAAGGAAGCACTTAACCGAATGAAACACAAGTAAACAAATGAAAGTAAGCAAACGCAAGCCAAGCCATACGGCAAATGGCCGAAGAAAGAGACAAATAGACAAGGGGCGAGAGGCGAGAGGCGAGAGGCGGGGGCAGACGGAAAACAAAGAAGAAGAAGAAGTTGAGGCAGTTGCTAGACGCGACTGGACTGCATCTTTGCTGGTCAAAACTAAAGCAATGAAATAAAATGAAAATGCATTAAGTATGCAGATGCAGATGCAAATGGATGGGAATGGAGTCGACTGAGTACAGAAAAAGAGAGAGAGAGAGAGAGAGAGAGAGAGAGAGAGAGAAAGAGAGAGGGGGAGAGAGAGAGTAAGGAGACAGAACTTTGGAGTCGGCAGTTGGTAAATAAAGACGCTAACAGCCGTAACGAACTTGGTTGCAGAAGCAGCCACCAGAAGACCATCAGCATCATACATGGCGAACTTCGGACAATGCAGACAGGGAACTTGTCACTCTGCCAGTTTTTCAGTCAGCCAATCCGTCAATCTGTACATTTGCCAGTCTCTCAGTCTGTCAGTTCGCACATAATATTGTTTTTATTGTTGGCAGCAACTCTAATTGCAACTGTTAATAAAGTTTACAAACTTGAAATTTTTAGAGCTTAAACAACTTGGTCTACATATGGATAGGGAGTAAACAAAATAAATAAATTAAATTAAATTAAAATAAATTAAATTAAATAAAAGTTTGGGTGTATGTACGGTTTGCACGCGTCGATCTCATAAAGTAGAAAAGGTAGAGCAGCTGTTTTGGTAATTTTTAAAATATGTATATCATACGCAGATCAAAAGTTGGATGCCACGCCCCTATGGCAAACAATGACCATAAATAGAATACATTGATTAGCTTAAATAATTAACAGCTTATTCGAGCGGCGAAAATGTATATTGAATAATAAAAATTTTATAAATTAATTTTATATAAATAAATAAAAAATACATTATTTTTTAATATTTTTGAACATTTAAAATTGAAAAACAAGCATAATTTTAAACATAGAACGTTGTTGTTCGGAATAAACCGCGAGCTGTGTTACAAGGTATCAGACAGTCAGGCTATTTATGTAAATTAATATTTTAATATAATTTGAAACTTAATCCTAATGTTTATATTAAATATTCCGTGTCGACTGTTTATAGTTAACATTAAATAACAAAATTAATAAATAATAAACAATAAAATGTGCGTCTTATTGCCTTATTATTAGTTTATATTATATTTATTATATAAGCATTATAAAATATTTTTTCTTCATATTATAATGTTTTTAAACAATAGTTGTTTAGTTAGGAATTAAATTAAATATGTCGATCAATACATTTTTCACATATTTGTTATGTTCTTGGTATAATTGCATGTGTATCAATATTTTGATCCATCATAACTCTTTAATTTTTATGGATTGATGGTAGATATTATTGATCTCTACCAACTACGAGAGATACAATTTATGCAGATAGCTTTGTATTTCTTAAATGGATTAATTTACAATATTATGATTTTACCCATTTCATGGGTACAGGGTACAAAAACACACAAATGAATAAATTTATGTAATAAGCAGGGTATGCTCTCCTTCTTACATACGTACATCTAACCTGCTGTTGCTGCTGCTGCTGCTGCTGCTGCTGCTGCTGCTGTTCGAGTACCACAACTTTTTCTATTAGCGATGTTTTTTGATAAATTCTGATGCGTCTTTAATATCAGTTTGTCATTGTCGCTGCTGCTGCTGCTGTTGCTGCTGTTTTCCCCCAACTGATTATCATCAGCAGCAACATCGACAGCTGTTGTATCTGTGATGTGTTGTGCTCACGCTGATGAGCTTTTCTCTCAACAATAATATATTATGGCACATTTTTCAAAAAAACAAAAAAAAAACAAAATACTTTGTAATTTGACTCAAGTGTGAATCACTTCAGTCTGCCGTTGGATTCGTTGCTCTGGAGACTCTGAGGTTTTAACTGGAACATTGTCTGCGTCTTATCCCAAACTATATTCAATGCAAAGTTTTAACAGTTTCACGTTCCCTACTTTAAAGAAAATCCTATCAAATAGTTCTAAATTACGCGTTTCATCACTGGCAATAAAATCACGCAAAACTCTTCAAATGAAATTAAATTGTAATAAACTGCCAAAAGAATTTATTTACAGCAGTTTTCTTACATTTAACAACTGAATTTGACTTACTTTTAATTGCAAATTAACTTTTAAGCTAATGTTTTCAAAAATAATATTTAGTAATATATGATTAAAAGGTTTCTATTCCTATTTCTATTAAACAAATTTCAAATTGATTAATAAATTTAAAACAAATTTAAACAAATTTCAAATTGATTGATAAATTTAAAATTTGTTCAATTCAATTTCCTTGTAATTTTTAGATTTCAATTTTAGATAAGAATTCGCTATGCTACTAAATTAAAAATTATATTATTCATTCCAGTTAATAAATAAATTGAAATTGCCAATAATTTGTGTACTAAAATGATATAATATTTAGGAATTTTAGCTGACAGTAATATATGAACTTCAATTTCCCTTAATTCATAGATTAAAATTACCGTTAAATTATAAATTGTAAATTTTCATTATTTATTAATTTATATGGTCAATAATTTAGGAAAAAGCAGCTCCATTTAATTTATAAATTAAAGTTCCCATCAATTTATGAATTGAAATTTCGAGTTATATGCCAATTAAAATTTCCATTTCTTTATGAATTGCAATTTCAAATAATTTATATATTTTAAAATCCAACCAACTTACGAATTTAATTTGTTATTAATTAATGAATTCAATTTCCCATTATATTATAAATTTCAGTTAGGAATTCATATTGCCATTTATTTATATACTGAAGTGATTGTGGATTTAGGAATTTAAGCTTCCTTTAAATTATGAATTGATATGACATTCATTTATACATTCTTTTTATTTACTAATTAATATTTAAAATAAGTAATAAATTTTGATTATCTTTTATGAGTTTAAAATCTTCAAAAATGTACAATTTATATCTGACAAAATCATATTTTCTTGCCCGGCCGACCTCAGCTATTGGCTTAAACTTTGAGTTTTTGCACTTAATTTAATGTTGTAGTTAATTGATTTGAGCTCTCTGGAAAATGTTGTTTATTAAAGTGTGCGAAAGTGGGAAAAGTTTCAGTTAAATGAAATATCTCTCACACCCAAAAGAGTTTTCGGGGAGTCGTATAAATCAAATGCGGCCGGCGTTGATTGCGAATCAATGAACTCGACACCCAGCCCCAGATATACATAGAAGCCAAAGTCGAAGTAAGAAAGGCCTGTTACTGCTGCTGCTGTTGTGGCAAGTGGCAAGTGGCAAGTGCAGCTGCGCTCCTAATTTACTAACGTTAATTAATGGCAAAATCGAAAATGTTCGCTTTGAACTTTGAACTTTGGCCGCAAACGCCGCGATAGCGCCACTTAAAGAGTTGCCACCTTAAGATGCTCGAAAGGCGGAAGGCGGAAGCAGCTCCTGCCACACAAAGGAAATGAAGGCTTTGGCTCAGTTACTGCTGCTGCTGCTGCTGCTGCTGCGGTTGCCAGGCGAAAGTTGCAAATTGACTTGACTTGGATTTCGGCAGCTCGCTTTCTCAGCAAGGCTTTTAGTTTGAATCCGCCCAGTCTGTATTTTTATTTTTTACTTTGTACGTTTTTTCTTCGTTTTCGACCAAAACACGCAATGCCAAAGCTAAGGAAGCAGAGGAACCGTAGCAGGTAGTAATTTATGCCAGCCAATTGAAATAGAGTTTGTTAATTTAGCCAGGATATCGATATGGATAACGCACACTTCGCATGGCGAGTGGCCGGAAACGGATATGATACAAAAGCAAATGGCAGCGCAGTGAGAAACACTCAAGGTCTCTGCCCCCATACATTTGATTTGATAGCGACTGAGGCGTCTGAGGCATTTGAGGCGTCTGAGGCATCTAAGGCCTCGTGTCGCGTCTCCCAGTCTCATTTTGCATGCAGCGCACAAAGGAGACGACGACGACGACGACGACGATGCTGAAATAAACTCACAAAACTGAACTTCAGCCTGGGCACAAAAGCCAATATACAACACAAACCAGGGGCATTGGGTTGGGGATTAGCGGTTGGGGGTCGGGGGTCTGGGGTTGGGGAATCAACAGGGGCACAGTCACGCAGACGATTGATTTGGAAACGGGCCATTGTCACGCAGTGTACAATCGAGACACAGACATGGCAAATGGGATGGGAGTACGAAAAGGATTTAGTTGAAGGCTGACTAAACTGAAGCCAATACAAACACACTTAAAAAAACCAGTAAGGATGGTGCTACAGTCGGACGTAACCGACAGCAGTAGACGCTGTACTTCGTGTTTCTTCGCTGTTTCTTATCCGATAATAATGTAATTCACAGCATCGATGGGGATTGTCATAGACGACGTACATGCCATATCCTAAATCTTTAGCTTTAAAACTGTAGCTTTACATCAGACAACTGTTGCTGATTTTGTTTTTAGCGGTGGAGTTATCAAAAAACCTAAACAAACTTGGTGTGATTGCTGCATAGGAGAACCTAAATACCAAAAAGGTGTATTTCTAGCTCTCATAGCTTGCAAGATTCAGGTGGCTTCTCTGTCTGATCTATCTTCGCTGTTTCATTTCCGTAATGTAATTCACAGCATTGATGGATAATGTCATAGTCTGTAGCTCTAATATTGTGGCTGCAGTTGCACATACATACATTTTGAAAAAAATTGTCTGTTGCATATCTTCGCTATTTCCATTTCAAATCACAACAAACTTATAGCATCGGTGGAGCTTTACTAGTGTGCCTAGTTTTATGATGATTCGCGAAATATATATACTTTGTGGGGTCTACCAATCCTTCTTTTGGGTGTTACACACATCTGGCAATTGCACTAAATTGATAGACCCTTTTACTTTTTTTAAAGTACAAGCAATGCTGAATATTAATATATTAATGCTGCAGCAATTGCAATTAAATTATATTTAAAATATATTTTTTTACTTTAATTACATTTGTACACCCGTTATTTATTGAAAATGGGATAAACAGTGTTAATAATTTAGGGAGAATGTATGTAATAGGCAGAAAGAGGCGTGGCGGATCTCATAAAGGATATATATTCAGGATCTGAACGACGAGTTGAATCGATTTAGCTGCCCGTCGTCTGTCCGGACGAGCGCGCAGCGCGTGCTGTGGATACAGGGTATACAGGGCTTGCCCGATTGTATGTCTAGCACGCAGCGCGCGTGAGTTTTTTGGTATAAATTTTGCGCCATTTTGGGCTGAGCTGTTGTTGGAGTGCAGGTTAAAGCAGAATATTGACGTTCGAGCAGATTCAACGGAGTGGCATCCAAACTGGGGCTTAGGAACTGGACTAATGTCTAAGGACTATCAGCAACACGTACACATTGGCTATTGACAACACACACACACACACACAAACACACACACAGACAGGAAGAGAGATTGAGTGAGATGGAGAGAGAGAGAGAAAGAGAGTGAGAATGATTGAAAAAGGGGGAAGAGATGCAGACTGAAACAGTGTGACAGTTTTGGTATTTTGAACACGAAATATTTTATTATTATATATAATTTGCCATTATGATGATTATTCGTGGGGACGTGGCATTCGGATTTCTCTTGGATTTTAACATGGACTTGGATTTTGCACTTTGCACTTGGACTGCGATTGCGATTGCCATACGTGTGTGTGAACTGATTCTCGGATTCAGTGTGCGTCGCGTCGCCCCAACCCTCGTGCCACATTGTGTTGCCTACTTTACAGCGTTGCTCTTGATATCGTTCGTATTAAGCGCAATCACAGCCAGGCCTTACCTTCAAGTGACCAGTCGGTTTTGGGCCATGGCTCTTGCCAATTGAAAAGATGGCTGAGCATCTATCCACACTGCCAGTCTGCCTCTCAGTCTCGATGTTTTTCTCCATGTTGCACAAAGTGTATGATTGCCGTGTCTCAGTTTACACAATACAACGAAATGTGTTCACATTACCCAGACCCATAACTAACTAAGCAGACGCTCACAGAACCTTCATTAGATGTTTTGCACTGAGAGAAACAAACAAGCACTTCATACAGCAGGTAGGATATCCATCAAACCACAGTATAGCCAAACGCTCTTCGATAGTTCATCAATCCAGCATGAGTACACTTACAAAAGGTATTAATCAAGTCTTTTAAGGCCTCAATTATGCGCCGTTAAGCTAGTATTATCAATCAGCATAAGATAGTTCTTCAATCATAAATGCATACGCTTACAGCAAACGTATATCATTTGAAACTTCACTCAAACATCTAAGTCGTCAATCAGCTTTAAGTTATTGTCAATTTTTATCAAAAACAAATTAAATGAAAACTTTTAGGACGAATATTAAGGATTTTCTATTGATTAGTTATTTCAGCCATCAATCGGGAATACCTCAGCGTAGAAATACTATAACTAACAGTAAACAATTAGACGAAAAACATCTGTTTGTTTATACCATACTTTCAATATTGGTATTGAAAATATGTAGCATACTTTTATGCAGGATATATGAAAATTCTCATAGCTAGATTTCTCACTCCAGTTCTCTCAATTTAAGGCTGATTGACAGCGGAAATTTGGAGGCAATTAGCCCATATTATCATGGCCAGAATTGTCAGCTGATTGTCTGCGCTTTGACATGCAGCGGAAAGCAAGAGATTCCGAGAGAAGGAGAAACAGAGAGTGACAGAGAGAGAGAGACCGATAGAGCGTAAGCGAGAGAGAGTGCAGCTAAAGGCGAATCGCTGTGCGCATAAATTAAGCAGCCTTGGCAGTAGTGAAGAGGCGGCAGAGTGTTGGCGGCATAAACTCAAGCTGCACTTAATTAACTGCAATAAGAAACTGAAATGAACCCCAAAGAAAGTTTTTTTTTTCGCAGATGATTATCATACTAAAGACGGCATAAAGATAATGATGATAATGAAAACGATGATGGCAAGCGCAACAAAGGCTGGCAAACTTTGCACTACATAATTCCGTTAGATAATTTGCGTGCTCGGATTTCGAGAGGAACCAGAGCTGGAGAGATACATAGATGGCCAGAGAAACATAGAGATATTAGTCTATCTCTCTGACAGCTGTATATCAGCTTTCTCCACATACTACACAAAACAAATCAAATATTTATGCCAATTTTTACCATGTCGTCCTGTAATAATTTGAATACGAAATTCACATTCAAAACGAGCGCGAAAAATTGAGAATTAAATAATGACAACTATTACTTTTGGTAATGGAGTGAATTGGAATATTCACACAAGGCATACTTATTTTAAGTACACCAAGTTAAGAGCTTGAATTAAATAAATCAACTTTTATTATATTATATTTATACATATTTTATATTTTTTGTGTTTTATTTTTTCTATTGATTAAAATATTTAGCTTTTGGTAATTTTTTTCGGTAATTTTTTATGGCATTCCGGGCTGTCTGAGTTTAGTAAAAAATGTTTTCTCAAAACAAACACATACATATGTTTTTTTTAAGTGTAGGTTCATCATAATTGCGTTAAGAATTGCTAATACGCAATCTTACGCTTGGCAACATTCGAATCTTGGCGGCGCCAGCCTGTTCGCAACATGTTGCCAAGCACTCGCAGCATGTTGCCCATCAACGAAACGAGTCGCCGCTGAGACGCTGCCCCATTGGCAGACGCGTTGCCAGCTTCGTGTGGCACTTCGGCTGCCATTTGCGTTTGGCATGCCACACAGGGACAAGGCAGCCAGTGCTCGTGTGGCAACAGTGTGGCAAGGTAAGTGATCCCCATGCAACACACCTTTCCTCTTCGCCTCCCTCTTCTCAGCCTCTGACAGAGCCTTTATAGGCTGCGTATAATCATATCCAGTTTCAGTGTCAATTGCAGTGCTCCATGGCGTTGCCACGCAGCGGCGCCGCAAGCCAAGTGGCAGCACCAGCAGCCAGCAGCAGGCGAACGGCTAAAGTATTTCAAGTATTTTTTCGGCTGTATCTGTAGACCAAGCGGAAGCAGCAGCAGCAGCAGCAGCAGCAGCAGCAACAGCAGCAACAGCAGCAAATACAAACGGCCTTTTAGCATTCCGCGCATTGCTCCAAATGAAACGAAACGCAACGCAACGCAAGGAAAGCAAAGAAACCATCCGGAGCCAAGTTGTAGAAAGCGGCTAGAGGCTGTAACAGCCCGTATCAAAAGGAAACACAAGCCCCTGGCAAATACCCCAACAATTCCCTTGTACACTCAGAGAAAAAGCATAGTGCACAGAGCTTTGCTTGTAGTTGACTTTTGCTCGAATACAAAATATTTGATTTAATCTCAATATCTCACCTAAATTAAATACGACAGAAATGTAAATGAAATAAGAATATTCGGAAGGGGCAGATCAGTGGGACGGAGGCTACAGTAGGACTAAAATCTTGTAAATGGGCATATTCGTAGCTTATAGCATTCTCTATCGACGTTGTGAATTGCAATTCGATCAGATAAGAAACAGCGACGATATTCGACAGACAATTTGCTGCACTTCACGTACAACTGCAGCCCACTGTAATTTAGCAGTTTCCATGGCCAATTGGAAATTAAAAACTTCTATTTTTTGAGTGTACAATTGGACTTCTACTTAACCTTTTAGCCACAGAGGAAAAAGGAAGGTTTGAGAACGGCTTCTACCTGTAGCTCACCTGTGGTTGCGGCCTGTTTCTCCAGTTGCTTAAATCAGCAACTGCAACCAAAAAAGGCCGTATTCTCTAGCTGGATGGTCTTCTTTTTCTCAAATGTAGATATATCAAAATCGTTCTCCATCGCTACCTCTATCGCTGCAATTCATGCTCTTTTCCAAACTCAAACTGTATAGCTTTCTGGTTTGGTTTTTAGCTTTATCTCCAGCACTTTCTTGAGCTCGAATTGCAGCCTCCCTTAAACTCAGTTCCACCATCAGCTGATATTGAAATATGTCATGAAAAGTTTCTCTGCATTGCCAACATTGCTTATTTGGCTTTGATAGCTCTAAGCTTATTTGCAAAATGCCGTAATTATTTATATGAGCTTAATAACTATAAATGCTTGCATTCAGTAATTGAGTCAAAAGCTTTAATTCAAACAAGCAAAGTTCACTGCGAGAAAACTGCATAGCACGAAAAGTGGGCAAACTGTCGAAAGAGGCATGAAGAGGATTGAAGTTAGGATTAGAGGGGAAGAGAGAGAAGGCCACTTTGGCAATTTAAACTGGAAGTAATTCCACTAAAATGTTTTAACAAATTCAAATACAAATGGAGAAGCGGACACAGACAGACAGACAGACACACACACACACACACAGAAGGACGAAAAGACAGAGCGATACTAATACAACACGGCGTATACGTAACGCGGCCAGCAGAGCCAGAGAGGTAGCTGAACCGAGACAAAACGATGCCAAAGCTGCACGGCTTCTAACCGTTACTTGCTGCGCATTGTTTACACACACATACAGAGAGAAAGTAAGAGAGAGAGAAAGAGAGAGAGAGAGGGAGAGAGCGAGATTTACCTTAGACCTAACTTATAGCACATGGAAATGTCTGTGAAAATTTGAAAGTGAAATCAAACAATGCGAAAATAACTTGAAAACAATGTCAAATCTTTTGCTATCCTTAATGGCTGGATGGGGCCTGCAAATCTACTGCAAGTTTTCCATTTCCATTTCCATTCCCTTTATTTTTTCACTTTTCATTGGCTTTTATTTATCTTGTACATTGCCTAAGTATTTCGGCTGATATTCAAAAGTTTTCCAACCAGTTATTTCTTGCAAATATTTGCAAAAGATCTAAGCGTAAGCTGATTGAAGTTATGGCATCATTCATTACATTTTCTATACATCTTCAGAATACTTTGCCTTGCCCACAGCCAATATTATAAAGTTTATTTTGCATGAATTTATCTGATTCCAAAAATATAATATTTTTGTTTATAAATGTGTATGTTTGTTAAACATAAAGCAGATCTATATACAATATACAACAATACACAGACGGACATGGCTATATCGACGCTGGCACGCCTCCTTCCTGTTACATACATTTTCCCAAAGTTATTATCCCTGCATTACCCATTTTCGTATGGGTACAGGGTATAAAAGCAATACTCAAATACAATAAATACATATATGTATATATTTTCAAATAGATGTATGATGAGCATTCAAGTCGTGGTTAGTCCCCAATAATAATATGAATAATGAAGACCATTAGTAAAATTTATAATCCCGATTAATTGGCAACTCTGGTATTCTACTGCTGAATACATTGTTGTGCATAAGTTAACCAAGATCAACTGTCTGCAGTTTGACGGCTGCAGTTTGACTCCAGCCGCAATGGCTGAATAAGAATTTGGGCCGGATAAGTTGGGCCATAAGTTGCGATTTCATTCAGCTTTGCAGAATTCATATTTGTATAATTGTATTCAGTTTCGATTGCGGTATAAGAGTCAGCTGACGGCTTCTCTGAAACAAAGTACTTAACTCAAACTCAAGTTTTTAATGTACAGCCCGAACATCCTTGATCACGCAGATTTGAAGTCAATTTGGTTGGAGGAACCCACCAACACTCCCATAGGGGATCTTATGTCCGTTGCATCCGTTAAAGTCCTACAATCCGTTAACGAATTACATTTCATTATTATGTAATATGCACATATGTTACACATATCAAGAGTACACTGTTCTCAGAATACCAATAGCAGCAACACATTGTTGCAATAAAAATAAACTCATAAACCAACTCAAGTGAGCGTGTAATATGATCGCACACTTATGAGTTCGGCGCTGTTTAGGCATAGGAACGAATTCAATAAAATCATCCTTAAAACCGAAGTTGAACGGCACAGACGTGCCTGAGTGTTTCAATATTATCAATAAATAATCAACCAACTTTACATGGTTATAAATCTGATTATTACAAAACCAAACTACATGGCGACCGTGACAATGGTCACGTCAAAAGATAAAAACATTTAACAGACCAAGATATGCATTAAGAATACCAACCACAACCACAAATATGGGTTTAATAGACACAAAAACAGTGGACTCCACTGGTAATGTAATTAATCAAGTAGAAGTAGAAAGTCAAGATATGACTATAATAACAACACTAATAATAATAACTGTCATTATTATGCTCTATAAAATATAAAAATACACAATAAGTGTTTGAAGATAATATATATGAGCAAGGCGAATGATCTCGATAAGATCTAAATGTAAATGAATAAAAAATTTCGCAATTAGTTTTCAAGCAGAGTGAATGCAAAAATATATATAAATTCAAAACTTCAAAAATAATATTCCTCAAATATATTTTGAATACCTAACGCATAATGAGAATAGAAGTAGCGAAGAAGCGATAACAACAGTCGCTCCTGGCTTAAAGAAGAACTATAAACCTTATTAATAATCAAACTAACTACAAAACACAAAAATATCGAATTAAATCAATAAACGTTTTTAGTTCCTGTTTCGATTATTTTCTTGTATCAAATGCTGATGGTATTGGCAATTATAGATTCATTTATGCCAAGCAAACTCTTGATTGAATGAAGGTGCGAAATTGTGGAAATCCAGCAATTCCTTTAATATTTTTTATAGGGGCACTTTTATTTCTTTGGCTCCCTTGTATTTTGTAGTATTTACTTTCATGCTTATATACGAATAGAATTGCAGACAACTGTGGGATTTGTTTGGACTGTGCCAAAGGGAACTTGGAGTCTATCATCTCGACTCTTTGTGTGTGTGTGTGTGTGTATGTGTGTGTGTGTGTGTGTGTGTGTGCTTGCAACCGCAACAGTTGTGGTGGCACTTTCGTCGCTTTGAAGCCGCGCAGGACACTCGAGTCAAGTGCATATCCTGGGAACAGCTACAACTAAGTCTCCAGCTATTCGGCTGACTTCGGTACAGTGGGATAAAGGCAACAGTTGAATGAAGGTAAACGTTGATGTCAGCCTGCGTTACAGTGCACTGTCAACAGTGAGACGGAGATGGAGATGGTGGGAGAGGGACATAGGGGGGAGGGGGAGCCCCCCGTGGTTGTCGTCAAGTAAAAGTTAACTTAAGCAGCTGCCAAGTGACTTGAAAGTACTTGAGCGCATCCTTAAGCAGGATATCAACTGGCAAAAGCGTCGAAAGGAGCAACAAGGAGCAACAAGGAGACACAAGGAGACACACACACAGAGACAGACACAGAGAAAGAGACAGAGACAGAGACACACACATACACTGAGAGAAATGCATGAATGTATACAATCAGCAACAGGAACGCGCAAATCTCAGCCAATGTCAAAGCAACAACACAAACAACGCCATGTCCGCCGTAACCCCCTTCGGCTACGCCCCCGACCCACCCCCCAAAAGCCAACTTCCTGTCCATCAACAGTTTTGGCCGCGACCGCGTTGGCAGCACGTTGTGGCCTTTTATTAGATACGTGCTGTATCTCTGTTTACCAACTTTGATGGTGTTAATGCCTTTTGTTCCAGCTGTTCACAATGTTGTTGCTGCTGTTGATGTTGTTGCTGTTGTTGTTGTTGTTGCTGTAGTTGTAGTTGTTGCCCTGATATACATCTATGTCAACCAGACACTCACACACACACACACCCAGAGAGAGCTAGCTAGCGATAGAGAATGAGAGAGGGAGAGAGAGGGCAAGCTAGCTAGCCAAAGGGCGTAAAAAGTGCAGCGTATGTGCTTTTTGCCGCTAGGCAGGGGAACGCCGCTGCCAGTCGCCGCTAGGGGGCGCTAGCCGGCAGCCTTGAGCATATTGTATGAAAACTGAGCTTTAATATTTGTCAGTTTAAGCAGAGTACTCAGCACCCATTGCAGTGAAACTTCCTATAAACCAAATTGCTCAAGAATGTATTTCTTGCAGTGTACACAAGCAGGTAAATATACCCTGTACTCATAATACGAGCAGAACCAGAGTAAAACTTTACGCAAATGGGTATTACAATATCGGACGTCTGGCATACCCCATAAAGTATGCTATTAGTCAGGACGACCAGTCAAATTCAAAAATCGGGCAAACCCGACTGTCTTATACCCTGTGCCGCAGCTCGCGCATACAGCATATAATTTAAAGATATTTAAATATATTTTAATTTATTTATATACAATAGTACAACAATTGGTGGCATGCAACATTGTTTCATTTATATCTTTTGTGTTTCTTAACTGATTTCAATGCGCTTTTCAGAATAGTTAAATATGATAGAAGAGAGTTAATGTTCAATATTACTATTTAACTTTGTATGTTCAAATATATTCATAATCCCACAATGTGCCTAGCAACGTAGTTTGTATTGCCATCCCTCTTGCACGCTATTCCCACGCTCAAAGCGGCTGAGCTGCCAAGGCGCGTGCGATGCAACGCATGCAATATTGCGTAGCTTATATCTGCTTTGTTTATAAACTGATTTCAATGTGCTTTTTAGGATAGTTTAATATTACGCTTGTTATTCAACTTTTTATGTTAAAAACACGAGGTTGTGTGGAATTTATTGATTTTTGGGCGTAATGTAGGCGTGGCATCGAAGATTTGAAATAAACTTGATCTGCGTATGGTATGAGCAACAAAAGGCTGCTCTAGCTTTTATAGTCTCCGATATCGACGCGTTCATACTGACGGACGGACAGACAGGCGCACATAGCTAAATCGACTCAGTTTGTCCCCCTGATTAAAAATATATATGTATAATTTGTGCCAGAGCGTATGTACTCTGCCAAAGTTATTAACACGCCGCCGCCGCTGAAAAATCTAACGACGTAAATGTCTAGTGTGTAGGGTATTCCGCTATTCGTTGCGCCTGACTGTAGCCTTCTTGGAATCGGTATATCCTTAATTTTTCATATTGTGAATTCAATCGCTATTTTGAACATTTACCGTACCTAAGCATTAAAGCAAAGACTGTGTATCCGAAACAACAACACTTAAAATTAAGAACAAACCAAGATTCATTTAAGAGATTTATTTTATGGAACGAATTCTTTATTTTAGCCCTCTTAAAAAACTTGTCACTACGCCCATGTCTGTCTGGCGGGGGGCAGTAGGAGACGACACCGTTAAACGCGACTTGTGCTGCTGCTGCTGTAATCGCTGGAACCGGAAATGCGCAAAACTAACGGATAATGGAAAATGGCGCTTTGGTAACGGGCAGTTACAGTTGCAGCAGAGGCAAGCGTTGATAGCAGACGGAGTCAACGGGAAAACGAGATAGAGAGAGAGACAGCGAGAGAGAGAGAGACAGAGAGAGAGAGTTAGAGGGAGAGAACGAGAAGTTGGCCAAATGAGCAACGCAAATAACTGTAAATGTCATGGTTATGTTTTACATGCGGTGAAATGTGGAACGGAAGTGAACGTGGCACAAACTTTTTGGGGGCAATTGCAATTAAAGCAAATTAATGCAACATTCATAGAGAGACCATGGTCGGTGGAGGGGGGTCAAGGGCTAAGGGGGACTCTGACTTAAGCTGGCAGCAATCAGCAAGGCTGTAAATTAAGCCAAGCACATACGCACATTATGCGGCATGCAGCATGTGGCATGTGGCATGTGGCATGCGGTATGTGGCAACTTCCATGATGATGCAAATGATGGCTGGCCAAAGCAGTTGCATATTCAAATTGCATGTGGCATAGACAGCAATGTGTTGCATATGCTGCACGTGGCAAGTATGCAGTTGGCGATCACTTGAACAAGAAACGCTGTAAATTAGCTCAATGGCAGGATCAGGCTGCATGCCACAAGTTAATACAGAGAGAGACACAGAGAGAGAGAGAGAGAGAAAGAGAGAGAGAGAGTAGCTGCCTTGTGGCACGTGGCACAGACGACGCATTAAACCTGAAGCGGATGTGGCAAGATGCCAGCTGCCAGCTTTCTCTGCTATTGTATGTCTTAGGGCTTGGCCCTTAGCTATGGGTTTGTCTTCGACTTAATTGCTATTCTAAACATGTTGCACTTCATTGTTGCCACACACACACACACACACAAGGCAAAAGCGGCAACAATTCTGCCACATCCACAGCCTCACACATCGGCAGCCCCATCGCCAGGGCAGAGAAATCAAGCCCAATGTCTTGCCACGTTGTGGTAATTAAATTATGTGCAGCTATAGCTGCGGGTGTCCCAGCCAAGTGGGAAAGCGAAGGGGAAGGCCAAAAAGAAGAAGAAGGGGAAGAGGAAGCGAAAGGAAGCATAGAGCAAGGGAAGCTATGACATCTTGCCACAGTGTGTGCATTCCACAGGCTACAAGACATTGTGGCAAATTAAGTTTGTCCTTTGTCATTGTGGGTACAGAAAGTACTTGCCCTCCCCTAGCACTTAGACGCCACCTAGCCACAAATTCATATTCATATTCGCATTCCCATTCACATACATAATTATCGTCATCTCTTCGCTCCTTGCATTCCTTCTCATGCCTAGTCCGCATTTCCAGACTAGCGTTTTTAAACGCAGCTTTTTCATTCAGTTTTTTCAGTTTTTAGAGCTAGAGATGCCATTTTCGGAACTTAAGTTCTCCTATTTAGTAATCAGATCAAGTTTGGTTTAGAATTTGAATACCTCCCCCTGTTTACCACAAATCGAAAAAAAAAACCCATTGTAATCACAATTTGACTTGTAATTCCGATCCGGTAAGAAACAGCGAAGATAGACAATTTGCGGTATTTGTAGCTTTGTGTGTGTTTGTAAGTAATTCCACACAAAGTAAAGGGTCTTCTATTTTCGATTACTTTTGGCTATAGTCTTCAATCCAACTGATCTGCCCCGTTCTTATACGCGGCACACGAATATTCTTATTCGTAGTTATCTTTTCATTAATTAATATTCATAATCATTTTTTATTCATATTCACATATATAATATTCTCTTCTTTTCATTATTATATTCTTATTTTGACTCACCCCATTCATATTTATATTCTTCCATTCACTCGTATTCATTCTTATCTAATCACTCATATTTTTCATTTATATTCATATCTACAATAAATAACATATCTACAATATTTTCTTCTTTTAATATATACTTTGTGGACTCAATTGCATATTAATTTTTTATTGGATCATACTTATACTTATATTCAGAATGTTATTCTTGAATTGTTCTCGAATTTTTTTTACTCATACTCATAGTCAGATTTCTTTTTGAACTCAAACTTATATTTAAATAGTTCTTGATTTTATTCGTTTCCACATTTTCACCTATATTTCGTATTCCCCTTCATCTTTTTATTCATTTTCCTTTTCAATCCCTCTCATTCATATTTATTTTTATCCTCATTCATATTCACATTGATCTTTTCATACTCATTGTCCACTGGCATACTCTAAGATTCACCTTTGAGCACATATTCATTATCATTCTCCTACTCGTATTTATCGTTTCATATTCGCATTCGTATTCATTTTCTAAGCTGGGCATATAGTGAGTGTCTGTCTTCCTCTTTGTCCACGTTGCTCCACTGGCTGCTGCTTCTATTGTCCTGCCTCATTGTTCTGACTCTTTTGCTCTTTGCCTTTGCCATTTCACTTTGCCAACTCGACAACATTTGCAATGGCAAATACGAGTACTTAATATTTATTCATTTGCCATTTGCTCTGGCCCCCCTTGCCGCTCCTAGTTGCCACATTTTGTTGCATGCATGTTGCTGTCACATCATGTGCTGCATTTTGGGTTCGGTTTTTATGAGTCAAGCACGAGCAGCAAACAGGACACGCCTGGCCAATTTGTAGTCGTTTTTAATTAGTTTGTGCAGGACCCACAAAACTTCAAAATCAACAAGAGCAACAAATAAGCAAACACAACATCCCAAACTACAACAACCACTGCAATATGGAATGCGTAAACACACAAACAAACAAACAAACAAATAAATAAGTAAATATGTAGATGAATGCGAGAATATCAACAAAAGAATTCAATTATGCATGCCTAATTGCATTGGGGACACCTTACATTTAGCTCTACTGCTGACAATTCCTGCTCTTGTAAGCCATGAAATCAGATCAGCACTAAATGCCAGCACAGAGAGAAATAAATAAATCCATAATCCGCAATCTAAACTCAGAAGCGTTCTCGGGCGTTCTATAAACATATTCAAGGGATTCTTTTACCATATTTCTGAATCAATCTGAATAGGTGGAGCTGTACAGTAAAATAAGTGTACTTAGTTTTAAAAAGAGTGATTCATTTTGCCTTTTGAATGCATTCATGCAGGTCTCTATTACACACATTTCCCATTTTTTAAAGTAAAAGGTTCTAAAAAATTACTGAGAGAAAAATCAAGAGTTTTCATAATTAAATAAAGCAGATTGGTCAAAAGTGAAATAAGACAGAAAAATCTTCATTCAATAATTAAATTCCTCATTTAAGCCCGTTGGATCAATACTTGTTTATATTTAATCACTAAACTAATCAAATTAAATCACTCTTTGCACTTAATATTTCGCTTCAGTTAATCTGAAATTAATTACGATCCTGATCCTTTGACTCCGTTGGCCAACAACATTTATATTTGGATCGACTCTTCCTTCGATAAAGAACCCAATACTATAAATACCCATTGGTGGATTACACGTCTTGTCAGGTCAGCCGGCAGGACACCCTCTATTTTCGTGTCAGTCGCAGGATCCCCGGTAGAGAGCGAACAGGACAACATCCGGACTACCAGGAGGAGTAACCATATCAAATAAAATAATGATTTTTGTACTAATAATTTGGCTGCCAATGACAATGGCGAATTTAGAGATCACAAATTATACACTCTATAACTATTACAATCTATAAAGGTATAGGGAAGATACAAACCTCATCTATAAAAATAATCCACCTCATAAACATACGCGAACTCACCATTAATGACTTTAAGAAGAGCCATCTATATCACACGATTACACACGAAATAACCCAAACATTCTCCGCAATTAATAACCTTACCTTCAAAAACCGTAAGGCCAGATCAATAAATTGGATCGGATCTACCTGGAATTATGTCGCAGGCAACCCTGACCATGATGAACTTGTAATGATAGAAAATAATCTCAATAACTATTTTTAGATTCATTACAAGCTCTACATAAAATAAAAAATACAAAAAAACATAAAACAAATAAACACAAATTGCTACAATTTTTCTGTTTGCCACAATAATAGCAACAATTATTGCAATTAAAATTTGCACAAAACAGAAAGAAAAAATTAAATAACAAATAAGGGAAGATCCAGAGGAAATTTAAAAAAAATAAAATTAGGATAAATTATATCACACCAAATCACATCCAACCACAATTTAATAATATACCATATTTTTAAAAACCTACTCGGGACGTGTAGGATTTAGAGGAGGAAGAGTTAACACAGCAAACTCTTGAAACTTCTCACGCAAACAAATCTGCAACTTTGTATTACAAAATAATTTCTAAAGAAAACAATAGTTCAATAGCAGCATTACCAAAACAGCATAGTTTGCAATACTCAAGCAGCTCGATCCAGTTGAGTCCGAATCATCGATGCTCTGCTTAAGCTCTGCCGACGTCGCTGCCAAACACCCACAGCCAGCTTACGGAAAATTTTAAGAATTGTAAAATCAGTCAAAGTTTAGAATTTAAACAATAAAGTATAACCCAAGAAGTTAACTTGTATGTAGCCGCTAAACCGTCAAAAAGAAAAATATTTATTGAACATCTATATCGAAAAAAAACCCACTACATTATTTTAAATCAGTTTCTGAGTTTTAACTGTTTCAATCTCGTCTTATTTATTTATGTTTTTTTTTGTCATATTTCTTTTTTTTTTAGCAATTTTGTGACCATTCAATACTGTAAGTTGTTATAGCTTCTTGATGGTGCCCGCGGCGGTTTCTATAATGTGTCCAGTTTTATTACATATTGTAAGCTTATAGTCATTTTCACACACACACACACACACATGTGTATATGTACATAGACACAAACACACTTACTGCTTGTTAAAAAATAAAAAGAGTAGTACTAGTATTTCTAAGATAAATGCAAGGCGAAGTTTAAATACACTTTGGATGAAAATAAATTATTTACATAATATTCTATATATTTTCGATCTTAGCAAATATAAGCAGCCGTTATGGTAATTTTTAAAAGGTGTATACCATACGCATATCAAGTTTATTTTAAATTTTGGAAGCGACGCCCCTACCGCAAACAATGGCCATAAATATAATAGTACATTGTGAAATTTTAGACAAATAAATCAATCTGCGTAAATTCTGTCTTCTATGAACTGTAACGATGATTAATATCTACCAATGCTATAAATTTAAATCGGTCCAATGATAAAATATTTATGATTAGTTAAAGATTTTCATATTGATATTGTATAAATATTTTTTTATTGATGAAAAATATAGATAAAATTTCTTTTTATTAATTTTGCTCTTTTTTGCAATATAACAAAATTCTAATGCTTTCTATAATAGTACTTACTATATCTATGCTATTAGCGATATTGCGACCATAGATAAGCTTAGGGTATACGCCAAAAAAAAACCAAATAGAACTTAGTAAGGCAAAAGGAAATATGCCCTAGAGCCCAATAAGGGATGATGGGAATTTTTGCTAAGAATTTTTCATTTCCTTTAACGCAGCATGCAGTGTGTGTGTGTGTGTGTTGTGTGTGTGTGTGTCAAGTGAAAGGAGCTGAGGCAGCTAGCAGGGGGTGTGGCATCCATGTTATTGCTACCCCAACTGTCAGTGTGCCCCAACTACCCCGACTCCGCCCGCCTCTGCCCCAGTCTTCCCTCGCCCCTAACTATACAATTTCCACAGCTGCTGCTGTCCTCTCGAATACTCATACTTACCCACTCGATACTATTGAGCGCATTCAATATAGTATCCTCACTATTCCGCATGCCGTGTATCGTATATCATTTATGTATTTGTTATATTGTCATACTCGTCGATGGTCTGGCAGCCAATGATGTGTCCGCCAATGGATTGCACTCCGAGCTCCGAGCTATGAGCTCTAAGCTGTAAGCGTAGCTTCAAGTGCAGACGGATATTGTCGCACTCACACTCACACTCATTCACATTCACATTCACATTCACTTCCACATTCACATGCACACTTAGACAAACACTCATACTGCCATTCAGCTTGTGATTTCGCACTCATTTGAGGAACGGCACAAAAAGAGTTCGAGTAATGAAAAAGTTCCAGAGCTACGGGTTCGACAACTTACAAACAACTTGAGAATAGCATGAGGATAATGCAATTATGACATAACATAAATTTATACTATTCATATTACATTTGCACAAATAAAATAAACCAATTTAAACAAACAACAAATAGTAACCAAAGATTTTCTTTACTATTTACATTATTTATACATGATTCGCACTCAATTTTAAAAAACTCTCGGCTCCTATCTTATAACTACTCCTTGGCAGCTGTAGATTGCAAAATGATTTGGATAACTTCCATTTGTAGTGCTCTACAAACCTGCTTCTAGGAAATATAAATTAATATCTGTTTATATCTTTATATATATGTATATATCTTTATATATATGAAAGAAATCACTCTCAGGCTCACGAGGTGATAACTGGCGCAGCCGGAGCCTGGAATGGATCTGCAAATATTCTTTACTCTTATCATTATCCTTCAAGTTCTAAAGTGCCAATGTGGAAAAAAAACAAACCATAAAAGAAAAAGGGCAGAATCAAGCGATGATCACTGCTTATATCATTAATTAAGATAAAGTCTGTATATACATATAAAGTGAAACGGAATCAATCGTTGATAATCGTAACACAAGAGAAGCAAAATCAAACTTATACAAATTTACAAATTTGCTAGGCTGTCGGCCAGAGGTTTCTTACACATTTGTCAACTACTGAATACATGGATGTAATTTGGTTCTTAAGCTAATAAGCTCGATATTGTTCTCCGCATTACATTCAATAAAGTTATATTTTTTTTTAAATACTTCAGTGCTATAAATGTAATTGGCGCAGCCGGTAGGATCTGTAAAAGTGACATTCAATAAATCGCTTAAAGACAATCGTGTCTAAGATTTATTTCGCTTTAAAACGGATCCGCAAAAGAACCGCGTGTGTTAGTTTGTGATGCCTTATGCAAGTGGCCAAATACCTCGACCAATACTTGTAGGCTAACGGTATTAAACACTACGTTTAAAAGAACAAACCGCCCAACAACGAGTGGAGTTTATTAGACAAACATTGCTAGTAAATTTCTGCAAGTGGAACTGAAGGTGAATCAGAGTTTATAAGTAAACATTGCCAGTAAACTTCTTCAAGTGGAAATGAGAAAAATTTGTTAGACGAACATCGCTAATAATTTTTCTAAAATAAAAAAAAAAATACAAAAATTAATAAAATTAAAACCCCAGTATTGAAAAAAAAAAATATACTGAGTGAGTAAAAACTAACAAACCAAAATTGTATCAATCAAGACAAAACTATAGAATGAAACAACATATTAAAAGCAATAAATTGTTATGTACTAATACAAATATTTTAATAACAAATACAATTGCCGATTACACACAAACAGTTTATGTTAATAATAATGTTACAAAACTTGAACCTTTATAGAAACAAAAGAAATAATTAAAAATCAAACGCAATTAAATAATACACTACAAACTGTAACACTTACTACACTAATTACTATCATTATTTTATTAACATCTTAATAATTTTAATAAATTTTTATTCATGATTGTTTTAATTTTCAACCATCAGTAAAAATTATTGAATAATCTTAATATAATTATCTTGAAATGAATTTATTCTGACAAACTCTTCAAACTTTTATCAGCAGCAAATGGTGAATATTACCAAGTACATACAAGATCTATATATATTTAAAAGCATCGTAGCTGCTACATTCTAAACTTTCAATTTCAAAACTTTCGCTGTTTGCTTAGCACTTTTGACACGTTCCACTGTATCTTGTTCACCTTGCCATAGCCATATCATATAAATTGTCTAGAGCTTTTTCGCCAGTTCATTTTATAACATTTCCGCTGTAAAATCTGATTTTTCAACTGTTAACTTAAAAATACTTTTTCGCTTTTTTTTGGCTACTATTGCCATGTTTCCTTTTGCTGATGTTCTTCCGTTTTTGGCTGTCATGTACAATAAATGAAATCAAAAAGGCAAAACCGATTACAAAACTTGTCAAAGTTGTTTGCCTGGCCGACAATCTACTGATAATTACTATCTGGGGAGCACTAACTTATCGCTCCGCGTCTCTGAGACCCTCCCACTTCCTGTCTCTACACTTGCTGCATGTCTTCGCATTCAACTTGTCGATACTTTGCGGCCACTTGAACTTTGCTCAATTTCTTGTTTTTTATAGATTTATACTTATTTCTGTACTCTACGATGGAGCTCTGTTCATAGGAGATGCAGCATGTACCAAGCGCAGCAGGAAATTATGGACATTTTGAGTAGAAATTTTAGCTATCGTAAAACTGTTGTTATAAAGAGTTAAGAGGAAATAACAACATTTCTAACTATCGGCTAACTATACTTATATTCTTAATAAATTATGGTTGATATACATCTTTAAATTATCCTAGGACAATCTTAAATGAATTTTTCTTAAAGCTTAACGCCCTGTCACTAAAGCTTTATGGCATAAGTAGGGCGTTAATTTGTGATTTTTCTGTAACTATAAAATAATCACAATTGCATATACAGCTTATCCAAATTTACTGCTATACGACGCTCTAAGAAGAATTGCTGAAGTGACCAACTTTTCTTCCGACGGAAAATACAAAAAAAAAGATCAGCGAATACTTTGAGTGCTGCGATTTAAACTCGTAATAATTTTTCAAGTGTATTCACTCGGCGACAAGCTCCTTGATAAATTTGTGTATCTTTTTAGAAATTTTCTGAGCAGCAGGCTGTCGAACGGGCCAGGGCTGCTGCAGGGCTGGCAATCAGCGAATCGAAATCGGCTTGGCAAAACGTGTGTCAGCAGAAAGTCGAAAGTAGCAAAACGGAAAGTAGAAAGTGCCGATATTAAGCTCTAGGTCTACACTCAGAAAAAATGCGTTGTACAAAAATCTATGCGCGTATGCGAATTTGTTTTGGTTTGGGTTAAACATAATTTTCAAAAGTCTAATTTCTAACTCACACTTAAGCTCAGATTTAAAATATTATAATATTTATATGTTAAAAAAAAACAACAAAAAACCCATATAGTATAAACTTAAAAAAAAAATAAAACTTTATTTTCCTTGAACTGTTCCCAATTTTGTTTATGGTTTACAATTTTAGTATAGTAATCAATTTTAAAATGTTTAGAATACCTTGAATCTATTGTTTAATTAAACGAAGTAGTTCAAAACTATTTATAAATCCCAGCAGCAATGCTTCTTCTTACATTTTTGTCTGTAAAATGCTTGAAAAGCCACGAAAAAGAAAATTCTCCATTTAAAAAATTCTCCAACATGGGAATAAATAAATGTATCTTGCTTTTTTCAGTGCACTTGCCGCTCACCCACTCCCCCCTTCACCGGACAAGACGCTGCCTGTCAAAAGTTGCAAGTTTCCATGTTTGCCACGCCCACACGAGGCTGGGAGTATGGGTGTGAGTCTGTGTGTGTGTGTGTGTGTGTGTGTGTTGTTGCTGCAATTATTTAACTTTTCATAACTCATATAACTAATAATGCAATATAACGGCAAATATTTGTTGACAACACACAGCGTTGTAATCAACAGCGGAAGCAGAGGACAGGGACAGCGTTTGGGGCGTGGCATGAGGCATGTGGCATGTGACGTGTGTGACAACATTGTTGACTTGTCTCGAAAAGTCGCAGCAACTCGACAACTTGCAACTTGCAACGTGCAACTTGAGCATTTTTTGTAGCCAAAAATTACTTCATAACTGCTGCAAGAGCGTGTGTGCCTTGGCTGCAAGAGGGGAAAGAGGGGAAGCTGTTTCCCATTCGTATTCTGTTGCAACTTGCAACTTGCAACGCAATGCTGACTAATTAAATATGATAAATATGAGACGAGCAACTTTATGCGGCGCGTGTCAACAACCGCGACAACAAGCCTTGTGCCTCCCTTGCCACACACATTTGCCAACTGCGTTGGGTGAAGTGGTGCGGGGAGAGGGGAGCGGGGAGCGCAGGGATGGGAGAGAGCTTATAAAGTTGCACTGGTAAAGGCTAGCATCAATTTCGTTGGCATCGAAACTTAAGAATCCCACGAAATTAGCAAAAACCCCGAGGCAACTTTCTGCAGCTAATGAGTATGAAATTTGAAAGAAAGCGAACACGAGAATGCGGCAAGGATTGAGTTGTGGCATGGAAGGCTCAGAGCTTCTTATCGTGAAAAAGTTATTCTATGATCATATACATATTTGTACAAATTGTAAAATTCGCACAAATTTAATTAAGTTTCAATAAATCCTTTAATTTACTTTTTGAAATACAATTTACACTTTGGAATTTTGCTCGAATTGGTTTCCAAATCTGCCAAATCAAACCGTAGGTTGCAAAGACTTAATACGTCATACAAATAATTATATGTGCATTTTTGCTTTCGTTAAATTTTCATGTTTATAGTTAGTTAATTGTATTTTGTTGAATGCAAAATTGTTTAGTAATATGTTGCAGAGACTAAGTGACAAAAATTCTTTCATTCTCATCTCTTTCGTTGTACCGTTACATCAAATATGTGTTGGTGGGTTGGGCCTTGCGTAGTAAATATTTATATGTGCAAAACGAGTATTTCTGAACTTTTTAACCGATAGTGATGTTGCAACATCTTAATTTGTTAAAATTTGAACGCAAAGTTATTGTTAGTTCAATTACTTAATGAATTATGCCAAATTCGTTTACAATTATTTGAGTTATTAGCCCAAAATAGCTCGTAGTAGTAGTTTGGCCTCCAAGGAGTAAGGATAATCAAAGTAATACATGAAAGCGGTTTCGAAATAGCCGATATTTGAACTAGATTGAATCGAAATTGAAACTGTAACTCAAAAATTTTAAAAAATCCAACCGATTTTGTTACAACGCGTTGCAGTGGAATTAAAACCAATATTGATAATCGGTGTAAACAGGTGATTCGACGCCTAGCAGTGAAGGATTCAATGGGCAGCAGAAAAAAAAGGTCTCATTTGGGACTGCAAATAATAAGGAATAGAACCCAAAAATTTTTTCATAAAAATAAAGTCCTTGAACATACCTCCATAGTGCCTAAACCAAAGCGATTAACGCAGCCTACTAGGACTCGTATGGAATTTTCAAATAAATGTCAATTCGGGGCCAAAAAGTTGTAAAATGTCGTCTTTAGTGATGAAAAAAATTTTAATTTGACGGCCCAGATAACTGCAAAAAATATTGGGAAGATTCGCCCCAGGAACACCGATCCTGCTATAAGGCAGGATTTGGAGGTGGTACTTGGATAGTATGGGCCGCATTTAGCTGCTGAAAAATTATAATCTATATGCTTCAAATCTACTTGAATGAATGTCAATATGTAAGCAGATCCTTTGGACAGAAAGCTGATACAATTTGGTAAAAATTAATATGGCGTTAACAGGACATATTAACAGGATAACGCTATAAACCACACGAAACAGGTCGCAAACGACTTCTTTATAGACAGGAAAATTCATGTTTGACTATAATCAGTATTGAATCCGCACCTAAATCCGATAAAGGATATTTGGGGAATCATTTTCAATCCTGTTTTTAAAAACTTACGACAGTTTTAGACTGCACATAACCTCAAATCAGCCATAGTACGAAAATGGGCTAATATTGATATAACTACTTTACAGTTATTAATTAATTGTATGCCAAAACGCCTTAATTTAATTTTAAACAATAAGGGAAAACGTATTAACTATAATTATTAAGTTAACTTTCAATAAAATTCAAATAAATTTGATTTACAGCCAAAAATAAAAAAATGCACATATAATTATTTACTATGAAAAAATATTTTAACTTTTGTTTTTTAGCTATAAAAAAAAATTATTTTTTTTTAATTTTTGGTTTTTTATATCTTACATTATTATAATAATAAACCTGCATACCCAGAAATATTTTAATAATTCCCAAACTTTTTTTATTTTGCAAAAATGTGGTGCACATATAATTATTTACATGACGTAGATTTAAATTTAAAAAGTTTTTTGATTGAAAAAAAAAACGGATTTTGTTTTGTGCTCTGCAGAATGTTCTCCAGCCGTAGTTAATGGTTTTCGAATTCTTCAATTACATAAAAAATACAATTATTTATTTTTCTTAGGAAACCATTTTCATATAGTTTTTAAATCGCAGCACAAAGATCAAAGTAAGATATAATTTTTTAGAAATTATAACGCTACAGATGATTTTTTGTTTGAAATTTGAAGAACGAATATCTATAAAAATAATGACAATGGCGAAATATAAGTGTTTATATAAAAAATGGATTAAAATTCTAACGAGTTTTGTTTAACAAACAAACGAATAACTTTGTTTCAATCGAACGAGTTAAATGAACTTAAGAGAAACTAAAATTTCATAGAGTTTCAGTCAGCTTAAATTTAGTTAACAAGAAACTTAACTCATTCAATCAAATACGTTTGTAACAACACACGTCTTTGGTTATATTCAATTTCAGTCTGCTGACGAGTGAAATAAGCTGCTACAATAACGAGTCGAATTCGCAGCTTTATGGCGATTAAAGTGAGACTTGGATGCAGCCACAGCTGTCATTGGCATTAAAGAGGGACTTTAGGGCCACTTTGCACACACTCCGGAGACAAACCAGCGAGACAAACAAATGTGAAATCAAAAAGTCGCGCAGACAATTAGCAAAGTCAGGCAAAGGACAAGGACAAGGACAAGGGCGGGTCGAATCGAGTCGAGTCGTGACGGGACGGGACGGGACGAGACGAGTCAAGTCAAATGGAGAGAGGGGAACTGAAACCCTGGACATGCAGGGGCCACAGGTCGTCGCCAGTTGTTACAATGGGCCGCAGTGACAACTGTTGTTGTTTTCGGCCTCGTTGCCCTGCGAGGCTGGTGACAGTTTTAGGCCTGCTGCCCCATGCCAACTTTATGGAATCTGCCTCCCTTTCCCCCCGCCTCCTACGGCTACATTTCGCTGCCTGCTGCCAAGGGAAGTTTTTCGATTATGCGCTCGTAAAAGTTGCCTCGTTTGTTGCCTTTGTTGCCGTTGTTGCGTCTGCCTCTGTGGCAGGCTTACGCAGGAATATATCCTTTGTCCATGCTAAAACAAAAGCCACATGTTCCAGCCCCGCCCCTAAAAGCCGACTGCCGAGGGGCTGCAAGTTATGCCAATGTCATAAACAAGCAATAAAAAATATAAAAAAGAGAAAAGCTGAACGCTGAAAGCTGAAAGCTGAATGCGCGTCGCGCTGTGATTACCATGTGATCATCATCAGTGTCCTGCAGCGTCTCTTCCCCTCAGCAAGCCATAAACCTGCCCCCCCCCCACCACCCCTTTTCAGCTGCTCCGCTTCTCCCCAAGTCCTAGCCTTACAGCTGCGACTTGACTTCATGTGGGTTAAGCAGACTCAAGAACCAGCTTAAGGACATTCCAACAAACGATATATCCCGAACTTAATCACAAATAACAAACTCCAAATCGATAAATATACAAATCACAAATCGGGCAAGCCAAATTGAACATATCAAACCTTCCGTCCAAAAGATCTGACCTATTAGTTTAGATTGAATCATTTCTAAGCTTTTATAGTTTGCGAGACATAGGTGTTTATACAAAAGTACCAACAGACGGACATAGCTATATGGACTGATGAAGAATACATATATCGAGACCTTCCCGCGTAAAAATCGTAACCGACAAAAGCTGATTTCACAGGAGAAAGTTTTTTTCGCGAGAGCGGGTTCGAAATTTGCAGCAAATGTGGAGCTTACGATATATTTGTCAGGCTGATATCTCAGTAAATACCTTGAACTAGATAATGAAAAAAACTTATGAGATTAATGGGATCCATTTTCGGCTTCAACTGTATACTAGCTTGTTCGGTTCGAAACTATTTTGTATAAGTTTGATTTCAAACAGGTTAACAGTGCTAATAGTAAAAAAAAATACACTGTTCTGTTAGATATATTCTCGCTTTATGCAGTTTAAAAGTGCCTTGGTTCGGGTTTATTTATATTACTATATAATTGTCTGCTTCTATTAGACGTTTGCTTTTAGATCAAATTCATTGAAATTTTGGTTATGAACCTGATGTACAGCGTTGTTGTTGTCTTTAATCATTGAAACGTTACCCTGGTTCAGAGAGCTATGTCATGGATTAACGCTGTTGAAAACTGGTCAAAGAGAACATATGCACAGAGTCCATAAAAACACTGATTTGGTAAGGAAAACCCCCACTGTTTGATGGGAATACGAGCAGGAGCCAGACCAAAAATATCACAGATTTTTTGCTGTGCTTTGGCACTAGTTAATCTCTGATGACTTTTGCTAACCCTAAAACGATGAGATACTCCCACTGTTGTTGTTGTTGTGGTTAGGGGGGAGGGTGTGTGTGTGTGTGTGTGTGTGCTTGGATGTGTGTGTGTGGGTGCTTATTGTTGTTAGGCTATTTTTGGCACGTTTTGTTTGCTTGTGCGCCATTTGCCTTTTGCCCACACACACACACACACACACGCACACATACAGACAAAGCACATACTCGCACACACATTGGAAAAAACATAGCCAGTGGCGTCGCTCTTCGACCCCCTCCCCATTTGGAGCTTAAGCTGGCAGTGAGAATTTATGTGCTGCCTTACACTGAGGGAAAAAGTGGTGCTTTAAGTCAGTGAAATGTATTTAATTATTTAAATTACAAATTTAATTTAAGCATAAAAAAATTAAGAATCCATTAAATTTATTAAATTAAGAGCAGAAGAAAGATAATAGATAATCTGGGGGAAAAATGAAATTAAAAATAAGTAAAATCCAGCATTTATTGCACGGATTGCAAAAATGCCTATTAGACCTAGGAACTTTCATTGGGAGCTTGCAGACTTGACGAAAAATTCTGTAAATCAGAATTTATAGTTTTTTTTTTATTTTATTATTTATGTTTTTATTTATTTATTTATTAAATGTCAATTAAAAGCTATCGACCAAAAAATTTGAAATACAATGCGAAAGTGTAAATGGAAATTAGAATGTAATTTTAGTTTTAAAAAAAAGATATCTAGGGATAAAAGGAAAAAACCAAAAAAAAACCAATCAGACTAGAGTTAATGGTTAGGTGTTTTAATAAACGATTAGAGTTAATTAAAAGATTTCAAATAAAACATCTTAAAACCAGTGTTGTGCAATAAAGATGAAATATATATTATATATAGTATTATTAAGACGAATTCCAAATTATTTTGTTATAAGTTATAAGTTTTGATATGGCAACAATTGCAATTAATAAAATAATTGCAAAAATTGTTAGAAGCTAGAATTCCCACATGAGCATGGACAAAATAGTTTATACAGTACGTTTAAGTTATTAATAATGAATACGGGGTGTAAAAATATTAATTCTAAGAAAGCTATATTTTTTATTTTATTTACTTTCATTTTTAAAATTAATTACGAAATGCATAGTTTCATGGGAATGCGTGGAATTCTTGATTTCTTTTCTCCGTGTAAGGTTTCATTGCGCTTTTTTTGAGCGTGCTTGTGTGCATGTGTGTGTGTGTGTGTGTGTGTGTGTGTGTACCTTAAGGTGTGTAGTGTTTACTTATGCATGCACACTTTAAAGTCGCATAGCTTACCCTTGTCCCCTCTCCCTTGCCCCCTCTCCCACCTCTCACGTTGAGCGTTGTCTGCCTACACAAACAATTCATTTTTAATGCAAATATTTTTCTTATTTTTTTCTTGGTTTTTGCTGTTTTTGTTTTCTCGAAAATCATCTTTGGCTTCATCTTCCGCTGGCAGGTGCTGCGGCTGCGACGCCAGCGTCAGCGCCGACTGCGCGCCGATCAAAGGTTAAAATAAACTGGAGCACGTCATGTAAATGTTTACACATCATCACCAACATTCAGCTAAGCAAACATATCGACCTCATCGAGGGCACTAACACACACACACACACACTGACTTCACATATGTGTGTGTGTGTGTGTGTGTTCGCTCTACATTATTGGCGCATATGTTCAACACAAATTCCACAGATTGATGTTGGAATTTTTTTATTAGCATTTCTATTTGCCATACCAAAGCTGCCTGCCTCTTCTTGCCCCGCCCCGGCCCGTGCCCCTGCCCCTGCGATGAGCCACTTTGGCCACGCCCACGCGCGACATGTGGGGCGGTCTGCCGCTTGTTGTTGATTTTTTCTGTCTTTTTTCAGGCTTTGTCCTTTGTCTGCAATTTTCGAAACAAAGGCATTTTTCAATTGTTTTTTTTTTTAGCCAATATACCCAGTAGCTCATACATATACAAAGAGGTATTTAATTTTACATAGAAATACTAGGGTATTTTCCTACAATTTATTTTTTAGTATTTTAAAACGCTTTTTTATGCTTTCTGCATATTTACAAACTGAATTATTGTATTTAATCAATTCTTCAGTTCGAAGTAATTATTATAATGGTGGATATGAAACAGCGAAGATATGCAACAGACGATTTGCTCTATTTGTTGGTTAAAATATTATTATTTTGTATTCAGCTGACAATTATATAATATGCTATGTATTTTTGTTTTTTGATGTTATGTTAAATTACAATATTTAATAGCGTTTGCTTTTTGAGCTATATCAGCTATACTAACAGAGCGATTCGCAGGACTTGCAGACCCGACTGGCGTACAGCTACAGTTGTTACTGTAATTTGTATGTGTGTGTGTGTATGCATGTGTGAATGTGTATGTAGGTGTGTTGCGTGTGTGTGTGTGTGTGTGTGTCACCCGATAAATCGAATTGTATGCGCCTAAAAGCGTAAATCGATTGATTTCATGTTGATTACATTGATTTGTTGCTGCTGTTGTTGTCCTCATTGTTGTTATTGTTATTTCTTTTTTATTTTGTTTTTGTTTTTGTTTTTGTTTTTTTTTTTCTCTTTGTTGTAGATAAGCTGCTTAAAGCTGTAACATTGCTGCACAGATTTAGTGGCAATCGGCTTGTTGACTGAGCCACCTTGTAATCCACTTTATCAGGTCATTAAACCTCACAATTTATGGATCAACACTTAACATAATATTTCCTTTTTTGTTTTCATGTTCAGCTTTAAACAATGCTGGATATAATTGAAAATGAAAACTACCTATTGAGAGCAATAAGTTTTCAATTGATAATGCTTCAATTGTGCAATTATGTATCTGTTTTGTTAATTTGTTAAAGAAGTATCTTTTACAAATTTGCAATTTTGCAAATAAGAATCTTCTATTAATATTACGCTGGTTAATCGGCTTTTATTGATTAGGATGTCAAGAGGAAGTGCATCCAACGTTTGAGTTAAACTTAATCTGTGTATTGTTAAATACTTCTTCATAGTAGTATATTCTAAAAATAGCTGCTTTAAATCTTAGAGTTTTCGAAATCCACAGACGGATTCACATCAATATTTATTTCTAAGATACCATGTTTTAAGGAATTTTATGAGTATAATAAATACATACATATTAATTTAATTTCAATTGAACTTTATAATGATGTTCTTTCTAAGTCATGGAAGTATTCCCGGTTTCAGATGTTAAAGTTTTAATGTAAGCAATAGACAAATAGACATTAATTCCGAACCATGCCAGAGTTGAATTTTATATACAATTTAATATATTTTCTTTAGTAGCCTTGAACTGTGAACACTTTTAATACACGCCAGAAAGATGACAAAATAGCAACAATAAGAGGCACTATTCAATGATTTATACAGGGTTTAGGAACTGAAAGTTCTTCACGCTGATGTCGTGGGCGGGGTACCCATGTCTGTATGAAAAAATAAAGACGAAAAGAGTCAAATAGAAATTTGAAAATCTGCAAATAGAAAAGGCAGCGAGTGCTAAAAGGGGAAGTCACGCCGAAATTTTTCTATTTCGTATGCCAAACACAACACGAAACTTAAAAACTTTGCACGATAAGCCAAGGCACAAGTGAGTGAATCGGTAAGGGGGTAGGTAAGTCGTAACCCCCTTTGGCTGGGAAGGGTCGGTACTACTGGTTCGAGGAGGAGGAAGGCAGGTCATGGATTAGAGCTCCAGCACCCATACAGTTCTCAGAGTCAACTCTGCCGGTGAGGAGACGGATAAGGGAGTGGCAGCATAGAGCGAAATTTGGGTGAACTTTATATACTCTAACAAGCAGCTAAAAGAGTGAACTTAATTAAATTCAGCTGGAACTTTTGTTATAAAATTGTTAGTTATGACCAAAGAGAATTACATTTTGTATATTTATTGAATATATGTATATTTACCATAAACTAAATTAAATTTTAGTTGAAAACAGTTTTCAGAGACTACGATTGCAACTACAAACCAGATATGCTCCACATTCAGAGTATTGAAAAGAGAAAACACAAAGTGAAATGAGCGCCAAATAGAAGAAAGCCGAAGGTTGAAGGGGTGCCAAATTGTCAGAAGGTTGTCAACTAACGGCACAAAAAAAATAAAATAAAATAAAAAAAAAACCAAACCGGAAAAAAGCAAAAAAAAAATATTGGCATTAAGGCTGAAAATCACGTACGCCGGATTTCTGTTCCCTGTATTTCTATGTCAGCGATGCCGAGGATGATGACAATGACACTGACGAACATGATGATGAAACCATTTCTACAAGTTGATCATCATTATCATACAGCCGGGGCGAGAAGCATAGTGTCGAAAGACGTTTCGCTAGGCCTTGGCAAAGCACAAAAGCTGGCAGAATTGAAATGAAATTGAAAATTATACACCAGGCACCAGGCACATGCCTGAAGTTTGCCCGAACTGCTTAATCAAGTTGTTGGGCGAATTGGCTGAATGTGCCACAAACGCACAGTCAGGTCTGAGTGGAATAAACTGCATTCTTACAACATATATTAATTGTGTATAGCAAGAACATCTACCGTTTCGTATTTAAAACCTTGAATCTCGAATGTCAATTTTGATACATGACTACTATAAATAATTTACGGGGGTCTTTTAGTTAGAGCATATGATAAATAAGTGATAAGCAGACCCCAAAAAGCATAATTTAAACAAATATTTAACATCATATTGGTCAATAATTGAATATTTCCAAAGCAATAAACAAATTACATAATATCAACGATGCCGCAAATATTTCAAGACAAGCCTCTAACATAGTTAAATAAAAATATACATGGGCCTATCCTACCATATATAATAATTACAAATATATGGACGGGGCAGATCAGTTGGACATAAGACTACAGTCGGACGTAACCGACAGTAGGAAACCCTTAACGCTACGAGCGTATGCATAGCACACCAGCCCCCTAATTGAATGTGACATATCTTCGCTGTTTCTTATCCGATCCAAATAAAATTAAATTCAAAATAAAGCAGCAGTGTAGAATGTCATAGACTACGTACATGCCAAATAACAAGTCTATAACTTTAATATTGGGTCTGTAATCGTGCTTAAAGTGCTTACGATTCATGAGGTAGGTGCGGTTGTTTGCGATTTGCGGGGGAAGGGGGAGAGGTATCTAAAATCTGAAATAAACTGATATGCTTACTGCATAGGAGAACCTAAATCCCAAATATGGTGACTCTTGCTTTTATAGTTGTTTAGATCAAAATGTTAATACTGACGGACAGACAAACATGATTATATCGACTTGACTCGTCGTCCTGATCAAGAATATATATACTTTGTAGGGTCTGCCACGCCTTCTTCTGGGTGCAACACACATTTCATCTTTGCACTAATTTAATAGACCCTTGTTCCTTTTTTAAAGTAAAGGGTCTAATTAAAGTTTAGCCGCCTTGAGTTTGAGCCCTGTCTTCACTGCAGCTGCAGGTTCGTTAGTTAAACTCCAGATCCAAAAAACCGAGAACCGAAAAACCGGAAACTGGGCGAAGTGATGCCCGTCGCTCGAGTCCACTGACCAGGGCAGCATCTAGTACACCACCAGCACCACCCCAAGCCCTGGCCCTGGCCACCCCTGAAGTATGGCAACAATTTGGTGAGCATAAATGCGCCTTATCTTAAAATGCCTGCCCGAAAAGCTAAGCCCACTTTCCACATTACCACAGAATCCGCTGTTGCCCCAGTGGGACCTACATCGGCTGCATTCAAGGCAGACTTTGATAACACTTCATATAATGCTAAATAGTTTTATGAGACAGAGAATTAGCTGTTTTACAAGGCACACGGCGGTAAAAAGCAGTTACTTTTGGCTTAGTTTTTACCATGAATTTAACTAGGGTATGTTGAATGCCATGCTACCTCTTGCTGTATCGTGTTCACAGCTCAGAGCGTTTCCTTCCATTTCGCCTTTAAAATAAACACAATTTTCGTATCCCCTTCAAGTCTCGGTCCCTTTTTACTGGCTCCCCCTCTTGATTTTCTCCTCACTCGCTGCCATTCACCCTTTTACACTGTGGTCGCTTGTTTCATAGTTTCCAATTGCACTGTCCTCTCTCTCCCGCTTCCTCTATGTGTCGCTTCCCCAGCTTCCCTCTGAGTCTCTTTGCTTAACCACAGAGCGAATATTTGTTGTAGTTTTATTTTTCCATTTTTGCAGCGAATTTTCTTTTAGCTGCATCTGCAACTCGCCATCCCACCCCAAGCGCCTCCTCCACTCGCTGCCTCAACCATTTTGGCCGCGTTCCATTTGGTTTTGGCTAACGAAAATTTTATTACAAGTTTTCTATAATCGACTTTTGGGCTGTGGTCGGAGCTTTTGCTGCAGTTTCTTTATTTTCTGTGTTGTTTTCCTTTTTTTTTTGCCTTCCCGCTTATCGCGAATATCGTAAAATTGTTAGTTAGCCGCATTCCATGATTTTCCTTAAGTGGGGGGCATGGATCCTACCCCGACCACCATCAGATTGCAACGCTTATGTGTGTTTGCATTATTTGGAAACGTGCTTATCGAAATCTATTCAGCGACAGTTATCGAATATTTTCCACTCGCCGCAATTGCCAATCGTCGAGTACTTGAAATTCATGAGTTGAAATAAACAAATGGTATCATAGACTTTCAGTTTGCATGAGAGCGTAAGTTGAGGAAAACTTAGAGTAATGTGTGAATCATTAGACCCTTCACTTTAAACAAGTTAAAATACCGCGAGCTCGACCTGCCAGCTCTAGCCATGTCCGTCTGTATGTCCGTTTGTATGAACACCTAGATCTCAGAAACTATAAAAGCTAGATACACCATTTTTGGAATCTAGGTTCTTAAGCAATACCTCCGCAAAAGCTAATGTAGTCACAGTTTTAAAGCTATTGATTTGTAATTGGCTGTGTCACTAGAGTATGCTATTCTGCCTGTTACATATGTTCTGACAAAGTTATTAACCCGGTTTTTTCAATTTTACAATGGGTGAAGAGTATAAAAAGTAACCAGTAATTAATATCTGTATATTCCCAGCATAAAACTTTAATCTGTTGCATTACAACTGGGCGCAATTGTAATGGAACTCTCTTTTATTGGTCAAGTATCCAGCGAGTAGAAAGCAACGAGTGAGGCTAAGCTAAGCCAGCCATTAAAGCTTGAATTAAAATATCTTTTGAACTGGTAATGCGGCACTTTAGAGGAACAAATTGCGGTACACGTTATTATTTTGCAGCACACACATGCACACTTTAGCCTGACTGCAAAATGCGAACGAGCGCTTTGGTCTGGCGGATGAGAGATGAGAGGAGGGGCAGAGAAACTGGAGCGTGAGGCACTTGTGTCATTTGTAATTGAAAATGAAAATGCAAAAACAACAAAGCGACACACACACACACACACACAGACAGTCACACAATAACAGTTAGACAGAGCGGGCAATAAGGAGGGCGAGCAACAGGAGGAAGTGTAACAAGGACACACTCAACTCGCTTTTGCCTGTCAATTTATATGCCGTTGGCGTGCTGTCAATGAGCATGAATATGAAGTGAGTGTTGTGCTACACCTATCTGCGACTTTTTGCACTCCCGACCACAGTTGCCAAATCCGCTTTTTTCCCGTCAGCTCTGGCTCTTATTGAGGAGCATTGGCTAGAAAAATTGTGAAACTGTGAAATAATAAAGTTATCCATCAGTTTTTGCTTAATATTTACAAAATTCATGATGAAGAAAGTTTGTTACCCTTTGGTTGAAAGCACAATATCATCTATAACGTGGAAATACATAAAGTAGCTATATCTTTTATTGACACTCTATATATTTGCACTCAGTTAAATATTATGGGGTACTTGTTATTTTTAATGTACACAAAAAACAATTATATTTCTTTGCAATTGAAGAATTAAATAAATATCCTGCAGAGCTGAATAATAACTATTAACTATAACTAAATAATTAAACTATTTTTTCCTGTTTTTCCCGCATTCAATCCATCAGAAAAACTACCGCATTTTTTTAGCTTTATTTTTGTTCACTTTCCGCCTAAAACACTCTTAACTTAAAAAAAATATGACAACACTGCCTTACTCCTCTCATAGAACTCTGACACTCGCTCTCTCTCTCTTCTTTTTTCTCTATCTCTCTGTCTCTCTCTGATTCGCTACTCGTTGTCTATATGTATAAATATGTGTGCGTCTGCCTGCGAACGAGAGACGCATTCGTCAATCGTCAAATCGTTAGTCCTTGCCACTAAAAACTAAGGACACACTAATCAACAAACATTTACGCCGACATTGCGTGCATATTAAACAGCTACACACACACACCCAACACCTCACACACACAGGCACACACACACACAGCCACACAAGTCAGCAGACGAGTGCGAAAGAGTTAACTTGACTGCCACCAAACCCGTAAAGTAACTCTGCGTACAGTCCAGCGGGACCTTTGAAATTGCCCCTGAAAGAAACGTCTACATAAAAAACCCCTGAGTTGGTAAGCCAAAAACACAGCTGTGAGTAATGCGCTATAATATCTGTCAATATTGTGTTTTTTGAAATTGAAGAAAATATTATAATATTCTTATAAAATATATGGACGTTGCAGATCGTACTGCTTGCTGATTAGGAGAATCTAAATCCCGAAAATGGTGTCTCTAGCTCTTATAGTTGCTGAGATCTAGGTGTTCATACAAACGGACAGACAGACAGACAGACGGACAGACGGACATGGCTATATCGACTCGACTTGTCGTCCTGATCAAGAATATATATATGTACTTTGTGGGGTCTGCCACGCTTTGCACTAGTTAAATAGACCCTTTTTACTAATATTTGTTATAAGCTTCGTAACCTATTCAAATTTTTGTAATACAGATATATTTTTTAAAATTTAGAACATTAGGAAACTTATCGATGAATTGAAGCGAGTAACATTTGCCCCCCGTTGGGATGGGCCGCATGTAAGCCCATAGCATTCTATGACTGCCTTAACTATAACTTTTTGGCGGCTGCTGTGGGGTTAAGGGGTTAGTCATCGGTAGGGTGTAGGGTATGGGTTGTAGATTGTGGGGTATAGAGTGTAGGGTCTAAGGTGTAGGGGGCAAGTTAACGTAAATTATGTTCAGCAATTTATCATTTAAAAGTTTAATGTGCCTCTATAAATTTAAGTTGCATGACTCGAGTGTTGAGCCAAGTCTGTGGGGCAGGCTAAGATATTGGTGCTGTTGGGGGCAATGGCATGTCTGCTATTAGTTGCAGAATTAATGGCTAACCCCACAGACTACGTGGTCAGAGGTAGGGGGTGCAGGTGGGAGGAGCTACGAATTCAACACGCAATTCATTTGCTGGCCTTTTGAAGGTCAGCCAAAGGTGTGAAACGCGAATACAAATGAATCAATTGTCGACAACGCACAGTGGTCTGTCTTATAGGCCAAAAATAACACAATCAATGATAACATTTTTGACTTCGAATATGCCTCATATACAATATTTTAGACCCTGTGGTAATATGCACATTTGTAGTCACATATATCGAGGGTACACCGTACTCAGTGTTCTTTATTAAAAATAAAACAAATATAACCAGTGATTTAGCACAGATTCCCGATTAGAATAAGTAAATCTGAAGAAATACTAGACAATATTGACAAAATGGGTTGATTCAACAGCCAACGTAATAAACAAAGTAGAAGTCAGTAATACAAACATAAAATTTATTACTATACTTATTTTTATAATTTTTATAATAATCTTAAGGTGAAGCAATTCTTTAGCTTTAGACTTCAATCTTAGAACCGGAGCGAAGCAGACAAGACCTTTATTTTAATAAAATACCAATTATAACGATTATAACAATTTGTCTATTTATTTGGAAATCATGAAAAGGTAACTGATAGAAACGGGTTCCCTTAACAAATCACTTTTATTATCTTCCGAGGTGTGAGCATTCCCAAAATTTAACAAGCTTTTTCATTTGACAACAGATGCTTCGAATTTCGCAGGACGATAATCGCAAATACAGACAAAATCCCGGAGGCATATTTAGAAGTTTTCCAGACTTGTTGCTGAGAAAGTTTTACGATGTATAAAATCCGCAACACGCAAAGGCTGTAAAGGGTGTTCTACTGACAGCAACGTCCGAATGTAGCCTTGCGTCCGACTGATCTGCACCGTCCAAATATTTAAATTATTTAAATGTTTTAATGCTGTTTTTTTGACGTATTTGATATACGTTCTGTCATGTCAAACCGTACTATTTTCGTTCTTAGTGAGAAAACCAAGTTCAAAATTCATGGTTTCAAGTGCAGTGCTCTGGAAGTTTTCGTTCTGTGTAGATGATAAAAACTTATGCACGAAGCTTCGGTTTTGTTGCAATTCTACGTCGATAATAGACTTGCCACGAACTGCGAGTCGCAGAAGCGTTAGGGCATATTAGAGGCAACTATTTGAGCCAAAGAAGCTAAGAGAGTGGAAGCAGGAATGTCGGGACTGACATGGGCAACGGGATATAGCATACAGCACGTGGCAAGTGGCAAGTGGCAAGTGGCAAGAGGACACTGGAACTCTGTGACAGACGGAGACAGAGCGAGAGTCAAAGAGTGGGACACTTCACTTGAGTCTCGTTCCCGGCATGCAATTTGTTTTAGTGTGTGAAAATGAAACATTTTTCCGCCGCAAATACCCACTTGTCCCCCTGTCCGTCCACCCATGCAGCTCACATTTTCTCTCGCTGGTTCTCTTCCCCTCCATGCTGCTCCCTAGTCTCTCGTTTACATAAGACGGTCGCACAACACGGCGAATGATTGATGGTTGTTCTGAAACGCAGAAGCGCTGCAAACAAATGAAACTTTTGTTTCTTGCATAATAAAAGAACTTAAACAGCAAGACAGGACGCGGGAGGAACAAGACACAAAAACAGCAAAACCTTACAGCTGAGCAACAACAACAACTGGAAGAACACCCGAAAAAAGCAGGCAGTAAGAAGGATGGAACGACGGAAAAATCAACTTACGCTTAATTCCTTGACTTATGCAACACAAAGAATTTTTCAATTTTACGCCAAAATAAGTTTTCAACTCAGGCCCCGTAATTTTTCAAAATCAAGTGAATCCAATGGGCAGGAGGTGCGCCTGGAATGGGGAAAATACTACGTAATAGAGTCTGACTCGTGGGGAAACTAAACAATTTTGCCTATACTTGACATAATAAGTTGTAATCATTTAAAATTTCATCATATATATGAGAGACAGTACGCTAGTCGTGTGTGCACAACACAATTATATGTTTGCTATAGTTGGCTGTAGTTCTGCTATTTATTATTAGCTATATAAACATATTTGGAAAATATTGTCAATCAACTACTTATGAAAGGTAAAATGTTTGTACTGAAAACTGTATATACTAGATAGATAAGTTTAAATTTATTAATCACATAAATAGAAATTTGATATAACCTCTTTATATAGTGCGGCATGTCTTTTATCAATTTTGGTTGTCTATTTTAAAGTTTATTAGGTTAATACTAAAAAATTGTATGTATTTTAGCAATTTTTTGGTCCATATTAAAGTTCATGTTTATACTTTAAAATTTTGTGTTGTTGCCTAATATTATTTGATACTTTAATTGGATATATTGGAGCGTTCTCGAACTGTTTAGCAAATTTAATAAGCCTCCAGAATTCAACATTTGCAGGAAAAGAGTGAAGCTACTAAAATTGAACAAATTTAGACGGGGCAGATCAGTCGGACGGGCCCGACGGTAGAATACCACGTAGCCCTTATTTTAGATACACACGTAGGCATAAGTATTTGGACATCACATTGCGATTTTTTCAATTACGTTTATTTATAATTCTAAGTGAAAAATATTAGGTGTTTTTAATTTTAATAAATAGATACATTGTATGTGTATATAAAAATACCAATTTGAAAATTTTGGTTATTTTATGTGTATTTATTTTTTATGATACGAGAAAGGAAAGGAGACATACATAAGTATTTGGACAAAAACATTTATTTAACAATTCAATGTGAAATTGCAATATTTTCATACAGTTTATGCTTTAAATTAAATATTTTTATTTAATATTATGTTGTTTTTTTTTATGTCGCATAATCTGAATTATAGAATTGTTACGAACTTGATATAACTTTTGTTTTCCTTACTTTAGCGTTTTTGGTACTTTGTGAGATAATAATTCAAAATTCTTGATTTTTGTGGATTCCTTCTAAAAGGTATGAGAATTCTGCAATTTCACATTTATGCGTGGTAAATATACCCCATATGCGTTTGCGACATAGGGTATAAGAGCAACTAATTTAAAGCACAGCATGAGGTATGTATGAGGTGTGTAATTGGGAGCAGTGTATAAGTGTGTGTGTGTGTGTCTGTGTGTGTGTGTGTCTGTGTGTGTGTGTGTGTGTGATGTTACCGAAAACCGAAAGTGTCAAAGCTTATAAACGTCAGACATAATTATGCCTGCAGGATAATTGTTTAGACACATGAGCATAATGAAAACATGACATGGCATCCTGTGAGGATCAAGTGTGCACTGTTGTTTGTGTGCGTGCTGCTGTGTATGTGTGTGTGTGTGTGTGTGTGTTTGCATATCTGTGTGTGGCAACACTTGGGCATTAACAAGCGCCAAAGGCGAGTTTGGGGCATGGGGCAGAGAGGCATGTGTAGGCGCTGCCTGCCGAGACACATACACTCAGCTTAGACGCGTGGCAGCGAAAGACAGCGCTCAGCGTGCCACGTGCAACGCCAGCAGCAGCAGCAGCAGCAGCAGCGGCAACAGCAGTCAAAAGCACAGGCAACCAAATGCCGCAGCAGCTACAATTGTCGCTTCGCCTATTCCCCCAATCCCCTCTCCAGCTGACAACACTTGTTGTTCAACTCTCCACACACACACAGATACACACACAGATACACACACACACACAGATACACACACACACGTCGTAATTACTGTTATCAGTATGAATCGCATACAGGCCTAATTAGTGTGTTATACTTTCATCTATGTATTGTTTAGGGAGCCACAACTCTCTCCCTATCCCTTTCATCTCCCTGCCTCTCTCTCTCCCCCTCTCTTTCTGCCTCCCTCTCCCTTATTCACACTGCTCTATACGCTCACAAGAGTCACATCATTTGTTAAGTGTTTAACATAATGAACACGCACATCATGCTGGAATTACTCGTTACATGACAGTTAACAAGTTATGCATCATAACATTGCCCATGCTCGACTTGAAGATACTCTGCAATTATTTATATCCCAGTAAATTGTCCTTTTTTTTAATAACATGCACTCTGTGGAATTTGACTATTTTGACGTTGCTTTGTTTGTGTACCCATTGAAAAATGGGGACACCAGGATTAACTTTGGAGGAATGTTTGTTACAGGCAGAAGGGCGTCCAGGTCGAATCCAGTTGAATTAGGGAAGTACTTAAAAATTGTTGCATAAGCGAAATATTTTCACAGGTGAGCCCATGAGGCAGAAGTGGCATGTCCTGGGTATCAGCATCAGTCACTACTGTGGTAATCTTGGTACCCCTAATTACGAATTAAAATCTATATTGTAGCTTCCCACACGATTGAGCACATCCCTGTGCTGGAATATTGATCGGGACACGATTCGTTTTTCATCAGGACAAAACTCCAGGTCGATTCTTGCAAGCTATTAAATCAGTTTTTGTTGCGTGTTGGTGAGGTCAGAAGCTCAGATTTCCTGGGGTCCGCCTCAAAAAAAGCGACAGGCCAGGAAGGCATTCGGTCGACCGGCAAGACGTAAAGCCCTTCGAAAATAATAGGCAGGTTAATACTGTAATTCTGAATTTAAAAAAAAAAAATTTTTTTGTTTTTAATATCTACAGAGACAAATAAAATTATACTGTAATTGTAAATTTTGAACATTTTTTATGTCTATAGAGACAAATAAGATAAGTAAATCTGCAGAGATAATCGAAAATTTTAACAACATGTTAGACCAAAAAAATTTAGACTCGACAGCAAACGTTATAAATAAAGTCGATGTCCAAAATGCAGATTTAAAAATAATAACTATACTAACAGTAATAATATTTGTAACAATTCTGATACATTTGTTGTACAAATTGTATAAGTATCACAACAAATGTATAAAGAAAAGATATCAGAGCCAGGCAAATGACCGGGATGAGATTTAAAAATTGTATTCAAGAAAAAAATATACGAAAATTGCCAAATAAATGACCATAAATAAATAAATAATAATAAAAAATAAAAACATATTTACAAATACAAGTGTATTTTTGCATATTTGAAAAAAAAATGCTATTTTCCGGGAATTTAATAACTATTAATATGTTTATGGTAGAAGAATATTTAGAAGGGATATATAATAGTGATATATAACAGTGAGTTAGAGAAACACTACATAGGTAGAACCAATGGCCAATGACCAATGACAAAGTCAAATTCACAATAAATGCATTTATTGAATCCAAACCACAAGTTGCAAGACGCAAGGAAGACGTGTACAAGATGTATCCAAAAATATTGTCACATACAAAATAATAAAAATAATAATAATAATGAAAATATATGTAAGACAAAAAGATTTTTTCTTTTTATGATATATGATATTTAAGTGTACATAGAAATCTGTAGTTTAAAAAATAAATATATATAGTGACAAGCCAAACACATACAGCATTAAGAATTGCATATGAAAACGATACTGAATTCGATATTAGGACAAGGCTTGTAAAATACGGACAGCCTTTATTCCTTGTAGTGGCACTCAAAGAGCAAATAACATACTTGGAAGAATTTTTAATTATAAGATTAATATTAGTAACCCAATGAAATGGCCTGATTTAGCGGCAACCATAAAAGATTTGTGTTTTAAATTTGATAAACAAAACAGCAATAATTACTATAGATACAAAAATTTAGCTTTCCGATATATTAATAAATAAATTCAATACAATACGACAATTAATTAATTAATTTCACACAAGAGTCTGACATAATAAGACGACTTCGTGATAATTTAATATATTTATCGGATAGACATAATCTAATATTATGCCTACCAACAACATTAATTCGTGAGAGAATATTTGAGAAAACTGTATTACCAGAACAATCTGAATAACAGCAATCAAATCAAAACAATTTTGAAATAAAGTTGAATCTTGAATAAATCGCTGCTAAATCAGCAGTTTCGCCCACTGTGCAGCCCATGCATCACATCCAGCATGCGCGCTGCGTCAGCAATTCTTCAACTGTGGAACATTTTCGGTTATCCGACACCCACGAGGGGAAGAAGAAGAGTGTTCAATAGAGAATTCTTTAGCTTAACTCAAAGATCTTTTTAAAATAATAATAATAATTGTATTTACCAACTTCGCGCCAGTTTTGCATGTGTTGAACTGCCGTATTTCAAATGTCCCAAGCCTTGTATATACGTACATATGTATGTATTTGAAGTGCCGCCATTGTCGAGTGTATGTATTGTGATCGCCGCCCATTCGGATGTATGTATATATGTACCTAGACAACGGTTGTAAGAAAGAATTAGTTGTATGTTTCGCCAATGTTTCACCTATAACAATGTTAATCCTTTCAACCAATAATTCTACTCGCGATGGCTCCAATTGCAAACGACGCTGTCCGATGGAATCCAATGGGGACGATGGGGATACAGTCGCTTGAGTCAAATAAAGCGCAATTGATATCAGAGTTGTATCGTTCAGTTCAGACTCAGTTCAATTGATCAGTTTCTCAGGCTGAACCAAAGAACTGTGTTCAGTGAACAGTTCAGCGGGATGCAGTTCCGAGACACAGTTCAGTGAGATACAGTTCCAACACAAAGCGCTAGAGTGCGCTGTAGTTTACTGCCATCTCGGCCAAACATGCATGTTTAGTTGCAGTTTTCCATCAATTCGAATTATATATAAGAAAAACAATTAATTACATTAAACATCAATTGGATAGTTTTAAATGTTTTATCTCTGGAACTCAGCGCAGCAAAATAACCAAAACAATGTGCTTTTGGCGCTATTTATTCATTTGCGCCATCTGCTGTCAGCTGCTTGAAAACAGTACACAAACATCGCATGTCCGCACGCTGTTTGCAGCTGTTCGAACACAGATGGCGCCACACTCTGACAGCTGGCAGCGCTGCAAACTCTCTATTACATCGAAACCAATTCAATTGCCAAAGGTAATTATATATATAATTACATATATATATGATTGAATATAATTTATTTTCAAATTTCTTTCTTAAAAGCTCTTGAACTGACTGCGTAAGCAATTTGCGTTTAAATTACGCGCCTACAAACTAGCGCCATCTATTGTAAATATTCAGCTGCGGGCGATAAAAGGCAGAGCTTCAACATGCTAGTATATATCGTTGTGTCAAGCTCTGTCAGCTGTTTATGTGGTGTGCAAATTTATCGATTTCTTTTCTTGGCGCGCTCTTGGCAAAACTATCAAATTTTAAATATGTCGCTCAATGGTTGCATTCACCAGGTTACCGCTGCATGGATCGCTCACCCGATAACCGATGAAAGCAACCCTGACGCATCATGTAACCTGGTGAATGCGTTTGATACATTTTGAAACTTGCAACAGTCTTTTATGCAAAAAATCTTCAAATAATTTATTTTTAAAATGCAACAATTATTTTTAATATATTTGTTTACATTTGGAATTTAAATCAGCTGTTTTTATCGACTTTCGATGAATGCAGCGGAAAAAGCAGCGATGAATCAGAAAAATTTTATGATGCATGCGCTGCAATTTTATGCTGCATTCAGGGTTGCTTTCATCGGTTATCGGGTGAGCGATCCATGCAGCGGTAACCTGGTGAATGCAACCAATGCAACAGCGCAAATGTAAGTTTTGGTAAAAATTAAATTCGAATATGAGCATAATATGAAATTACAATGTATATGTAATTACAATTACGGCTCAATAGCGCCATCTGTTGTAATTGTTTAGTTACTAGCATGTCCAGCTGTTGGTTGTTCAGGTAAGCCGCAGATTTATCGATATATTTTGTTGGCGCGCTCTTGGCCAAATTTGAAACATTTCTATTATGGCGCTCAATGCAAATAACTTAAATTAAAAGAAATTCGATTAAATGTTAGTCAAATAAATTGCAATACATTTTAATAAATTAATTAATTAATAATTGCCTTGACCTGCAACAAATCTAGTTTTTTACTGCTTTCATTACCCATTTCAGTGCATTTCCCATGCATTTTCCTCACTGGGGGTGTGAAAGCATTTTCACTTGTGCGCTGAGTGTTTTGGGCGTGCCAGCGAACCGCAGCAGAGGGCGGGACACAAGATACCACAAAAGGGAAATTGTTAATGTCTCTAAATGCAGCTGATAATTCTCGCTGTGCAGCGAGTATCTGTATCTGTATCTGTATCTGTATCTGCGTTCGGTATCTGCGATATCTTTATGTCGAAAACTGAGCCAACGCTGTCTCAATTGCGAAAGTGAAAAGCGTTTTCCGCGCCAGCCGCAGTAGCAGCAGCTGCAACAGCTGATACAAAAATTAAAAAAAAAAAAAATTAATTTATGCAGTTGCATTGTTTGCCCCATGCCTGTGGTTTCCCAGCGAACTAATTCAAATTTTGACATAATTTTCTTCTATAGCAGCTTTCTCACTTTTGTCTGCTCAACTACAATTTCACTTGGCTTGACCTTTTGCCGCAGTTGCAGTGCCCCCTCTCTCTCTCTCCCTCTCTCTCTCTTTCGGTGTGTGCCTCACGCAACAAACTCCCATGGCCCTCGCTGCCTTTGTGGCCTTGGGAACTGCATTTGGCTCTGATTTATACAATATTTGTGCAACTTTGGGGGCGCCACAAATCAAAGTCAATTGCATGCGGCTCGCTGAGTCAGCAAGAAATCTCAGAGCTCCATGGCTCCGGGTTTTCAGCCTGGAGGCAGACCTGTTGCAGTTGCAGTTGCAATTGTTGCAGTTGCATTTGCAGTTGTTGTTGTTGTTGTTATTGTTGCTTTTGGTGTGGCAGGACTGTGCCTGCTTCTAAACGCTTTGACCTTGCAACCACAGTAAGTGGCGCACCATAAATTTTGGCGTTGCGCAAAATGTTGCAGCCCAAATCTGAATCTCAATTGCAATTCGTATCACAGGCGAAAAGTGAATTGTCGCCAACACTTTGAATAAATTGCTAAATTGTTGGCACCAACAAATGCATATTTCTCTACCCAAAATGATATGTGCTCAGAGTGTTGAGAGCCCAACATTTGGAGTTTCATTCCAATATCCATAATAATATCAAATGTCCACGAGTATTGAGTTTGCGTAGTATCAATCAACGGTTTTATGAATATTTCAGCGAGAAACAAAGTAGTATCAATAATTTTTCAAATACATACAGAATACTTGAACTTTTTGCACTTCAATATGCCAAAGTAGTTCCAATTATTTTTCAAAAAAAATAAGGAATATTTAAAATTTTTCACTTCAATATACTCTGCTTTCCGCTCAATATAAATTGATGCTCACGGTACTTTTATAAAGTAAACCCTAATTTCCACTAAAACATTTGTTTGCAAATAAAGCAGTTCCAAAAATTGGCGAATGTATTTTATTTTATTCATTATAGGCCTTAGGAGAGTGGTATCCAAGATTTGAATTAAACTTTATCTGTGTACGTTATTTATCTACCTAGATGTCTAAAATGGCAGCTCTACTTCTTGTAGTTTTCGATATCGACGCGTTTATACGAACGGACAGACAGACAGTCATGGCTAAATCGACTCGGCTCGTCTCCCTTATCAAGAATATATATAGTTTGTGGGGTCTGCCACGCCTTCTTCTGCCTGTTACATACATTCTGACAAAGTTAATAACCCTGTTTTTCACATTTTTCAATGGGTACAGGGTATAAAAATACTTGAATTTTGTTGCTGCAGCAGCTGATATACTCTCAAACAATATGTTTGTCAATCATGTCAAGCGCATTGATATCGGTGAATAAACACAGAAGTTATTGAAGAAACAATATTGCAGGCTTTGCCTCGCTCGGTCTGGTACAGACAAAAAAGTAAGAACAAGCATTTCTAAAACGCCTGGTAGAATATTTGATAAAAAGTTTTGAATAATATTTTAAATATTTTTAGAATTAGTAATAGTCTATAGAATGAAACAATTAAATAGTAAATGAATATTGAAATTAGGCGTAGAATTCAACAAAAACTGGAGATAGAAAGGGATTTGATTTGATAAAATTAACATTATTTTAGACACTTTGTGTGGATTTTTTCTCGTCTGTGTGTGTGAGTATCGCTGCGTGTGTGTGTGTGTGTGTGTGTGTGTGTGTGTGGCTTGAAGTTTTCTTTTGAGTTGCTGAAAAGCCAACACAAAATTTGTATTAATGCCATTTTGGTGGCGGCTTTTGAATGTGTAACTGTAACTTTAATTTTAACTGCCATGTTGGCGGTATGTTGCAGTTGTTGTTGTGGCAGTTGCTGTTGTTGGAGTTGTTGTTGCTGTTGTTGCACATACAGCAGAACGTAGCCGTGTTGCCACACCTTTTTAATGTGCTGCCCTCATTGGCATTGCCGGAGCTGAGGTTTGTTTTTTCTGTGTCTGTTTCTGTTTCAGTTTCAGTTGTTGTTATTGTTTTAATGTGCGCCCGCACACTTGGCACAAACACACACACACACACACACACACACACACACATCTGCATATGCATGTGTTTACAGTTAGGCGTGTGTGCATGTGCTATATACAGAAAAAGGAAAGTTTGCAACGCGAATGCGAAAAACTCAACCAGATCTCAGTGGCAATAACGGAGACCCAGGCGGAGAACTACACAGAGAGAAAAAAAAAAACAAAAATCTAATGCTATTCGAGCTTCACCGAAAATTCTAAAGTCAAGTTCTAGGGTCAAGTTTATACAAAAATAAAAATTAAACAGAAACACCAAAAAAATTTAAATAGAAAAATTATTATTATTAAAAAATTATTATTATTATTTTGTATGCCCAAGTAGCGACTTGAAACCCTGGCTACAAAGTTTAGTTGGTTTAGTTCAAATAGTATTTACATTATTTTTAACCAATAACAAAGAAGTTAATTTAATTCTTTAGAATTCTAGAATGCTAGTTATTAAAGTGTTTTATTTGTATTCTTATTTCAAGATTGCAAATTCTAGAATTAGTTCATTGGATCATGATTTTAGAACTGTTTTTCCCTATGTGTAGAGCTGAGTGGAGAACTGAGACTAGAGACCTCAGACTGGAGACCGGAGACCTGAGACCTGAGCTAAACTTTGTAGATCAATCTTGGGCTATGGACTTGGCTGTTAACTGCCTTTTGCCGTTAGCCGGCGCGGCGGCGCTCACTAAAATGTTGTTTGTCCTTGAAGAATGTGGAGGAAAAATAATACAAAAGAAAATAATACAAAAAAAAACAGCGAATAAAAAAAGGAAAAAATGATATAATAATAATAATAAAACTTATTACACATACATACATATAAACACATCTAGAGCTATGGTTATAGTTATAGCCATATGATGCATAGGTATAATCATAATTGTGCCGTTAGGTCTTGCTTTGGCGCCGCACCCACCTAGGCCCGTCCCAAACTGACCTCTTCCCCGCATGTCCCCCCGCCACCCCTACTCCAGGCTGCACTGCTTGCCCCCAGTCACCAGCCCCCAGCCTCTGTCTCTGCCTTGGCTCACGTCAACGTCAGATTTAGATCAGCTCACAATCGCTGTTGCCGTCATAGTCATCAATTTTATTATCGTTATTGTTGGATGCAGAAAGAGAGGGAAAGAGAGAGAGAGAGAGAGAGAGAGAGGGAGAGAGAGACAGGCATATGTTATTGATATATTTTATTGTTCGCCTTTGTTTAATTGTTTCGTTTACAATTGTAGTTTATTGCTTCACTGCCGCGTCTGTCACTTCCGTCTGCGCACTTTTCATTTTCAAGCCGATAAATCCCAGAATAGTTATCGAAAAGCCGGGTGTACTAGCTTCAGATTATGCCATGATCTTTGAAATTCTAATTGTTAATGCAGGATGAAGAGCTGAATCGATTTAGCCCTGTCTGTCCTTCCGTCTGTCCGTTTGTCTGTATGAACGCTTCGATCTGGGAAACTACATAAGCTAGAGCTGCCATTTTTGGCATGTAGGTAGATAAATAACGTACGCAGGTTGAGTTTATTTAAAATCTTGGATGCCACGCCCCTGCCGCTTTTAACGAATAAAATATAATACATATGCCAATTTTACAGAGACAAATCTAGTTACAAAACTTCTGTTTTTTTAGTGGTTGGTAGGTCTATATCATACGCAGATGAAGTTTATTTCACAATTTGGATGCCACGCCCATTTTACGCCCCAATCGATAAAAATTAAATTATAGGGTATTCTACAGTCGACTGATCTGCCCCGTCCAAATATTGTTTATATATTTAAAACAGAGAAATAAAATATAAAAAATGTCAAAATATCTGGCTAGAAAATAGCTTTTATGGCTCACATGATCTCGGGACTGAACATAGTGCAAACATTACGAGAACCTTATGAAGAGGGCAGCCCACACACACACACACATATGTGTTGCATAAATTAAGTGCAGCTTGTGCAAATTGTGGCCAATTCAAATACAAATTTGAATTCAAGCTTGGCTTCAGCTGCGGCATGTCCTTTCGCCCACGTGCTGTCAGACAAATGGCATTCAACCGAAGCAAAAACAAAACACAAATCTCATAAAACTCTAAAGCGTCCACTAAAGCGCATGAATGTTGCATATATGTAGAGGTATATGTACTTTTTCTGTTAATTTTGGATATTGTCTTTTATTTTTGTTACTTATCATTTGCATATTTGAGATAGGCTGTACGATCGCCCAGTAACGTTTGCCTTCTTGTTTCATTTCCACTTGTTGCGTAGGCTAACGGTAATGCCACAGAGTTGCATCTGGCAAGTTACAAAATTTAAATCTAATGTGTGCACTTTGGTCTTAAACATTTAATTATATATTAATTATATGTAAATATTTACCATTTTTAATATTTTGTACTTACATTCCGCATTTATGGTAAACCGATTCCTACAGAAATCATATTATATATGTCTTTTGGTTTTAATACCCTGTACCCATTGAAAAAAGGGAAAAACTGGGTTAAATATTTTAAATATGATTGTATACAATTTTTACACAAGGCGTAACAGCCATGCTTCTCCTTCTTCAATTGTTATGAATGACCTAGCTGCTAGAATGCTAGCGAGCTAACGCCTGCAATATTGTTTCGTCAATATCTCCCGTGTTTAATAACCAATTCCAATGTGATTTTTGGGATAATTAAATATTATAGAAGCGAGTATATATTCCGAATAACAACTTTCTATATGCAATATTATGCTTGTTATTTGATTTTTATCGATTAGGCCGTAGTATCCAAAATGTGAAATAAACTGCATCTGCGTATGAGGATTAATTTACTTAACACAAATTTAAGTTATTTTAGAATTAGATGTTTTTAATTTGCACGACTTTTCTTCATACTGTTTTAAGTCGATTTAAGTTTAAATTTTACTAAAAACACTGTATTAATTTTTTTTTCAAATTTTCAAAATTTTTATTTTAAACAATAAGTAATTTAATTAATTTTAGCTTCTGTTGATTAAACCAAAACTAGAACTAGTAAAATACCCTGTACCATATATTTAAAATATTTTAAGACTAATTTATAAATATAACTTTTGCGATTGTTAAACGATTTCAATGAGCTTTTAATATTAAATAAATATGCTAAGGAGTAAACATTCTGAACAAAAATCTCCAGTGTTCAATATTACGCTTGTTATTCGGCTTTAAATACCAAAAATGGCTTCTCTGGCTCTTGGAGTTTCCGACATATATGCGGTTATCCAGACAGACGGTCAGACGGAGAGACAGACAGACGGATATACGAATATGGCTATATCGACTCAGCTTGTCGTTCTGATCAAAAATATACATATCGCTGATTTATCTAGAAGAGCGTCAAAATTCAAAATTTGCTATTTTAAGTTGTAATTTATTTGAGAGTTTTGTAACCTTACGTGGCTAATGCTCTAAATTATAAGTCTTTTGGAATTGTAGCATTAGCAAATTTTCTAATTACATATATGTAGATAAATAAATAAATAAAATTATAAATAAATATTTTTTAATATATATATTTTTTCAATGATAAAACAATAAAATTATTAATAATAAAAAAATAATAAATACATTTCGACACAGCTTTAATTGGAAATTAAATTACATTCCAATGATGAATAAATAAATAAATAAATTTGCGCACAGTTTGAGCTGCTAGTGTGAACAGAGCTGGTGTGAGCGGGGCTTAAGTTTCGTCGTTGCCCGTTGCCCGTTGCCCGTTGCCAGTTGCCAGTGTTTGTGGCTGGGGCTTTGGTTGGGGCTTTGGCTTGGCTTTATCACATGGGCGACGGCGTCGCTTTAGTCGGTGTTGGGCATTTGGCCAGAGCTGACGTGAACTCGCAGTGCACTGAGCGAAGAAAGAGACAGAGAGAGAGAGAGAGAGAGAGAGAGAGAGAAAGAGATCGAAAGAGTAGCGAATCGAATAGAGCGGATTAGCTGACAAATTGATCAGTTTGACGATCGGTGCATTGAGTATTTTGGGCAAACATCGCGTCAAGTGGCATGAATCGAACTGAATGATTGAATGCTTAAATGATTGAATGAAGTGATAAACCAACAACGACAACGACAACAACGACAACGAATCAAGAATATAATTCACCGAAAGTGAATACATTCAATGCCCGCGCTAGTGTGCATAACGAATACATAACGAATGAACTGTGAATATCTATGTTTTTTGTCGTTACTTTACGGTTTCGTTTCGTTTTTTGGCTAAATGCTAATTTGTAAACAAAATCTGTTTAATGGCTAAAAAAGCGATTGGCGTTAAACATCAGCAACTGTTGTTTGTTTAATTAATGTACTGCTGTTGAATGTGATGACAACATTTCTCTTTTCGCTTCGATTTTGTTGATAACTATGTGCATCAATTTGTTACTTTTTTGTTTTTCATTTTTTGCAGTGTTATCCAAAACATTTGTTTGTTTTGATTTATAGAAATACTATGGCAATAAAATGCAAATCGCGTATAAATCGAGTATGTGCACTTTTCTCCTAAACAAAATATTGCCAAAATAATAAAAGAATATTTTGGTTTCGGCGTATGTGTGTGTGTGTGTGTGTGTGCGTGAGTGTCTGTGTGCGAATTGTTGTTTTTGTTTTTTGAAATTAACGCAAAAACTTAATAATAATTGATCACAACCTGTTCTAAAGCTGGTATCCCGAATCGGGCCGTTCTCCATCGAATACCAAATTCCACGCAGCTCAGGCTGAGGTAAGCTGATTAATTCTTATCTAATTATAGTCATAAGTAGATTTAAAAAAAATTAAAATGATTTGCTAAATATTATTAAGAATCTACAAACTGAAACAAAGTGCAGTTTCTTTCAATTTGAACCATAAACTTTGCATGATCTTTGAATCATATTTGACGATGGATAAAATAGATAAAATATATTTGACGACATCTTCAATAACCAATTAGTTTTTCTTCTGCTCCTTAAATACCAATTGATTGAGGCTTAACATTTAATTTAAATATTGTTATATAATAAAATATATTTTGAATACCCTGTACCCATTAAAAATGGGTAAAAATAATTGTTTCTACAACGATCTAACTGGATATATTATTAAAATAAAAATTATACAATTTTGGAAACTATTGTTTAATTACATAATAAATCCAACAATGGTATTATTTGTAAAATTTGAATTGAATTAAAAATATGGACGGGGCAGATCAGTCGGACGGAAGGCTACAGTCGGACGAAACTGACAGTAGGAAACCCTTTACTTTAAGTACATATATGTATTTGCAAACACCAACAGAGGCACACACACTTTGCACAACGCGAAAAAATTGTCTTTGGCATATCTGTGCTGTTTATTCTTGAAGTAAAGGGTCAAAAAAAATTGCTCAATTGTAGCTTTTTATGACATCAACAGCACTAACAACTATTATAATTCTTAAATGATCAAAATTAACTAAATGAGAGAGTTTCAAACAAATATACTAGACATATTTTTAAAAAATTGCTATAACTGTTAATAAAGAGATTGTTGATATAGTATCTCCGTTTTATTGCATCAACGTCACCCACTAAATTTCCACTCGAATTCAGAAATTCCATGACAAAATTGTTGTGTGCCCAGCTAAAGCGTATAGACCATAAATTCCTTAACCTCATAAGCTTATTGATCTGATCTTCAAAAGGTTGCTAATTTATAACACGCTTTGGGCCAGATCTAGATAAAAGCATGTCAAAAATGTGCCCCAAGTGGTTCGTTTTCTGCAACGCTGCACAGAAACACTGGCTCCCAGCCCCCCATCCCCCCTGAAGAATAACCCAATGAAGACAAACAAAAGAATATGAAAGAAACCAAAAAGGCGGTGGAAAAACGTTGGAAAAAGACTTCCGAGCCAGTTGCACTGAACCGCAACAATCAAGGTGAAAGACAACGCCAACAATAGCAAATGCTCACTGCTGGTCACACTGCTGCTCAGGATGGTCACACTGCTGACCTATCGCATCTTCATTGCTCTTGACCTTGCCACATAACAGTTTAATTCTCTAGACAGGAAGTGCATCAAGCATTTGTCTCTGTTCATCATTGCCCAGTTATTTCAATTCAGCAGACTATAACTCATGGATAAGAGTGAGACAAGGTCGTGTGCTAACTATGCGAAATAAATTTTGGATATTTCAATTCAATTGGAAGTTGATATAGTTGTTCATTGAATTGTTAATTGTTTAAATATTTGAAAATTTCAAAGTATACTGAAGTTTCTTTATTGATTTAGATTAAAGCTGAGGGGCATAAAGAAATGAATTATGCACTGATAAATAATTACATACAATTTAGTTTCTAGGACATAAAATTGTGTAGAATAAAATATCGAAATCTCAATATATCGATGTTTTTAATAAGTAAGATTGATATATTTCTATCGGTATAGTCTTTTTTCCGAATATGGCAATACGGTTTTGTTTTATATTTTATGATGATTTTGCATTTTGCAATTTTTAGAGCTGCAAAATGATTGTAAAAATAAATTATTTTGGCACATATTAAATATTAAAAATGGAAATAATTGTAATACTATGATAATACAAATGACAGATTAAGTTGTGATTTGTTTACAATCTCAATCAAACTCAAATTCATATGAAATTCATTTAAAACTATATGAACCATTTAAATTTTAAACTCGAAGAACAATATGAATGCATACAACACATATAAATTTATAAAATTATAATTATAAATCAATTATATGAACACAAATAATTTTGCATTGTTTTATTGTAGTTTTGCCTATTATTATACATAATATCTTATTATTCTGGGATATCCCTTTTTTATGAATTAGGAATTTAGACAATATAAAATTATAAAAAATAGGATTAACAATATATAAAACATCATTCTGAACAGAATATTTATGCAGCTTTTATTATTTATTGATATGTCTTAAAACTTATTAAAGTAAATTTGCATAAAGTTATGTATGTTAAATTAAATTTAATGAAAGAGTTCTTTTAAGTTTTAGGAATATAAATGTATCTATTTTTTCCACTTCTACTTGAGTTAAATTCAAGCTTGTCTCCTTTAGCTTGTCTCTTAACTGAAACTCGTGCCCTTTGACCTGACCCAGTTGCATGTGTCATTGCCGATCAGCTGCAGTTGGCGCTAAAAGTTCCACTTCCACTTCTAGTAACGGTTTCAATTGGCTCCACATTTGCATTAGGCCTACGCCACTTTTCGGTTTTAGGCGTTTCAATTCCATTAATTTCAGCTGAAGTAGACGTTCACAGTAGACAAATGACAGTAGCTCCAGCTTCAGGTCTAGCTCTAGTTATAGCCTGATGCAGTCGTATTAGGTACTCGACGGTTCTTTAAACCAAAAATTAAAATTCAATGTAATAAAAATTAAAACTAAATGAATAAATATCAAATGAAATATAATAATATATATAATATAATTCATAAAAAAATTAAAAGCAAATTATTCAACATACAAATATCAAATAAACTAAAATAATTTTAAGAAATTCCAAGCGATCAATTTTTTGATAAACCTAATCGCAACACTTGCCACGCGCTGCCTTTCGTTTCGCTCTGTGCATAAAATTTAGTTCGTTTTTAGAAAAGTAAATAGGGTCTATTAAGTTAGTGTAAAGGGGAAATGCGTATAACACCCAGAAGGAGTCGTGGCAGACCCCACAAAGGATAGATCAGCAGATAGAGTTTATTTTCAATTTTGGATATCTCGCCACCTCCAACAAATATCGCAAAAAGCCACTGCAGCCGCAATTGCGTTATATCAGATAAGAAACAGCAAAGATATGCCACAGACAGTTAATACACAAAGTGCAGTCTCCTACTGTCGGTTACATCCGACTCTAGTCTTCCGTCCTAGTGATCTGCCCCGTCCATATATTTGTTTATACATTTTGTATTGCACAGTGAACCTGTAAAGCTATTTTGTCATATCATTTTTACCATTTGCATATAAGAAAACGAGAAAAAACTTAACTGAAATTAGGCATTTCGTATGGGCAGGGCGCAACCAAGTGACATGTGAAAGTGCTGAAAGCGTTCAAGTTTTTTCCCTTTCTTATATTTGGTGCTATTATTGGGCCTTGGCAGCCAACTACAAATCAAACCAATAAGGACGGAGCTACAGTCGGACGTAACCGACTGTAGTAGACCTTGTACTTTGTGTTTTCTTTGCTGTTTCTTATCTGATTGTACATGCCATATCCTAAGTCTTTAGCTCTAAAACTGTAGCTTCAAAAATAAAAACTGTTGCTAAATTATTTAATTTCGGTTAGAGGATATATGAGAAAAGTTATCAAAAAACCCAAAAAAAACTTGATCTGATTGCATCATAGGAAAACCTTAATTCCAAAAATGGTAATTCTATCTTCTATAGTTTACAAGATCTAGGTGTCTGCTCTGTCTGATCTATCTTCGATGTTTCTTTTCTGTTCGTAATGTAATTCCCAGCATTGATGGAGAATGCCGTGGGTTGCGTTTATGCCGAATTCCAAGCCTGGATCATTAAATTAGTAGATCCTTTTACTTTTTTAAAGTGCAGGGTTTAAAAATACTAAGCATAGCTTAAACAATTAATTAAATTAATTAACAATTAACAAGTATTTTATTAAAAATTTTGAAAACTATACGACATTTCCATTATTCGTTGGAGTGTGCGACAATTAACATAATAAATATTTTGGCAAGACTCCTATAATTATGTGTTAAATATAATTGATCTCAATAATAGTTAATGTGTGTGTATGTATTCATATTATATTTCAAATAGAGGGTACAGGTTATTCTATTGTCGCGCACGTCCGACTGATCTGCTGCGCCTATTCTGATTTATTAATTACGAATATATATATGTTAAAGATATGGTAAAGATTTAATTTAAACTTTACTTTGTAAGAGAATGTTCAAACATTCATTAAAATAGACCGCTGAAATGGTGAATGATTTTCGCATAATTTGTTGAAGTATAAAAAATTTTACTAACTGTTTTATTTATTTGATTGAGTCAAAGAATTTAATTTAAGATAACAATAGCTTAAGTCAGAGCAACAAAATTTTTTAGGCCGATATTAAATAGGAGATAAAATTACGATACTTGTAATGCTGACATAGAATGAAATGTGTTGGCTGCTTATCAAAAGTGCGGCTATCGCTGCTGGCCAGATTAAATAACATTTCTTTAATGCTTTAGTTATTTGTTGCTGTTGCTGTTGTTGTTGTTGTTGTTGTTGTTGTTGCTGTTGTTGTTGCTGTTGTTGCTGCTGCTGTTGTGGCTGGCTTACTTTGGCAGCTTTCTTGCATAATAAACAAGATCAGCACACAATGTGCAACATTAGGCCAATGTTGGTACGTGGACACTGACGCTGTGGGGACACGACACAAAACGGGCGCTAAACTGCTGAGAAAACAAAAACAACAACAAAAACAAAGATAAAAGCAACAGCAACAGCAACAGCAAAGGCAAAAGAAAAAGCAAAAAAGCAAAACAACAATAAGCAGCAAGAGCAACTTTTGCTCTCGTTTCCAACTGCGTGTGGCACATGGACAGCTCGCGTTTTTGGGCAGTTTGCATGCGGCATACGGCATACGGCATGTGGCATGTGGCTTGTGGCATGTGGCATGCCGCTACAGCTACAGCTACAGCTATAGCTTGCAAGCGTTTGCCCAATCTCAAGTGCAGCGCATGCCACGTTCGTTGTGAACCTGCTGCCAAAAAGAAACGACAGCGACAACAGCAACAGCCACAGCAACAACAAGAAATATATCCGAAAAATCGCCAGTAACTGTTACAGTTACTGTTACTGCTGCTGTTGCTGCTGTTGCTGCTGCTGCTGCTGCTGCTGCTGTAACTGTAAATGCAACTGTAACAATGTCGCCGCAGTCAAAGCCTCAGCCTCAGCCCCGACTTCAGAGCTGCTCCATTTTCATTTGGCGGCAACGGGTCAGCCTTTGTCTAACATTTACACAGATACACACACACAAACACATACACACACACACACACACACACACACACACACAGCACACACACACACACACACACATACACACACAGGCAGACATTAGTATTGTATCTCTGTTGTAAATTCCTTATTCATGCTGCACTTCAGCTGCGCTCCGTACATTATTAATTAAATCTGACATATGGTCACACTAAAAAGACTGACCAGCTCATTCGCTTAAACAGCCAAATGAAGTGCAAGTAATGCACTACGCGTACACTGCAAGAAAAAACAAGATAATATAGCTCATTTTCATTAATTAACTGCATAAACAGTTTGATAAATCTAATTCAAAACAGCAAATTGGAAACTCTGGCAACACTTCCTGTGGCATATCTACATATTTACGCACAATTCTTTAAAATGCGTAAAACTGTTCAAAATTTAGTTTCGATTTCGTATATTCAAGACTAAGTTTAGTACAATTTCAAATTGTAATTCTGCTTTAAAAATGTTAAAACATCAACAAAACAAAATTTTAATTATCATTTTATTATCATATTATCATAAGACCAAATTAAAAACAAAACAAAAATTTCAGCACAAGAGACCAACAATATTAGGCACAATTTGGCAACACTGTCATCCATGACAGTGTGGCAACACTGGCAGTAGCAGCAGCACCGTTTGCAAAGTGCACATAATTTGTGGGTCTTGTAAAGCGGACGCGTGGCACGAGTCGAGACCATAATTGCCACACAGCAGAGAGAAGCAGACCAAGTTATTGTATGGGATGAATAGCAAAGGAACAGGGGGAATGGGGGAATGGGGTTAAGAGAAACGGGAAGAGTTGAGGAATGAGGGGGACCTGCTGGCAGCCGACAAAAGAAAAAGTTCCATCAATGCGACGTTTTCGGTGACTTCGTGCCCAGCGATCTGCATTGTTTGTCTGCAAATTTGTTAGCGGTTTTTTAGACCCTTTACTTTAAAAAAGTGAAAAGGGTCTATTAACTTAGTGCAAAGAGGAAATGTTTGTAACACCCAGAAGAAGGCGTGGCAGACCCCACAAAGTATATATATTCTTAATCAGGACGACAAGTCGAGTCGATATAGCCATGTCCGTCCGTCCGTCTGTCTGTCCGTTTGTATAAACAGACGGATCTCAGCAACTATAAGAGCTAGAGACACCATATTCGGTACTTAGGTTCCCCTATTCAGTAAGCAGCACGAGTTTGTTTTAAATTTTAGATACCTCCCCCTCTTCCCACGCAAATCGTAAAAAGCTACTGTAGCCACAGTTTTAAAGCTATTGATTTGTAATTTGCTATGTGATTAGCTTATGGCATTCTCTATCGACGCTGTGAATTTCGTTAGGATCAGATAAGATTAGATCACGTTTATTTGAAATTATGGAAGCTACGCCTTTATCGCTAAAAACTAAAAACAACAAGCGTAACAGGCTGCAGGGTATGATACAGTCGGCAGCGTCCGACTGATCGGCTCTGTCGTCAGTGGTTTCTTTAGGTTGTTGCTGTTGTTATCACTGTTGGCTTTGTGACTGCGACCGGCGACAGCTTCTTGTAATTATACGAGTCTTGCCAATGGCCATAGGAAAATGTTTATCTTTGTACTTTGCGTTCGCCTTCTGTCAGCTTCCAGCGTGAAAAATGGCAAATGACGAGACGAAAAACCAAAACAAAGCAAAGAAAAGCGAAGCAAAGGAAACGGACAGCAGACCAGACACATTACAGACTTGAACAGGGGGGAATGAGGTATGAGGCATGCAGCATGCGACGTGCAACGTGCAACTTGCGACGTGCCACTCGGACGGACGCGACAGTCAGACGCCCACATGCCACATAAACTGGTAAGTACCGAAATGTGGCATGTGAGTAGTATGTGCCACAATGCAATTACTTCTGTTGACTTTACACATCACAAATGCCACCAAAAATGCTGACAAAGTATCAGGCACAGATTGCGGCATGCAACAGCTGATTAGGCAATGCCACAACAATGCAACATGCCACACGCCACACGCTACACTCAATCTGATCTTGAAACCCTTAGAAATACCAAAATTCAATTCGCAAAATTCCACAATGCCTTCAATATTTTTGCCAATTTTTGCGTGATTTTATTTATAGCACTTCAAGCAGACAAATTGTTCTGAGCGCAACACTGGGCGTATGATTAATCTGTATATGCTAATTAGATGTATGTCTATCGATCGATTACCTAAGCCTTAGTCGCTTAAGTCATTTGTTCCAATTCATTAAATATTGGCCAACTAATTAACTAAAGTTTTACAACGTTTTGGAGAATTTGTTGCAATTTACTTAACAATTTTATGGAAACTCGTTATTGCGAGGAACTTGAGGCGCAGTTGCTATGAACGCCATGTTTAACAAACAAAAAAGCTTTTAACATACATATCTAAAATTTCATACGGCATGAAAACCTTTTTTATTAATTAAAAAATTAAAAATTAGTTTTAAAAGTTTCTACCATTGTTAGGATAGAGACTTGAAATTGTACAGAAATATTTGGCATACTAAAATAGAACTCGGATATACTTTGTGGTGTATGCCACGCCTCCTTCTGCCGGTTACATACACTCCGACAAAGTTATTAACCCTGTTTTTCCTATTTTTCAAATGGGTACTGGATATAATAATAAAAATGGCTGCTCTAGCTCCTAAAGTTTCTGAAATCTTTACTTTTATACAGATGGACTCAGCTCGTCGTCCTAATCAAGAATATATATACTTTGTGGGATATGCCACGCCTCCTTTTGCCTGTTATATACATTCATCCAAAGTTATTACAGTGTTAATGGATACAGGGAATAAAACTGTCTATCTAATCACATAGCTAATGAAACACAAAAGTTGAACTAACCCAGTGAGCACTCTCAATGTCTCTCTATAGACATTGTCGCTCTATATGGTCTCCTTGGCCCTGGATCTGTTTTGAGTTCCCGGCGCGTCTACTCTTGTGGGTGTAGTATGTTCAAAGATACCGCTTGCAGTTTGGAAATGGGCAAAGAGGGAGAGTGTTAAAGTACGAGAGTGCGACTGAGCCGAGATGCATAGCTGAGAAGGCGGCAAATTAATGAGAATTTTGTTTGGAGATTGTTTATGGCTCGTTCAATTAAAAGCCAGTTACGTAATTTGATTGTTGCAACAAAAACAACAACAACAATAACCGAAAAAATAAAAACAAATGCAATGAGCAATCGCAATCACTGGAGCGCATCAAATATGAGCTTTGAGTTTTCAGTTTTGAGTTTTAAGTTTATCAATAGTTTCGTGTTTCTGCACTTTGCCTAAGAACCCTTGCTTATAGACACTAAATAACTGTTGAATGAAAGCTGATAAGAGCTGCTAAACAAACTAAATATATATATAATTTTATAAACTTTTTACGTGTATATATAAATTTTAGTAAATTACTTTATTTTTAGAATAAACAACTTTTTCCAAATTGGAAAAATGTATTCAAATTATTCGACAATTTTAAATATTCTTAAAAAAAATCTATTAAAAATATCCAAATCATGGAATTTCAAACAAACGCAAGTAATAACTATAAAAATCGAATTTTTCTTCTAAATTTTCATTATTCTAAAATAAATATATTTACAATTTATTGTGAAAAATTGTTTACAAAAATCATTCAAGTCGATAATAATTTAAGGTATTTTAAATTCCCAAACAGCAGAACAATTTGAAACTTAATTAGAATTTTCTTTTTATTCACATACAAAATTGAATAGTATTTTTAACAGTTGCAACTTTTAAACAAACATAAAATCTATTTTCCAGTGGCACAGTATAATTACAATTAAATTTGTAGCCACGTATAATTTGCAACAGCCGCACAATAATGCCTGGGAGTTGGTAGTTAAAAGGAGCGCTGATTGTATGTGGGTGGGGGTGGGAGGGGGTGCACAGAGGGTGTACCCCGAAAAAACCTTCCCTCCGACCTCGATGAGTCAACGGGCAAAATTAGAAAAGTGGAGCAACAGCAACAGCAACAGCAACGCAACAGCAACAGCAACATTGTGTCTATGTGCAACGCCCACTGGGTGTGGACGAAGCTGTCGTTGTTGCTAGCCGTGCCTTGAGAAATATTTGTATATATATACATAGATATATATGTATATACAACAATTAGATTTGATTTGATTTGCAGTGGCAGCTTTTCATTTACATTTGCCGATGACAACAGCAAACAGCAATTGGAATAGCAGCAGGCAACAGCAACAACACATGACACTGCTCAAGGTACAATGTCAAGACCTCGCGCCACATACGACAAACGCGATGCTGTTGCACCACAGGCAACCAGCAGCAACAGCAACCAGCAACAGCAACCAGCAACAGCAACCAGCAACAGCAACAGCAACCAGCAACAGCAACTACCAATTGCAATCATCAGCAACATCAGCTGCATTCCTTTGACACTGCACAGTGCACTATGCCGCAAAATTCCAACATTTTGACATTAGTTCTAAAAATATATCTAGAACTCAACAAATTTGAACAAATCGTCATTGGGCATAAATATAATTACGGAAAAAAAAACTAGAACTTGGATCATGCTTATCTTCCGCCCACATACAAAATAAATCATTTTATTGCGTATTTAATATAATAATGTGATTTAAAAAAACCGAAATTTAACAATTACAACGATGTTTATCCTCCTATTTATAATTTAAGTTTCTAAATGATACTTTTTATACCCTGTACAGTACCCATATAAAATGTGTAAAAACAGGGTTAAGAATGTATGGGAGAATGTGTGTAACAGGCAGAAGGAGGCGTGGCAGAGCCCACAAAGTATATATATTGTCGATCAGAGCGATGAGATGAGTCGATATAGTTCTGTTTGTATATATATTCTTGATCAGGGTGAGGAGCTGGATCGACTTAGCCCTGTCTTTCTGTCTATCCGTCTCAACGTTGACATATTTATATATACTATAATTGTATAATTAAAATTATATTTGATGTATTCAATATGCAGATCAAGTTGATTTCAAAGCTTGAATGCCACGCCCCATGTACGCCCAAAATCAATAAAATCCACTTAACTAGCATAAAATTGAAGATAAAAGATTGAATAACAAGTCGATTTGGCCAATTTTTTTATTACATATTTAAAATATTTCTAGGAATTTTTGACTATTTTTTAAAATATCCTAACCACAGCTCAATGTGAACTATTTTTGCCGCATGCTTCCCTATCCCGACCACTGTGCACTGTTATAAGTTCACATGCGATAATTCTGTGGAACGTGCCACATTTGTGGCTTGCACGGGCTCATTGTTGCATTGATAGATTGTTAGATTGTTGGATTGATGCATTGGGCATATTGTGTGCATTGCTTCAATACATCATGAGCAGCACTTTCAAATTTGCAGATACAGTTGGTCAAGCGTTTGGCATGGACACGCTCTATTTGCTGTCGGTTCTTCTTGCCACTTGCCACTTGCCACTGGCCACCTCTGCCAACTGCTGCTGCTGCCACAGTTGTTGGGCATTGACCAAGTTAGTTGCTGTGGCTTTTTGAGTGCGTATGCGCTTCCAATGCAGCCGCTGCTAATTAGATCACAAATTGTACAAAAATATGCACTAAAACCAAGTTAAAGTATTTTTATACCCTGCACCCATTGAAAAGGGTATAATTATTTGCAAATGTAAATAAAAATATATATTGTAGAACAATTTGTTATATTTAAATATTGTTGATTGTATTTTATTGGTATAATTCAATCTAAAAAAATTACATACATTTGCACAAAGTTATTAACCCTGTTTTTCCCATTTTTCAAATGGGTACAGGGTATAAAAACGTGAAAATTACAAGATTATTTAGGCAATCCTCAAAAAGCACCAAATTTGAAGATTACTAGAAGAGTGTCATATCTCAAAAAATAATTCATTTCGAAATAATTAATTTTAAATACAGTTTGTTTTATTTTATGTATGGACTTTTGGTTAAAGTGTGGCAACAATCGAAGCTGAAGTTGCGGCTGTGTTGTGGCTCTTGTTTTCGAGAACTTAGCGATGCTTTCACTTTTTGCAAAATACAATTTAAAAATTAAAAAAAAAAATCAAATAAAATCGATTGTCTTATCGGCGCATTCGATTTGCAATCGCATTGTGAGTGGCCAGCTGACGCCTGTGGGTTGAACCCCAATGATCTGACCCGCTGCCCTGAGGCAAGTAGTACCTGCCCCGTGCTTTGGGTAAGTGTGGCAACTCTGGCGCCGTACCAAATTTGACAGGCTTCGCTATGCTCTTGTTTACAGATAAATTCATGTCGATTGATAAGATTCGATTTTTCGTTTTTATTTTTTTTGTTTTGTTGCGTTTAGGTTTTTTAACTCCATTCATACTCTTTGTTTTAGTTTTAGATTGTTTGAGGTTTTTTTGTTTTGTTTTTTTTTTTTTTTTTGTTTTGTTTTTATATTGCGATTGAATTTGGAATTAAATGCGGGAAAGCAAATGAAATCGAAGTTGAAATCAAAAAATGGCGCAATGACATTTAAATTGGCTACGAAATTTGTGGCTAGAAGTGGGCCTAAAGCAAAGCCAGACTCAGAGCAAGCTCAAGCACTGCCCGCCCTACAAACGTGCCCCCCTTGCCGCTAGTTGTTGCTATTTGCTTTTTACAACAACTACAGTTAACAACAATAAAAAACAAGCCAACGTAGCCAGCGACTTGACAAAATGAAATGCGCTCAAATTAAAGTGATTTTTTTCGTTGTATTTTTTTTCGGTTTCGGTTTCGGTTTCTGTTTGGTTTTGGCTTTGGTTTGGTGCGCCTTCGAATCTTTCGCTATTACTACAAATTTTAAGGCGGCCTGCTGCTGTAACGCCGCAGCAATTACAACTATAAAAATTATGACTGTTGATCTAATTATGGCGCGCACTGTGCCCGTGTCTTGCGGCAACCTTGGCATCGTTTCAATTTTTGGACACTGTAGCTCGGTCTCTAAAGTTTTTAGATACAATCCCCATCGCCGAGAGCTCCTCTCTCTCTCTCTCTCTCTCTCTCTCTCTCTCTCTCTCTCTCTCTCTCTCTATCGGTTTCTCTCTGTCTAGAGCTCTCGCTTTCCCTATACCATTTGGCCAAATTCTAGGCACCACGCCCTTGACTGCAGGCTGTCAACGGCAGCCCCTCAATTAACGTTAATCAACAATTGCAACCGGCGCAGCAGCAACAACAACAACGCTAACAACAACGGCAACAACAACAATCACATCCACCTACTTACGTCAACAACTTCCACAAAACGCAACAACAACAAATTTGCTGGCAAAAATAGCAAATATTTCAGATGGCAAACAATTATCCCGCGGCCAAAAACATATTTTCCTGCAGTTGTTGCTGCTGCTGCTGCTGCTGTTGCTGCTATTAATATTTTGTTTAACTATATGAGCTGCACGAGTTGCTAAATAGCACAAGTATAAGTATGAGTAAAAGTAAAAGTCTAAACCCAACTGTATTTTCTGCTTTTGCCTCATTTGTGCAATGCAAAACGAAAGACTTAAGAAACGAACTTTGGGCATTTTCCGCCGTTTGGGCCAGTTTTGCTTATGATTTAATTTTTTTTCGATTAAACAGCATTTAATATTCATATGCCTTTGTCTGTATCAAGTTGAACTTCCATAGAAAAATGTGCAATTTATTTAAATTAAATATTTTAATTTTAATATTTTAATTAAATATAAAAATGAATAATTTCACATTTTTACAAAATATACTCAAAATTAAAACTAAGCGCCTTTGCTTAATTGCCTAATGATTTAAATAAAGCGATGAAAACATAATTTCATAGCTCCACATAAACTTTCAGTAATCTGTATTAAATTGTATATAATATTAGTATGATGACAACTAAATTACATTTATTTTAAACATATCTTATTAAAATCAACAACAAGAATATCGCTAAAAGTTCACCAAAGCCCAAAATATTTAACAAAATAATCCAAAATTATTTAAAGTTAATTATAGTTAGTTTGAAGATATTTGTAGCATTGAATGTATGTACATATATATTCATATATATATATAATTATATATTATATATATAAACTGTAATTGAGGAAGGAATCAAGACATAGATTGCGCGTAAGTTAAGAAGGTCTCACTTGTATTATTGAAGACTTATAGACAGACAGTCGGACTAACCAAAGTATTTGCCAACAGTAAGTGAATATCTATGAGTACACTTTTGAGCATACACATGAATACATGAATACACCCATGAATACACTCACTGCAACAAGTTGTCGACAGATGCCAATTGCCTGAGTTCAGTTTTGTTTTATTTTTATGGTATGTAAATTGCCTGGGCGTGAGTCTGCTCGCAGTTTGCTTGTGTTTACCGATTTTGCAGTTACAATTTGCGTACACTTACAGTATATATATATATATGCTTTTTTATATGTAGATATATGCGAATACTTGTTGAATGTGTACCAGTTCAATCGGCCCTTTCATAATACTACGGCTTCAAATTCAATCTTTGGGACGTTGTCGAATTCGAATTTGAAATGACAATCGCATCGATTAGCTGCATTATGGATTACTTTGCGCACAGTGCCTGCGAATTGTATGTGTACTGCATGCATATATGTAGATATACCTAGAAATACATATCTGGATATGTGAGTGCCTGTAGACATTCACATACACTCATTGCGGTTTATGCTGTCAGATTCGTTGCACTCATTAGGCCAATTGAATTGGCCGTTTGGCTTTTTGGCCGCCAATCGAAACAAGTAATAATTGTGTTGTTAAGGCCGTTCGGTAATTCGATATGATATATCGCATATGTGCCATATATCATATGTTCGGACAGACAGACAGACGGACGGACAGACGGACGGACGGACATTTTGAGAGGCTTGTAAATACCGTTGGCACAGAGCTGCACCAGATGAAAATTAATCACTTCCCTTTTACTAGAATTTGCATGTTGGCCGAGTTTTTCTTGTTTCTTTTATATATCGTACATATATTTATAGATATTTGTCTTGTCATTTTTGATTTTTAAGTGTGGTTTTTTATTGGCTTTGTCGCTTTTCTGTATCAATTAAAACGCAATTATGTCCGTAGGCATATCTCGGAAAATGTGCACTCAAGATAATGCCTACCATCCGGTCATAACGGGTTCTCTATACATTCTCAAGGTTAGCCCAACCCCCAACCCCAAACCCCCAAAGATCGTGTTAATTCCCCCCACTTCGACTTCCACTCCAACTCCGATTTTAATTCTGATTTCAATCGAATAACTGTAGCAATGACCGATTGTCAGCGCTCCCCGTTGTCAGGCAATCAACAACCAAAGACCCAGCGGGTTGCCATCGACAAAAGCAAAGATCTATTGAAATTTATTCCAACACGATCTTTTTTTTAAATCTAATATTCTGCAACAACTAAGAACTGTAACTAATGCTTACAATTCAAGGGTTCTAATTGAATAGTTCAGTTGTACAAAATGTAATCGAAACATTTCAAAATTTGTATCAAATTTATAATGATGAATGTTGATTGCATAGTTAAATATCGGTTTCATCGATAATATTATTTTTCGGCTGAGAATTCATCGGTCGTTTTCTACGGGATTTCCTCGGTAAGCCTTGTCCGCAGATACTAAGCCACCTGCATTAATTAAGATATTTCTTATTTTTACTTTATAAAATCATAATAAATTTTTGAATTTATTTCAAGAAGTTAAAGTTGAAAGTTTTACTGAAATTTATAAATATTTATCAATAATATCAATTCAATATCAAAAGTACTATTTTAGCTAGCCGTTTAATATCATCTAACTGTAGGCCGTCTTGCTTCCTATCAATTAGTTACATGATTTGTACATTTAAAATATTGCGCATACGCACCATAGGCCAAGCTTAAATTATGCTCTATATTTGGCATTAATTTGCAGTGTAATTTGTGGTTGTAGTTGTTTTGCTTATGCAATTGTTTGATTCGCAGCTCCAATTACAAAAACAATCACTGATCAAATTATGCTACAACAATTTTTCAATGATGCAACAGATGTAGTATGTGTGTATACCTTGCTCTCATTCTCTCTCTCTCTCACTCACTCTTTGTCTCTCTCTCTTTTCCTCAAACTTTGTCTGCTTGCTGTTTTTTTATTTCACGTATGCCCAATAATTTTTGCCTAAATTATTTGGAATTTATCTGCGCATTTGAATCGCTTTTCTGCTCACTCGTAAATGTTATAGGTTTTTCGTTGTTGTTTTTTATGGGCGTTTTTTCGCTTATGGGCCAAAACAATTTAAGATTACAATTATGTTAACATTATTTCATTTATTTTCCAACGCAGCAATAAGGAAATTGATGCAAACAAATGGAATTTTAAAATTGAATCTCATTTCAGTTTTTAGAAGAAAATCTTTTCTCCACAAGAGATAAACCTCAAAGCCCACTTAAGACCAAAATTAATAAAAAATAGCAAGAAAATTCTAAAAAAAAAAAAAGAAAAACTTAATTTTTGTGCCAAATAAATACATATTTAATTTCTTTATTTAAATTTCCATTTATATTATTTATTTTGGCATATTTCTAACAATTAGAATTTATTTTTACGCCCTGTATTTATGCCTATATTCAGCGTTCGTTCGGTCACTCTTAGAATATTTGTTTCTTGTCAGCCTGCCACATGTGGCATCTACAATGTGTTGGCCGTAGGCTGTTGGCTGTTGGCCGTTGGCCAAGCTAATGCCAATCTGAGCTCTTGGCCATGTTCAAGTGTTGTGTGACTGTCGCGTATGTCGTGGAATTGTCAATCGTGTCAGTCACGCGGTGGTCCCTCAATCACATTGTTGTGTCTGTGTTGCCTGTCAGCTGGATAAGATCGGCAGCTGTTGCAAGTAGCTGAGGTAATTGTATGTCTCTGCATCTGTATCTGTGTCTGTATCTTGTGCTGTGTATCTGTGTCTGTTAGTGTCATACATTTGTCATAAGTCGTCTGATTGATTCTTAGTACGAGGCTTGTGCTCTCAATTGCAACAGCATGTGCTTGCCTAACGACTGCAATTGCAATTTGTATCTCTTATCTGCAATTGTATCTGCAGCTTAATATCTAACTGCAACTGCAACTGCAACTGCAAATGCAACTGCAAATGCAATTGTATCTGCATCTGTATCTGTATCTTTTTCGGCACAATTTATGCGCTTCCTGTGCAATCAATTGCAATTCCAACTGCACGTATGCGCACAATGTGCTTCAATATCTACGGGTATTCTGGCAATCCATAAAACTTAATTGCACTCGCATTCGCATTGATTGCATCCTGTGGCACGTTGCAAGCTCAACTAAATGCTAGAGTATCTGAATCAGCAAACAACAACAACAACAACAACGACAGTAGAGGCATTCGTCGGTTGTTCAGTTTTGGCATTGGGTGTCAAGTGCCTTGACCAAAAATCTACAAATTTTTCAAAACTTTGCTTCAGCTGCTAAACAATTAATGTAATTTTATGTTCTTTAAATTATGTAGTTTATGTCAGCTTATTTATGTGATTATGGTATTTACATAGGTATTTACCTTATATATTTTTTTTAAATTCAGAATCCAATGAAAATGAAGTAGACAACATTTCGATAAAATAAATCTTTTAAAATTCGCTATTTTGTTCAATTTTTTTTTAGCATTATTCGAATAATAATAAAATAAAATAAAATATAAAATGAATAATTTAAACTTCACATAAATAATAGCTCATTCTATACATTAGGAATATTACAGTGCTTAATTTTATCATTTGAATAAGGCATTTAAAAGTATTTAAAGTATTTTTCCTGGCGTATTGCTTGAAGCATGATGTGTCCCACGAATCGACATGAATGTTTCTTATGCCATTTTTTTTTTCTTTTCAAAGTCTTTATTACTAATCAACTTTGCAACTGGGGCAAGGGGTGTGTCGGGGAGTGGCAGGGACGGTGGTAGAGGCATTTGGAATTGGTCTGGCAACATAAACTTTAATTGCAGCGCAGACAAATTATAATTACAATTAAACGCGATAAGTGAACGTTTTCGCTTGAAATTGGCAATGAAACTGAGCGTTAATTTCACAAGACTTCAACATCATTATGTATGTAGTATGTATGTATCTCAGCCAACTGATGTAAGTGATTATGTAAAGCTGCTGCGTGCACTGCACAGAAAAATAAATATAAAATATCTGAGAAATGAATATGCTGCCTAAATGATAATAACTTTAACTGTGTTGTCGCTGATTCAAATACTTTGAAGTATCTGAAAGATACTCGGCTTTACGCATCTGCGTATTTATTTAATTTGTTGACTAGTGTTAAACATCCCACACGCACTCGCAGACGACGCACAGTGGCTCAATAGCTAGATTTGGCGTGCCAAAAATGATTTCCCGCTAAACGAGTTGCTGAATAAAAGTAATGATATCTGATAGAGAAATATTTAATGCTGTGGAAACCATAATTTTAATGAATTTGGATAACTGGTTTAGTAGTTACAGACTCTCAAAGTTGAAAAAAATTTTACAATTGGTAAAACGGCCCTTTTTACGTGCAATTTGTCCAACTTTAGTGGCGATAAACAAAAAAAGTATAACAGAAATTGATTATGTGTGAATTTATATTTGTAATTACACTTGTTTTAGATGTTATAAAACAAAAACAATTTCGATTTGTCGATTTCGGTATTTTTGCGGAATTATTTTGCGAAGTACCTGTTTTTGAGCATATTTTTGAACTTTATATAGAGTTTCAAAATTTTGGGGCGATTTGGGTGAAAAACTGTGAATGACATCATATTCTGCAAATATTTCTTTACATATTTCCAAAAGTTCAGCTGCGGGAAATTGCGGGAAATTTGGTTTTAAAAAAAAACCCAACCAACCTAGTGCAAAAACCATGCGTCAGGGGGTATAAGAAGAAGAAAATGTACCGCATGCAGCTTGTCTGTTACATGCATATTCGACTGTTTTTATGTGATATTTATTGTTTTGCTTTAAAGATGACAAAATATACCTATAAATTAATATTTTTTGTAAGTTAAATATAGTGCATTATGCAATATAATATATATCTACTGGTTTTATGTCTTAAAAATACAAATTTCATGAATATTTTGTGAGATATCGCTTATATACTATACTCTTCGAATACGCTGCCTCGACCAGCAAATTAGTGCAATATTGATGATATTAAACAAAATAAATAAAAATAGTACGTAAATCGTTGAACAATCTTTGGCTTAAAACTTTTTTTTAATATGTTATTAAACATAAATAAATTTTGCTTTCAGAAATATATTAAGTATTTTATTAAAAAACAAGGAGAAGAAACTTTAGCTTTTTTCCGCTAAATTTGATGGAAAATTTGTAACAAAATTCAACTTTGAACGCATATAGCGCAGTTTCTATAAGTCGCAGCGTAATAAAATTTAGTGCTTTTGAAAATTTGAACTTTTTTCTGTAAAACGCAATTTGTTTCAGGAAAATATGTCCACCCGTTTGGGAGCTATGATTTTTGGCACCCCAAATTCGCCGATTGAGCCACTGTGCGACGCACAAACACAAAGAGCCGCGATCATTATGCAGATTTATGACTTCAACACTTGCAACTGATAGCCCGCCTATGTCTCTGTCCCCCTCTCTTGACCCCTCTCCCCTACTCAGCACCTGTTGCCGACTCTTTTCCCATGACTATGGCTCCTCCCACTCGCATTCCCCGCTCCCCGCTCCCTGCTACATAGTGTGTGCCTAACAGAGTTGTTTGTTTATGAGGCGCTCGCATTGAATTATGGCACAACATTAGCAACAATTTAGCAGGCAGACATGTCGCCAGCTTCAATAATCATTACCAACGACACTTGGACGCTGCTTGTTTGCGCTCACTGTATGCAGCTGCAGCGTATCCAGCTGAGATCTATGCATATCCACACTGAAAAAAATATCATGCCAAATAACGATCGTAAGCTCAAAAGTACCATTAAATTTTAATTGTAACTTACATTTTTTGTTTGCGTTTCTTTCAAAAATATGAAAAACAAATATGATTAAGTAATATTTATAAAAGCGCAGCAGCAATGCTTCTTCGTACTTTTTTTTATGTGTTTCAAGTTTTGATTCGGTTTTAATTTACGCCCCAAATTTTTGTTTTCACTTTGTTAATATGCCATTTACATACAATATGTATTTAAAATTAAATTTCCAAATGGTATATTTTAATATTCTGATAATATGCCAACATAATAATATTTTTATATTTATATATTTTAAATTGCGTTTATCATATTTAAGAATTTTTTTAAAATTTTAATTGACGAAACTTACAAATTTAATATTCTTTCTTAAAAAAATTTTTTTTTATCTAACAAAGTTATGATATTTTGTTTAATGCGGGAGAAGGTTGGCAGGTATCTAAAATCCAAAACAAATTCGATCTTTTTACTACATAGGAGAACCTAAATCGAATATGATGTATCTAGCTCTTATACAGGCAAAAGTATTTGGACATAACATTGTCTTTTTTCAAATTTCGTTTATTTCTGAGTTTAAGTAAAACTGTTAGGTTTTTTTGAATTTTAATGGTTGGATACATTGTATTTGTATATAAAAATACCAATTTGGAAATTTTAGAAATTATTTTAATTATACTTGAGTAGTTGCTGAGATCTAGGTGTTCATACGGACGAACAGACAGACGGACATATCTATATGGACCCATCTTGTCATCCTGATCAAGAATATATATACTTTGCGGCGTCTGCCATGCCTCCTTCTGGACGTTACACCCATGTCTTTTCACTATCTAAATTCTGGAATTAGGTATGTAAATACATGTTATCAATAACGTTTAATTTAGACTTGTGGAATGTTTTTGGCAGTGTATATTTATGCATATGAGCTGCATACATGTATAAATATTTATCTAGGCCTTTTAGCCCAAGTGGGCGTCGCAAATTGGCTTAATTAATCATTTTGTCATAATAATCAACTTTAATTAAATTCAATTTCCAACTCAATAATACAAGTAATAGCGACAAGAACTAACTACAGCCGCAATCACAACTACAAATGCAGCGCAAACACTGAACAGGCTGGACGGAACATAAAAATTGTAATTACAAATTGTTACGAAATGCTTTGCAATGCGACCAAATTGCACTTCACCGCCCACTGTCCACTGTCAGATGCCACGCCCCTGTTCTGCCGTTGAGTGTGAAGAGTTCTAATTGCGACTGCATGTTGTAGTTTTTGTTGTATTTTTTTATAACATGCTGATAACTGCTCGATTTTAATTGCAACATTGTCGCCACAGCTGCCAATGAGGAAATTCAAAATCAACAGAGAGAGAGAGAGAGAGAGAGAGAGAGAGAGGGAGAGGGAGAGGCAGCCATATTTGCATTTATGATTGTGTCCTCTAAGCTTTACTAGCCCCTCAGTTGGGGCGTGTCGGCTAGACACGCCAAGCGTTTGCTTTAACGCCAGTCGAGACTTAACACGCACAGTGGTACAAGTGCTATTATTAGAAATTGTCAATTCTCTACTCACTACATTGAAAACCAAAAATAGCCGATAGTCACCTTGGTATACTCTTTTATTGCTTAGCAGATCTTTATGGATCGATCACCCGATAACCGATAAAATGCAACCCGTCGCTCCATGTAACCTGGTAAATGCGTTTGATACATTTTGCGACTTGAATGCAGAAAGTCTTGAAATAATTAATTTTCAAAATTTTAACAGTTATTTTTGCTTTATTGTTTACATTTTGAATTGAAATCAGCTGTTTTTATCGACTATTGATACATGCGCTCCATAATTATGTTACATGAAGGATTGCACTTTATCGGTTATCGGATGATCGATCCATGGAGCGGTAACCTGGTGAATACAACCAATATCTGATTGCTTATAGAAAACTAATGTAAATTCTATGCAAAATGTTTGTATTTTTAGACCACTGTGCACCGTGGTGTATGTGCTTCTTTAGCATGTCAATGGCTCATAGTACAACGTGGGCCTTTTACCATATTTGACTGCAATTAGCTGGCATGAATTATGATCTAGTCTCAGACAAAGACACAGACTTTGGCTCAAACTAAGAGCCAAGATTGAGACAGAGTCTCGCACAGCTTGTCATAGTTTATTTTCCCACATAATCCCCCTCTCCGTTCAATATTCAAGCGAGTTAGTTGTATTTATCGCCAGTTATCTGTTGCTTTATTGCACTTTTGGCAGTTCATATTTATTAGCCATAATTAACGGGTTTGCCAACATGGGTCCATATACTGCCAATACGCTTCCAACGTTTCCAAAATTGAAACTCCTAGTACGACTATTTCTGCCCATTAACCCGGCGAGCAGAGATCAGAGTGTACTAGCTCGACTTTGGGGTACGGCTTCCGGGCAGTTGTGTGTCTTTAATTGCTCTATACTAAATCGAAAGTGCGGCCACATGTAGATACAGATGCAGATATAGATACATATACAGATACAGATACATTGTGGCGCAGGCACATTTTGTACGCTACATTCGCATTAAGTATCGTTGCGTGCAGTTCAAGAAATGTTATGAATGGCACAGATTTTAATAACTTTAATTAAATGACAGTTAAAATAAATATATGAACGGGGCAGGTCAGTGGGACGGAAGGCTACAGTCGGGCGTAACCGACAGTGCATATGTTCTTACAATCAGAAGCACACACAAATTAAATGAGGCATATCTTCGCTGTTTCTTATCGGATCGAAATTAAATTTACAGCATTCCAAATTAATTGTGGCATATCTTCGTTGTTTCTTATCTGATCAAAATTAAATTTACAGCATCAGCTGAGAATGCCATACGCTGAAAATAAGTCTGTACTACAATATTGTGGCTGCTGTCGTGCTTAAAGTGTTCGAGATCTATAAAGTTGCGTTTTTTGGCGATTTGCGGGGAATAGGGAGGAGGTATCTGAAATTTAAAACAAACTCGAACTGCTGACTGAATAGGAGAACCTAAGTCCCTTATATGGTGCCTTTAGCTCTTATAGTTGCTGCGATCTAGGTGTTCATACAGATGGGCAGTTTATGTTATCTGCCACGCCTCCTTCTGGGTGTTACACACATTTCCCATTTGCACTATCTTAATAGACCCTTTTTGCTTTTTTTTATAGTAAAGAGTTTAAAAACAATCCAAAATGTTTTACGCTTCTATAAATATTATGATATATGTTAGTATAAACAAACTTTTATGTATCTAATAATTATACCCTGTACCCTGGGAAAAACAGGGTTAAAAACTTTGTCAAAATCTATGAAACAGGCCTGTCTGTCTTAGCAAATTATTTATTTCACATGATTTTAGTTAAAATAAATTCCTTCTAACAAGTAGAGTATTCAATTGATTTCCACTCATTTAATATTGTTTGAAACTAAAAGTTATATACTTGTATTATTTAGGTAAAACTGCATTTTAATCTTGTTTGACCTTTGAAGCGAATACTTTTTACTCTGGTTTTGAAGAATGTATAAATAATAAACTTAATTGCACAAGTTGATGCATATTGGGCCTAAAGAGCATAAAGTGCAAACTCATTATGCAGGCGATGCCATTCAAATCATTTTTGTTTTTCCAACGGTTTTATTATGTTGTTGTTGTTGTAATTGCTATTGTTGTTTGTGTAGAAAAGCGCGGAAATTATGAGGCGTTTTGTTGTTGTCGTTTTTTTTTTAAACAATTTCAATTTCAATTTCATCTGAGTTGGTTTTCTTTGGCATTGAACGAGCGCGAAGGCAAAGTGAATGTACAAAGTGTATTCAAGTTATCAAAAGGCGCAGACTGCAGTCTCTGATTGTTATTGTTGTAATTGTTGTTGTTATTGTTGTTTGATCGTATTGTTGTTGTTGTTGTTGTTGTTGTTGTTGCTATAAGAGTAGCACTGCTTTTGTCAGGTGAACAGCCAGGTGAGGCTGTCCAGTTACAGTTGGCCTGGCCGGAAGCGTTAACGAATTTGCACAAAGATTGTTTTTGGCAAATAGCGCCACGGCACGCGCATCATCATCATCATCCACATTTAATCGTCATTAACCAAACATAATTATCTGCTACCAGCAGCAACAACAACAGCGACAGGGCAACTGCCAACAAATTCATTTTCATTTGTAATTTTTTTATATTTTGTTTTTTATTAGTTGTGAGGCCTTTGCGGTTCGTGTTGCGGTTGTCGGCTTTTCAATTACAGCTGCCAAAATAAAAATCTGCAATTTTTTTTCTATTTTTTACTGCTGCTGTTGTCTATCAATTACAATGGGAAGCCCCTGAAAGGAGCTCGAATCTGCATGCATAGATCAAGTTATAATAGCCATGCATGCAAGCAATTTGACTACGTGATTTTGCCGTTGATTTTATTTCAATCCGATCCCATCTTTTATTTTGGCTGCTCATTAATTTTCTCGCTTTTAATTTACTCTAATGCTCATAATAGCCATCGATTTGCACGTACTTGAACTTTAAATATGGAGAGCATTTTTACAAAACAAAAAAAAAAACAAAAAATTACAAAAATGAAAGCATTAACTCACAATTAAATTTCAGCAACTCCTATTTTAGCTTTGTTAGTGGCTTGATTTTAATTTAGTTTTTTAGATTTAACTTCAAGTTGAAATGGTTTAAGTTTATTGATTGATTATCCACAGCGTTTTTGGCATGAATTGCCTCATGCTGTACTTTCTATTCCTATTTTATTGAAATGCTCAAATGAAGGTATATTAAGTTGGTAAATGTATGTGATACGAAGAAAATGACGTTACAAAATATATATATATATTATAATATATGCTCCACTGAAATACAACAAATTATCCAACTGTCCGTTGTCTAATATTTGTGGAATATATATTTGTTCGATTTATTGCAATAGTAGGTGCATTTAAATGTCTGATCTAATCTGAACCATCCAACCGATTGACGTTATTAATTGTATATTTATATATACTATATATTATAGATATTTTAAATGCATTATAAGATTATTGGACCCATAGTTGCTCTGGTAAAAGAAATTGATTGCAGCCTTTTATTCGGTACTCTATCCCCTTCATTCTACTCTATCGATGCTGTAATTTGCATTACGATTGGTTAAGAAACAGCGAAGATCTGCAACAGAAAATTTGCTGTCGGTTACGTAGGACCGTGGCCGTCCTTCCGACTGATCTGCTCTGTCCCTATTGGTTTTATTTATTTTAGCTGTTTATTATGTTATTAATACATGTGTTGTGTTTATATTATTTTTTATTATCTTAAATAATTTATGTAATTGCAATTGAAAATAACTGAAAACTATATTTCAGAGTTTATAAGTCTTATAAATGAATGGACACGCAGATATCTTTTGCAGCATTCGTGTGTATCTATAATGCTTAATTAAAAAGTGTTGACTTCAACTGAATGCTGATAAGTTCCCACACAAGCGCAGATAAATCACAAAATAAATGGATTGCGATTAATAATAAAAATCTTAATAAATTTAGCGAAATGTAAAGCAAGTTCTACCGCCAAGTGGCAACGGGTTTTTAGGGCCACTTAGCAGCTGACACAACTAACAAATGCATGCAATTTGTCTGCCAGCTCATTCGAATGCGATTCCGAATTCGAATGCGAATGCGAATCAGAAACTGTAACTCATAACGAATAGTACTCATAACTCACTCACTCGATGCGCATACTCATGCGCATTCTGCCTGAACTCAGCTCGAATTGGTTTTGCCATGCAATTCTACTACTATTATAGAGTTTTGCCAGGCATATTTGAAATTCCGAATTTTAATGCCGAATTTCGATACTCCGAAATTCTCACAGTCGATTTGCAATTTGTGCGATTTAATTACATGTGTCGATTGTCATTTGTGTTGCGACTCTGTGGCATAACTCCCAGATATCTGGCTCAATCGTCATACGCAATACAAATTGCATTTGCATTGCAATTGCCAATAAAACTACAAATGAAGATCCCAGCAGAGACAACAATATGGAGAGATATTTCGCATTTCCGAGGAAAAACGTGAAAAATTGTTGGGCGTAGTTTTGCGTGTGATCAGACACTAACCATATTGTAATCGCAACATACATATATAACACGTTGACGAAGCCAGTCAACAACACACAATACATAAACAACAAATGCAACATGACTCTAATGAACGAGTGGAAAATGCATGGAAATTAATGCTGAGCACGCGAAAAATGCATCAGGCGACCGATAAAAAGAAACCAACAAAATTCCACTGAAGCTACCAGTTAATAAACTGATGCCGATACATTTGAAATTAATCGAAATTATTTAACTGAAATAAGCACAACTTTAACCTGTACTTGAGCTGGATTCGATCTTCAATTTTCCAGAATCGATCTTTTCGTCAAAAAATCGATTTAATCGATTATAGTATATTATTATTTTGAACTATCCTAAAAATCTTATTGAAATCGGTTTTTAAAAACTAAGATAAAGAATCAAGGCTTCTTGGCTTTGTATGCCAGTGACTGATCTACCCCGTCCAAAATTGTCCATTTAATCTATGGATCTATGGATCTTGTGGAAGACAATTCTTAAAATACCCTATTAATAACTGCCGGTACGATTAAACGCCTGAAGAAGTGTTGCCAGTCATTGACACTTTTCTATGACAAATAAAAACCAAAACAATGGCAGCTGAACACGATGAAAACTTTCTCGCCATTAGACAGACAATGGGCAACAACAGTGGGCGTGGCTGGAAGCTTTTCACATGTGCCACACTTTTTATGTTTTCAAGTGCAAAAGTGCATGGGAAATGACATTCAAAGAGCAGGTGAAAACCTATGGGAAATTGCACTATACTAAGATCGTATATCGTATGCCGTATAACGTACAACTTTCCTTTCAAAACTATTTTTGTTTAGCTAGTAGGTTCTGTATGAAGTGGAATTATGGATAGTTTAGAGAACTGCTCTTTATGATTAATTACAGTATTTTGTTGTTTTCATACCTTGAAATAAAATGTTTAAAATTTTGTTTTGCAAATGGAATCTGAGTTAGGGTGTTTTATATTTTATATGATTCTTGTTTTCGAAGATATTTAGTTTTTACGTAATTTAAATGATTTTTTTATTTTCCTATTTGTCCATTATTATATCATATTTTTACTTAAAGCTGTAGATATATTTTAAAAAAAAAAAGACCAACACTTTTTTATAAATTTAACTGCACTTATTTAACACTTATTTCATTTACAAGGCAAACAAAATACACAAATAAAACTTAAATATCCATTTGGAGTTGAACACATTTCTGTAAGCTGATTCATGGCGCATAATCCGGGGCTTTATTAAAATGTATATATAGTAGTATAGCCCAAGGCACTTGAAATGTTAAAAAATTCTTGAGTTAGGCATTTCCTCTACATGTTGTTTTGGCCTTTTGGCCAATTTTTTTTTTAAGCAATTGTATGCAAGGCACGAAAAAGTGCAACAAAATGTATGAAAAAAATAAAAAACAAAATAAAAAAAAAATGATTTAATAAGTCGTTGAACAAGTTGAAGTCAAACTGTGACTGAGACTCAAAATTCAACCGGATATCGAACTGTGCAGAGAGTTGGTCAAATGTTTTGCAATTTCCCTAAGTTGTGGTTGCTGTTGTTATTGTTGTTGCATGCCGCATGTTGCAACTGTTGGCCAGATGCGTGTGGCACGATGTGGCACTGCTGTAGCATTCGACGTTTAAACGGCAGTCGAATTTGCAGCTTGCGTCCAATTAATGCCGCAAGTGGCAGACAGTGTCTCGCTCTACCTCTCCGAGTCTCCTTTACTCTATCTCTATCTCTTTCGATCTCTCACTCTCTTTCGCTCTATGTCTTTCTCGCTTTCTTTCGCTGCAGCATGTGGCAGCGCCGTCTGCAACTGGCAAGTCGATTAATCAAAAACTTTGCAAAGTTTTGACGCTTATCGAACATTTCAACGCCTGATAGCCGTTGATGATGCTACGATCTGTTGCAGCCACGTTTGCCACGTCTATTGACAATCGTCAACAGCAACAACAGCAACAACAGCTCCAACAACAGCAACAAAAACACATTGATTTACGAGTTCCGCTCGCACAATCTCACGCTTCACGCTGCAACCTCTTGACTTCACGCTCGCTTCTTCAACCAATGCACTGTAAAAAAATAAAAAAATAAAATAGTAAATTAATGTTATACTTAATACAGTCTAACTAATATATTAAATTTCATTTTTATTCCCTGTACCCATTAAAAAAATAAGAATGTTTGTAACATGGATAAGGAGGCGTGGCAGACACCACAAAGAATATATATATATTAATGATCAGCGATTTAGCTATGTCCGTCTGTCTGTCCGTCTGTATGAACACAAAGATTTTGGTTGCTCTCAATAGGTGTATTCAATACGCAGATCAAGTTTATTTCAAATCTTTGATGCCACGCCCCCTTTACGTCCAATATCAATAAAACTCACATGACATCATATTTTTTTATTATAAAAGTTAAATAACCACCGTTGTATTGAACCACATCGAACAATCTTTTATTTTATTCAACTATCCTGTAAAAACAGGACCACATATTAAATTAAATTTATGTATATTTAAATATATATGTATATATACATTTTTTTTAAGTCATATTTCAAATAGAGGGCAGAGTATTCTACAGTCGGCCGAGTCCATTCTTGTTTGATTAGACCCTTTACTTTAAAAAAGTAAAAAGGGTCTATTATTTTTAATATATTTTTCTATATTTTTCAATATACAATTTTTTTATAATTTTCTTTTAAGCTAAACTCCGGTTATAAATATAGATCTGATTATTAAGTATAATTTTTGCTGGTTTTACCCATTAATAACTACAAAATTCAATTAAAATGAACTGAAATCAATAATGAATTTTATTTTCCAGCAATTTATTAAGTTTCGTTTGAGAAAATTGTGAGTTTTGGATCAGTTTTGAGGTCTACTATATATATATATATAGAGGCTTGTACGTATAATCTTATTTTATGTTCTACATGGATTTCTACTAGTTACTCATAAGTTTCGCTCAGTGCAGCGTAATGCAGCCGGCGAGTAATTCATTTGCGTATTGCATGCATTCATTGGATTCGTTCGTTTTCATTCATTAAGCGCATCGCGCCAAACGTTTAACACAGCCTCCCCTGCCCCTTCCCCTTCCCCTTCCCCTTCCCCTTCCCCTTCCCCTGCAGCTACTGCTGCCCCTCGTCCACCACATCTCAGCTCTTTTGCGCTTCCTCTTGCCATTGCTTGTGGCAGCAATAATTGTTTTTTTGTTGCTTTTTTTCTTCGATTTTTTGTAGCTTTTACGAGTATTGTTTAATCACCAACAACTTTGGGCTGCCTCTTGCCGCTGCAACTGCCCCAACATCTGCCACAACCGCAAACTTTGTCTGTCTGTCTCTCTGTCTCTTTGTCTCTCTGTCTGTCTCTCTGTCTGTCGTTTGGCTGTTTGGCTGTTTGGCGTTTAGCGTGCTCATGTCTTGGGCGCTTTGATTTTGCCGGCGTTTCATCCATAATAGAGTTGTTGATAGTTTTGTTGCCGTAAAGCACTTGGCAGCGCAGGGTTTACATTTGTATTTGATTTGGATTTTTCGATTTTTCTGTTTCTTGATTTATTTATTTTTGTTTTTTTTGTTTTTTCTTTATTATTATCAGTTTGTATCGCACATGAATCGACAACAAATTTGTCGGCGGCCCGATGAAGTTGCACATTGATGTCGACGCATTGGCTTCTGCTGCTGCTGCTCCACATTTGTGGCATTTGTTTCAATTTCAATTTCAATTTCAACTTGGAGTCTCAATTTCAGTTTCAGCTCAGCGTTCAAGGTTTTTCAGTTTCTTTATGTGCATTGTACTATACATTTTTTTTAGCGACTTTTCAAGGTTGCACAGATGTCTTATTTGTCTCGGGATTTATTGGGGCTTATTTATTTATTTCTATTATTTTTGTCTTCTTGCTCTGAGTTGTCCTCAGTGGGAATTTGCTGAAGCTACTCGATTTTATTGTTGCAGATGCTTGCAATTTGTCAAGAGCTGTACATAACTAGTATAACTACAGGGTAGTCAGAAACTGTCGCATATCTCTTCTAGAGATGCCCAACCAGTTCGAAATTCATCTCATTTGGATGCCAGGACATAAGGAATAAGGTAAAGGGTATAAGTTATAAGTGGGTACAATTTAAAATAATTAACTTGTATTAACAAATAGATATTGAAATAAGAAAGTTTCTTAAAATCTTGCATAGAGTACTTAGTTTTTACTGATTTCTTGTTTTCGTGACTATGAAAAACATTAGCAAAGTTTATGCAAATAGAAAACTTGAGTAGAACTTGCATAAAACTCGAATGGCATGGGAACCAGTGAATACTTGGTGAATTGGCTAAAACGCTTATGCATGTGTGTGTGTGTGTGTGTGTGTGGTGTATGAATCATTAAGAAAACAGTTAGCAAATAGCAAAGGCATAAGGCAATGGTGCAAAAGCAAAAGCAAAAGCAAATGCAAAAGCAAAAGCAAACCGAAAAGCGTAGCCCGACTAATTAACACATTGAAGCCGAAACTCGATACGACAGTTGGTAGCACAAATATAGGTCAGTTGGGCTATAACTGTGTCCGCATACAGGTAGTACTACGTTGTTGGTAGTACGAGTCAGTCGGCTATATCAATGTATCTATGGTGGACATACTATATAAATGTTTATATATATTTGCTTATATATAGTTCACTTAGCGCCCAACTTGATGTGAACTAATGTAATTTTGATGTAGTCAAGGCACGCATAGTTGAACAAACAGCTAGATACATTGTGTGTATGTGTCTGTGTTGCAAGTAATTAGCTGGGCGTCAAGAGAATTGACCAACTTGCCACTTGGATCAAGAAATCATCCAAATGCAACGTGACATTCTGAAGACAAACTGGGCGCAAATATATTAAAAATAATTATGGACTTACTTCTGCTCCCTCTCTCTTTCTCTGCCTCCCTCTCCCTCTCTCTCTCTCTTTCTCTCTCTCTCTCCAGTTTATTAAGCCAAATTCCTGGCTGAATGATTTGTAAAATTTCCGCCTTTCGCTTGTGGATTTGCCATTGGTCAACGATACCCATAAAGATTGATGCCAGCTTCATTATCGTTGACATTAAATCATTTATGGTCCAATAGTTGTCATTATTACACGATTATTACGATTATTAACAACAGTTCTCACCAATAGACCTAGACCTTGGGAATTCTACGATCTTAACTGTTCCACGCCATTCATTTGCTACCGTTTATAAATCTCTTAATTAAGCGCTAATTAGAAATGTTAATTACGCATTTTAAGCAATGCATTTGCCGCATTTGCAACGATTTCTTAAAACTATTTTTTAATTGTTTTTTTTTTTTTCATAGTTTCTGCTGCTAGTACTATTTGGCACTCTACGTTCCATTTCATTGGCAATCGAAACGCCCAAGTATCAGCCATTAAACCCAGTCTCAAGCCCCGGGGCCACGCATAAATTGTCCATTAAAATCTGTCGAGACGGCTCATTAGCTTTGCCACCGTAGTAGGTTCTATGCTTAATTGCATTCGGTCGTGTTGGGCTTTTCCGGCACAGACATATCGATTTGGTTCACAGTTTTCGTGTCACCTTGCAGCTACAAAGAAAAAGGTCACACTACAATACGGTCAGACTCTGCTATAGGAAGTCAGAAGAGTTTTCATCTTTTGTTTATATTTGTGAAGCACTTGAAGTGTAAAAACACAATATTATGCTATACTATATGCTTTATAAGGGGGCTCACGATCATAATAATATAAATCATAATAATATTTAAACCTAGAAAATCTGATTAAACTAATCAATTTTCGAACACCAAATAAGCTCAAAAACTAAACAAATATGTTAGATTAGCTTACAAGCATTGATCAGGATGACTAAACGGACAAGACGATCTGCCAATCTGTCACTCTCTTTCTTTAATGTGTACCGATTTTGGAAAGATATATAGATAGGTAGAGCGTATTAATGATCTCAACCAACTTCTACTTAAGACAGAATTTGCGTAGAGAGTTTTGTATCTCTTCAATAGGTCTATTGATTTAATTTATGTTTTATGTGGACGGAAGGGGCGTAACATCCAATATTAAAAATTCACTTGATGTACTTTGTGGTATCTGCCCAGCCTCCTTTTGAATAAAAAAAACCTATTAGGACAGAGCTACAGTCGGACACAACCGACTGTAGGAGACCCTGTACTTTGTGTTTTATTCGCTGTTTCTTATCGATCGTAATGTAATTCACTGTATAGATCGGTGGAGATTGTCATAGACTAGGTACATGCCATATCCCAATTCTTTGGCTGTAAAACTATAGCTTTAAAACTAAAAAATCGTTGCTAATTTGTTTTTATATTTCGGGGGGTCTACAACGCTTTCTTCTGGGTGTTACACACATCTATCATTTGCAATAAATTAATAGCCCATTTTACTTTTTTAATATTTCAATATGTTTTGAAAAGTTTAATAAATTTATATTTAACTTAATTAATTTATTTTTCTTTTATTTATTTATTGCTAGTGCCCCCAACAAAGGAGGGCTGCGTCATGTTGTTGTCGCTGTCCATGCCACAACAATATCAACATCAACAACAACAACAACATCGGGAGCCACATTATAAACAATTAACTCAATGCGAGTGTTGGCCAAAAGTAACAATAACTCTATGCAAAACTGAAACCTTAAAACGAAACTCAATTAACCTCAAAAACATATAACTTAATAACACCAGAGGCAAGTCGTACATGTTCTCTATAGCCAAGAGGTCTATATTAGAACAAAGAAAAGCTCGTTTTCAACAAAAGGAAACACTACAAAACTATAACAACATCAACATCAACATCAACAACAAAAGAACAACGAACAACGAACAACAAACAAGTGTCGCTGTTGCTTAATGCAAAATAAAATCAACCATTCTGTGATAACTTAAGATCCAAAGGTGAGTTCGCAAAAAGAATATAATTGTATTTGAAATAAAACAGAATTGTGTTTGCTTTAAGCTGAAATACTTAAACCCTCTTGAATTTACAAAACCACTACAATTCTTGTATTAAGCTGAGATATGTATGGATATAGTTTTATACCTTCAGCTTTGTGAATTACGGGGTTGATTGGGTGTATTTTTAAGTTTATACTTTATTAATCAAAATAAATATAAATACATAAATATATCAAAATAGTTTGTAGTACATTTAAATGCCCTTGATATGTTTTAAAATAATTTCATTAACTTGCCAGATTTAATAGCTACAACTCTGATATTTTTCAGTTTATTTATAAAGTTTTTTTCTCAAAAGCTTTCTGCAATACCAAGCTTTTTGCATTAGGACAGTCAATATTCTAAAGTTTCTCATATATTTATTCTATCATGAACTGATAATTCGGCACCCACCTAAAAAATTGTTGCGGTTCTAGCTCTGATAACTGCCGATTCCCATGGGCGGGTTTTAACAAAGTTACCTTTCTAGTTTACTATATTTTTGTTCCATGGAAAATGGGTTTAGACAAGGTTAGTAATTTTAGGGGAATGTAAGTAACAGACAGAGAGAGGCGTGGCGCATCCCATAAAGTGTATATATTCAGGGTCAGAGTCGATTTAGCGATGTCCGTCTGTCTGTTAGGGCAAGCGCGCATCGTGAGCTTAAGGTTCAGGGTATATCCGATTGTATTATATATATACCCTTTACCCATTACCTGCTTGTCTTAACAGACAGACGGTAAAGGGTCCTGACCCTGCCGACTGTAATAGATTCCACTTATCTTTCTCTATCTTGATCAAAACTGGCAGTTCCGCAATCGCATGCCAAATTTCAAAGCTCAAGGTCTACTGTTTCTAGAATTATCTGGAGTTGACCTCTCAACTACAACAATATTTAATAGTTTCTTATTTAATTTTATTAATATCTTATATTTAGGGGCTTCGGTAACTACATCGATACGTAGATCTTATCTAAGAGTTTGAGTTCCTAAGTGTAATATGTACATGGATGGTGTACTCGCAACTATATTGAATTCCGCAAAACTACTTAACTACCATGTTGCCTGGAACTTGAGTTAAATGTAGAACTGCTTAGTTTCTATGTAGTTATTAGCCGCTCCTAAACGATCTAAACTATAGAATTTGTTTTTGTTTTTTTTTTTATGTACAATTTTAATTATTCGTAGGCTTGTCATGCCGACCATGCTAGGTATACGACTTGAGTAGATTAACATGTGACAACATTCAGTCTTTAAGCGTAGCCATTAATTAAAGTTTTACTGCGTTTTTGTTTTTTTTTTTGCCGGGTTCGGTCGCCAGGGGGCGTCACTATGCGGGTGTGTGTAATTGTAACGATTGCTGTAACTTGTTTCTTTTTTTTTTGTGCTAATAAATAAATATGCAATGTGCCAATCGACAGTCCACAGTAGGCTGCAGTCGGGTGTACTTGATGGTCAGTTAAATAAAGTTAAGCCAAGATAAAATAAATCAAAAAAATTTAGACCTACCAACTACTGAAGACTAAATTAAGGTAAATAGATTTGTGTCTCTTAAATTATCAAATGTATTTTATTATATTCAATGTAAGGGGCGTGGCATCCAAGATTTGAACTAAACTTAATCTGCGTATGACATACACCTACCTACATGCCAAAAATGGCAGCTCTATTTTCTAAAATCTCAGATCTGTCAGAACTCCATCTGACAAACAGACAGACGGACATGGTCTATACCGATTCAGCTCGTCATCCTGATCAAGAATTTATATACCTTCTGCCTGTTACATACATTCTGACAGTGTTATTAGCCCTTTTTCCCATTTTTTAAATGAGAAAAGTGTATATCATAAGTATGAAAATGAAGCATTATAAAGTGTTGCAGCTTCCCAATCACATATGAGTATTTACAGGGTATGATGAGTGTGGACATTGACGCCAGAGCGAACCAGTCACATTCTCATACTGTCACTGACAATTAGAGAGCGAATTATGTTAACTAAATAGGCGACGTGCAATTATCTGGCACGAACTGGAATTGTCAGTGGCAGTTGCAAGCTGACTCTTGGGCGTGGCATCAACTCCAGATCTGTAGGGGGCGCTGTTGCATAAGTCAAGTCAATCCGATGGGCTATTATAATTATATAGATTATCAGTGTCAATATAATTTTTTTCAATTTTCATCCAAGATTATGGCAATTACAGCCCGAAGTACTGCAAATCTGTATCCTGGCTTCAGACCAGATTGCGAAAGAAAAGCAACATAACAACAACAAAACAAAATATGTCATGGGGTTTGGCTTTGTCTAGCTGGCCAAAAGTGAATAATTTAACACAAAAGTCGAAAAAAGTCGTCGACTCCAATTGCGACACGGTAGTTAAAAGGTGTCAATCAAGCGGCGGTCCGACATGCAACCCATTGCCCACAATCTCAAACAAAAGACACAAAAAAAAACCAAAAACAATGCACAAAAAAAAATAAATAAATACAAAACTGTGGCACCAGCACATGCAACGGGTTCTTTGACAGTGCTGAGCATATGGCTTTTTTTCTATTTTTATTATAATTTATTCTTATACGTTTTTTAGACTTTGCAACCAACTTTTTTTATACCCTGTAACCATTGAGAAATGGGTAAAAACAGGGTTAATAACTTTGGGAGAATGTATGTAAAAGACAGAAGGAGGCGTGGCAGACCGCATGTATATATACATATATATTCTTGATTAGGGCGACGACATATCCATGTATGTCCGTCTGCCTGTCTATCCGTCCGTCCGTCTGTATAAACGCTGAAATTTCAAAAACTATAAGATTTAGAGCAGCCATTTTTGGTATGTAGGTGGGTGCATTCAATACGCAGATCAAGTTGATGTCATATGTTGGATGCCACGCCCCTGCCACCTACAATGCCCCTAATCGATAAGAACCGAATTACCGGCGTAGTATTGACAGTAGAACGTTGTTATTCGGAATATATACTCCTTCTATTGCATATAACTGTGCTGAAAAGCTCATTGAAATCGGTTACAGAATATATATAATTAGCTACAGCGGTACATTTGTGTTGCTTATATCTTCACTTATACGCAGCGAAAGTATGGAATGGGAGAAAATACGATAATTGTAACTGTAATTTGCATAGTATATGCCATAATCCCCTGATTTAAGGCATAGAATTCTTTAATCAATTTAGATATTAGGTTGTTTGGTAATGACATACCGGTTTTTACATTCAAATTTCGCGCTTCGCTTGTGAAGTCAAATATAATCGTATCTGGCAATGCTGTATATCGTTTGAAAGGTATTGGCAACACCTTTAAAATGACATTTAGTTTGTTTACATGAGCTTCCACGTTACAGATTACAATTACAATTGATTGAAATGGCGTTCACAAACGCAGAAATTTGGGCAATTTTGAAATTTTATTTCGCACAAGGAAAAACTGCTGCGGAATCTCGCAGACAGATTATTGCTGTCTTAGGAGATAACAAACTTTCGATTCAAACTGCCGAACAGTGCGATTCCGAAGTGGCAATTTTGATATCGAAACACCCAAGCCTTCCGGACGACCAGTGACCGTTGATACGGATAAAATCATGGAAATAGTGGATCGAGATCGTCATGTGACTATTAGAACCATCGCAGAGGAGCTGCAACTAAAAAAAATAAAAAAAAAAACTAAAAATCGTCAAAAATCAATAAAGAAACCGGTATGTCATTACCAAACAACCTAATATTTAGATGTTATGTCAGTTGATATGCACATTGCTTAAAATCATAAAATATATATGTTCCCCGATGTTTGAAGACAATTGAATAGTTTGTTGGAATTTATTTATGAACCTAGCGCTCCAAAATACCACAGGATGGGATATCCAAAGTTTAAGGGCATTACAATTATTAACCAATTTTATATAGCATTTATTTTGAAACATAATTGTCAAAGCAAAGTGAATTCTTCGGGACGGAGGCTGATTTACTGTCGTATTAAAGTTTATTCTACAATTTAAAAAAGACTGTTACTTGATTTTAAAATAACGTCGGTTACTTTTGGAACAATTGTTGCTTTCCAAAAAGAAAACAAGAAAGCGTTCCAGTTTTAGCCAAGTTGTAATTGAGACCTCCGACTTATACCAAGTGCTAAACTAACTAGTTGGTGTGCCAGTTGCAGTTCCCGTTGGCATTCTAGGTCTTTTGGGTGTGTTTCAGACTCAATTGCTGGAATGCTGTTGCTGTTGCTGTTACTGTTGCTGTAGCTGTTACTGTTGCTGTTGCTGCTGCCGCTGCTGCTGCTGTTATTAGCACTGTTGCCCTTTGTGCTGTGGCCAAGCCAAAGAGGCCGCTGTTAAGCAGTTAAATACTTTGTCATTAGGGGCAAATCATGATGGCAGCCGACCGCCCCCTAACAGCCATCAAAACGCTCAAACTTTGCATAATAAAGTTGTTGCTTGACTGGAAAGAGAGAAAGAGAGAGAGGAGCGAGGAGAGAGGAGAGAGAGGGAGAGGAGAGTAGTATCGAGTCAGGTCGGGATCGTTAGCTAGTTTACTAGGCATGCTCTGGATCAGTTATTGGGCATGCTCAATTCCCACGCCCAGTTTTCATCCAGTTTAACTGTTGGGCGGCTGCCGGTTTTATTATTCCAAGTTGTTGTTATCGTTATTGTTGTTGTTGTTGTTGCTGTTGTTGCCTTTAAATGCAAATCAAGTGATTTTTTATTGCTCGTTTCGCGCGCCAGCATTTTGTTAGTGTCTATGTTGTTGCTGTTGATTGTTGTTTGCACACTCGGAAAAATAAAATATCATTTGTTACTCAAAATAAACCTCTACAATATATTTCTTAAGATCCTTTGCTTAAAAAAAGTGCAAAAGGGTCTATTAATTTAAAGCAGATGAGATAGGAGTGTAATACCCAGAAAGAAGCGTATCACAATTTGATGAACTGTGTGATTATTATTAAAACACAAAACACAGGGTATTTTACTTACATTAAAAAAGTTTATTAAAATATAAATAAAATTTGCCAAACTTGCTTAAATGGCAAACTTCATTCTTGAATGCAAAATTTACATATTACATCGCAAATTCTTGTTGCAAGTACGAAAACTCTTAACTTTTCTCTTAGTGTAATTCAGCAGTTGCCAATCGATTTTTCGATATTTTCGGGGGCGGAGGGATTTTTGCTGTTAGCGGAAATTGTTGCCCAGGCTGCTTATTTTGGGCTCCGTTGTTGTGGCTGCTGCGTTTGCAGCTAAATGACACAGTTTCTAGCCGAATAATTGTGGTACACACAGCGCATACGTAATATGCTCAGCGTACACACAGATTACGCATACGCCTGGTGTGCTGCTCTTAGCATGCCAGGGCCTCTCGATTGATATCATTTTGTTTATACACCGAGATATATGGCAGACCGTTATACAATTTCATTGATTAATTGCTGGGCTCCGATTGCAACACACTCGCAACACGCGCAACAAAGAAATGATCTAAACGCCAGAAACCACAACGCCGCTCGATATCAATGAATATTTTGTAAATACTTTGTTGCTCGCTGTTGGTGTTGTTGCTTTAAGTTATGCTGGGCGCGTATCTGGGACAGCAACAACAACATCAAAAAGCAACAAGCAACAACCAACAACCAACAACAGCAACACTCTCGCTTTCACGGCAGACCAATCGAGCAGAGAGCAACTCTGCTCATAAGTATGGTTTTCATGTTTAGTTTTGGTTGCCACAAATAAAAGTAATTGCCCTAAACGCATTATGCGCGACTTGCAAATACCCTACAACAAATAATTATAGTTTATAGATGTTGTAAACCAACGAATAACTCAATTCAGTTCAATTTCATTTGAAAAAATATGGATGGGACAGTTCAGTCGGACGGAAGGCTGCAGTCGTAGACGTAACCGACACTAGAAGACCCTTTTCTTTAAGTATATGCAAATACTTTCATATATTATATTAAACACTCCTGAAAAGCACATTGAAATCTGTTGATAAACACAGAAGATATAATCTACGCAATTGGCAGCTAGCGCACGTAAAAGGGGAAGGAAAAGAAGTACTGCTGATAGGCTTCGTATGACAATTTTATAGAATTATATTTAAATGGTTAAATATTTGGTTGAATAATGAATAAAAAATGTAATAAAATGTTAAATTGCTATTATTTATTTATATATTAAATTATATTTAAAATATTTTAAATTATATGCTGCATAGGCAAGCGTGGAGCGCGAGCTGTGGCACAGGGTATAAGAAAGTCGTATTTGCCCGCGCAAGATTTTTAGACCCTGTACTTTAAAAAAGTAAAAGGGTCTATTAATTTAGTGCAAATGACAGCTGTGTGTAACAGGCAGAAGGAAGCGTGGTAGACCCCACAAAGTATATATATTCTGACTCAGGACGACGAGCTGAGTTGATATAGCCATGTCCGTCTGTCCGTCTGTCCGTCTGTCCGTCTGTCTGTCTGTCCGTCTGTCCGTATGAACACCTAGATCTCAGCAACTACAAGAGCTAAAGACACCACCTTTCCGGATTTAGGTTGTCAGCTAATGCAAGCAGGTCAAGTTTGTTTCAAACTTTTGATAACTCGCCTCCTTCATCCGCGAATCATCAAAAATCTACACCTACCTCAAAAATCTTAAAAACTATAAACGGCACAGCAGCCACAATAGTAGCGCTACAGACTTGTAATTTGGCATGTACGTAGTCTATTGTATTATCCACCGATGGTTTAAATTAAATTGTAATTTTAAATAAAACCAGTAAGGACGGAGCTACAGTCGGACGCAACCGACTGTAGGAGACTCTGTACTTTGTGTTTTCTTCGCTGTTTCTTATTCGATCGTAATGTAATTCACATCATCGATGGGAATTGTCATAGTCTACGTACATGCCACATCCCAAATCTTTAGCTTTAAAACTTAAGCTTTAAAACTGCAAACTGTTCCTAAATTGGTTTTTCGGTTAGCGGAGGAATGAGAGGAGTTATCAAAAAACCCATACTAACTTGATCTGATGGTTGCATAGGAGGACATAAATACCAAAAAATGGTATTTCTAGCTCTTATAGTTTGCAAGCTCTAGGCTGCTTCTCTGTCTACGCTATCTTTACTGTTTCTTTTCCGTTGGTAATATAATTCACAGCGTTGATGGATAATGGCATAGGCTGCGTACATGCCAAATCCCAAGTCGATAGCCTTTAAACTGTGGCTGTAGTGGCGCTTACATGCATTTATAAAACAATTCATTGGTGCATAACTTCGCTGTTTCTTCTCCGTTTGTAATGTAATTTACAGCATCGATGGATAATTCATTCAATAGGCTACGTACATTTCAAATCACAAGTCTGTAGCTTTATTATTGTGGCTGCAGTGGCACATACATGCATTTTAAAAAAAATTGTCTCTTGCATATCTTCGCTATTTCCAATTCAAATCATAAATAAATTAATATCATCGGTGAAGAATACCTTAGGCTACGTATATGCCAAATTACAAGTCTGTAGCGCTATTATTGTGGCTGCTGTGGCGTTTATAGTTTTCGAGATTTTTGAGGTAGGTGTACATTTTTGATGATTCGCGGATGAAGGAGGCGAGATATCAAAAGTTTGAAACAAACTTGATCTGCTTGCATTAGCTGACTACCTAAATCCGGAAAGGTGGTGTCTCTATCTCTTTTAGTTGCTGAGATCTAGGTGTTCATACAGACAGACGGACAGACGGACAGACGGACAGACGGACAGACGGACAGACGGACAGACGGACAGACGGACAGACGGACATGGCTATATCAACTCAGCTCGTCGTCCTGAGTCAGAATATATATACTTTGTGGGGTCTACCACGCTTCCTTCTGCCTGTTACATACATCTGTCAGTTGCACTAAACTAATAGACTCTTTTACTTTTTTAAAGTACAGAGTCTAAATATCGAAGATATGCAATAGGCAATGTTTTGCTAAATGTATTTATGTGCAACTGCAGCCACAATATTAGAGCCGCAGACTTGTAATTTGGCATGTACGTAGCCTATTGAATTATCCATCGATGCTGTGAATTACATTACAATCGGAGAAGAAACAGCGAAGTTATACAGCAGTAAATTGTTTTATAAATGTATGTAAACGCAACTACAGCCATAGTTTAAAAGTTATAGACTTGTAATTTGGCATGTACTCAGCCTATGGCATTATCCATCGATGCTGTGAATTACATTACGAACGGAAAAGAACCAGTGAAGATAGATCAGACAAAGGAGCCACCTAGATCTTGCAGACTATAAGAGCTAGAAATATAATTTTTTGGTATTTAGGTTTATCCAGGCAGGAATTAAATCAAGTTTGTTTGGGTTTTTTGATAACTCCTCTCTTTCCTCCGCTAACCGCGAAAAACCAATTTAGCAACAGTTTGCAGTTTTAAAGCTTCAGTTTTAAAGCTAAAGATTTGGGATGTGGCATGTACGTAGTCTATGACAATCCCAATCGATGCTGTGAATTACATTACGATCGAATAATAAACAGCGAAGAAAACGCTAAGTACAGGGTCTCCTACAGTCGGTTGCGTCCGACTGTAGCTCCGTCCTTACTGGTTTAAATTAATTTTATGCATCTTTTAACATATCTGTTTATCTAATATTCTTCCCACTCATAAGTTTAGGTGTCTATTAATTATTCTGTCTATTTACCCGGTTATCTATTAATCTATTAGAACCGTTAGCTAAATTTTGTCTACTATTCCGATGAATTTATGTACTGTTTGTAATAAAATTAATGATTTTATCAATTGTATATTAAAGTATATTATAATATATAATTTATTTGTTTGCCTTTTTATACCTTGTACCCATTGAAAAATGGGAAATACCGGGGTATTTCTATCTCATTTTTTTGACTTCTGACTAAACTAAAACACTTTTCTGTTAACGTTGATAATGTATCTATTTTGTCTGTTGAATACTTCCACATTTATTAGCTTTGTTGCATTAATTATTTACCATAAATTGGCGGTGCAAGTGACGTTGCAACGGGCACGAAATGGGGGAAAAGATACAAAAATAAACTAGTAAAACAAATAAAAATACGAAAATACGAAAAAACCAGTAAGGACGGAGCTACAGTCGGACGCAACCGACTGTAGGAGACTCTGTACTTTGTGTTTTCTTCGCTGTTTCTTATTCGATCGTAATGTAATTCACATCATCGATGGGAATTGTCATAGTCTACGTACATGCCACATCCCAAATCTTTAGCTTTAAAACTTAAGCTTTAAAACTGCAAACTGTTCCTAAATTGGTTTTTCGGTTAGCGGAGGAATGAGAGGAGTTATCAAAAAACCCATACTAACTTGATCTGATGGTTGCATAGGAGGACATAAATACCAAAAAATGGTATTTCTAGCTCTTATAGTTTGCAAGCTCTAGGCTGCTTCTCTGTCTACGCTATCTTTACTGTTTCTTTTTCCGTTGGTAATATAATTCACAGCGTTGATGGATAATGGCATAGGCTGCGTACATGCCAAATCCCAAGTCGATAGCCTTTAAACTGTGGCTGTAGTGGCGCTTACATGCATTTATAAAACAATTCATTGGTGCATAACTTCGCTGTTTCTTCTCCGTTTGTAATGTAATTTACAGCATCGATGGATAATTCAATAGGCTACGTACATTTCAAATCACAAGTCTGTAGCTTTATTATTGTGGCTGCAGTGGCACATACATGCATTTTAAAAAAAATTGTCTCTTGCATATCTTCGCTATTTCCAATTCAAATCATAAATAAATTAATATCATCGGTGAAGAATACCTTAGGCTACGTATATGCCAAATTACAAGTCTGTAGCGCTATTATTGTGGCTGCTGTGGCGTTTATAGTTTTCGAGATTTTTGAGGTAGGTGTACATTTTTGATGATTCGCGGATGAAGGAGGCGAGATATCAAAAGTTTGAAACAAACTTGATCTGCTTGCATTAGCTGACTACCTAAATCCGGAAAAAAGGTGGTGTCTCTATCTCTTTTAGTTGCTGAGATCTAGGTGTTCATACAGACAGACGGACAGACGGACAGACGGACAGACGGACAGACGGACAGACGGACAGACGGACAGACGGACAGACGGACATGGCTATATCAACTCAGCTCGTCGTCCTGAGTCAGAATATATATACTTTGTGGGGTCTACCACGCTTCCTTCTGCCTGTTACATACATCTGTCAGTTGCACTAAACTAATAGACTCTTTTACTTTTTTAAAGTACAGAGTCTAAATAGGAAAATAGAAACAAGTAAAGTAAAATGTTGCACAACTAAATCGCATTTATTTAAAATTCCAGACCATTGCAAGTAGCTGCCGCAACAACAACATATATTTAACTGTAAATTTGTTTGGCGGCAAAATATGCAAGCCGACGGACGGACGGACAAAACCCGACAAGCTCAACAGTTGGACACCGCAGTAGGCCACAAAATGGTGTGGGCGGCAGTGGATGTAGGGGGCGGGGGCATTGGGAGCAGTGGCAGTGGAAGGAGCAGGCGCACAGCAAAAAACTGTTCGCAGTTGGGAACAGTGGCAGGCACCCACAGCGACGCTTCTTGCAGGAATAGAGGCAGCAACGGCAATGTTAACTGAAGCAAAGACTGCAACCACGGTTGCCACAATAAGCACTTTGGAGCCAAAATTGGTGTTTTTTGAGACCCCGTACTTTGAAAAAGTTCAAAAAGGTCTATATTGGCAAGAACGTCGCCGTAGACAGTACTTTATCGGATAATGGACAGCGAAGATATGCAACAGACAATTTGCTCGACTGTGCAGAGGGGCGTTATGTCGCGGATAGCTTTGCGTACTGTCGAATTTGGGTGTAGCACCCAAATGGAGGCGTGGTAGACCCCGCAAAAGTATATATATTCTGACTTAGGACGACGAGCTGAGCTGATATAGCCATGTCCGTATGTCCGTCTTTGTGTCTGTCCGTATGAACACCTAGATCTCAGCAACTATAAGAGCTAGAGACACCGACTTTCTTGATTTAGGTTGTCAGATATTGCAAGAAGATCAAGTTTGTTTCAAACTTTTGATATCTCGCCTCCTCCCTCAACGAATCACCAAAAAACTACACCTAACTCAAAGTACTCGAAAACTATAAGTGCCACAGCAGCCGCAATCATAAAGCTACAGACTTGTAATTTGGCGTAGTCTATGGTATTCTCCATAAATATGTTTGCTTTAAATATTAAAATAGTGAAGATATGCAAGCGACAATTTTTTTCAAAATGCATGTATGTGCACTGCAGCCACAATAATAAAGCTACAGACTTGTAATTTAATATATAGGTAGCCTATAGATTTATCCGTCGATGGTGTGAATTACATTATAAACGGAGAAGAAACAGCGAAGCTATGCAGCTATCAAAGAAACAACATTTACTCAGTTTTGTTATTTTCTTTTTTCTTGCATGTTTAATCTGGCGATTTGATTGTTTTGTTTAGCTATTATTTGAGCTATTTAATTTTTAGTTTACGAGCCCATAAGTTACGCCAAAACTCGATCAAGTGTGAGCTATCAAATTGCAGCTAGCTGAGGCAATCCAGCCGGGGGATTGTACAAAATAGTCTATTTAGGTACGATTGTATAAGAGACAAGCAGTAAAACGACTTCAACTTGAGCCAAATATTGCAGTCAAAACATAACGGAGCTATGTGTGAAATTTGGGTAAATCTTGAATGGAATTGGCTGAAAATTAACATGAACTTTACATCATAGAATAATGTTATGATATAATACATAATAACAGCTGCTTAACATTAAAGTTGACCGCAAAGTCGTTAATGTTAATTAAGATCAATTACATTTTTGCCCGCTAACAATTATATAGTTTTATGGCCACATACATATTTATGTGATAAATACTTAACGCAAAGTTATTTTGAAAAGTGTCGTTAACATTATTTAAAACGCTGGCTAAATACATGCAAATTTTGACGGTTTCAACAGCTTAACAGCTGTTAACCACTGAGATACTCGGATTACTTCTATTTTCATATATTGTTACATCAAGTGTTCAATCAATTCACTTTTACAAGTCAATGTCATAACCCCCACTCCATATGCCTTTCCCAATCGCATTAACTCTGGCAACGCCCTCTATTAGTCTCGGATAACAAAGAGCGCCAGAAACAATTGAATTTCCGCTGTTTCGGCCAGTATATGATCTTTTACACTAGGTTTAACGGGCTTTTGCTATATGTATGTCCAAATCAAATTATAAAAACAATAAAAAAAACTTTCCATATTGCACGCGACATATGATATCTAAATGTATATGGATCTGCTCCAAATGTTAAAAACAATCATCATAAATATAACATTTCATTTAGTATTTCGGCTTTTTAACTATTGTCTGCCTTCACATTGTTTTCAACACCACGCTTATATAATTTTTACCATTTACCAACTTTTTTCAGGGGAGGTTTTCACAGGTTTTCAGCATTCTATTGTTTTTGATTCTGACATTTAATTAGAGCAGATCGTTCGATGACTTTCGGAGTTCATTGTTTGAATATACATTTTAAAATTTGAACCTCCATAAAATTTATGCTCAGTTTGCATTAGCATTTCGTGCTGTTTAAATGTGATATGTCAGTGTTGAAAAACGTATTTCTGAATGGTTCTGAAGGTAGATAGATAAAATTCGACAATTTAATATTGAACAGAAATTGTTGAAATAAGTTTACAAGGTTCTTTAAATCTGAAAGAAATTAAGAAAAAAATCTCAAGAAAAATAAAATATATTTAAAAAAAAAACTGAATATTCTTTAAGAATTATAAAAAAAAATTGAATTAAATAAAAATAAAATAAAATAAAAATAAATAATAATAAATAAATAAAATTCAAAAAAAATTAAATAATATACATACATATATGTTGAAATAAAAGTGTAGAGAGTTATTTTAAAAATTTAAGAACATTAAGGAATTGAAACAAAAAGTTTTAAAAAACGGAAATTATTAAAGGTATTTCTTAAATATGTGTACTTTGTAGGGCCTGCCACGCCTTCTTCCGCCAGTTACATACATTATTTCAAAGTTATTATACATTTCAATTTCAAAAACTGTTAAAAAAAATAAAATATTAAACGAATTTTAAAAATTATACTTAAAGTAATTCATGTTCTGAATTGACCATTGTGTACCTTTTTAACTAACTTTTAAACTAAGTACCAGCATAACTGAAAATAAAGTGAAAAGACAGGCGTCAAAGGCAGATCAAGGACAAGAAACAAACTGAACCACGCAAAGATCATAAATAACATTTTACTTTTGTTGTCAAAATTTATTGTAGTTGTTATTGTTGCTATTGCTGATTAGTCATACGCGCTGTTGTACGTATCTAATTGGCCAACTCCAAGCGACAGGTTGAAGTTTGTGTTTCTCTTTTTTTTTTTTTGTATTTTTGGTTTTTTTTTTTGTTGTGTGGATTTAAAGTTTCTTGAAGTTGTCTGTCGCATTTGGAGCGTTGCCAAGTGCAGGCAGGCGCCGGGTTGCTGCGTCTTGTGCGCATTGCGCATTGTGGGCGCAGTTGCCAAGCCCCAAATCAAACAGAAACAGAAACAACATCAACATCAACAGCAATTGCCGTAAATCGCTTAAAAAGCGAACGCTGCAAAGTGCAACAATAACAAAAATTATGATATAAAAAAAAAAGAACCGAAACAATCAAATGGAACGTGATTCGTAACTGGATTGCAGGCAACGGAATGCGCCCAGCTCCAGCCAAAGCAACAACAACAATTGCTGGAGTTTAGAGTTAGACCCAAAGGCAGAGCTAGAGCTAGAGCTAGAGCTAGAGCTAGAGCTAGGTGTAGAGTTGAGCTAGATAAAAAGCCACAGCCAGTGCCCCTAAGCCTGTCCAGCGCTCCAATTTTTTAATACGTAGAACCAGCCACAACTACAACATCAAAAGCCGCTAAATTGTTGTTTGGCAATCAAAAAGAGGCAAAAAAAATATTTTTATATATTATACATACAAAACGGGAAAAAGTGCATAGGCATAGTGCTAACTTGCGCTAAAGATACTCTACAATTATACCAAAAATTGTATTTATTATAAACTACATCAACCTATAGAAAAATAAAAAAGCGTAAATAAATATTTGTTAAGTAAAATAGGTATACAATTTTCGGAATGTAGGTAGGTATATACCACACGCAGATCAAGCTTAATGGCACGCCCTTTTACGCCCTAATCGATTTAAACCAAATAACAAGCCATATAGGTTATATTTATTATAATCGGTTAATAAACACAGAACTTATTAATAAAATTATAAAAATATATATATTTTTTTTGTTTAGAGTGTAGGGTAACTATGTATTGAAACCTACCCAACAGTGTGCTTGCTTTAAACTACAGGGTATTAAAACATGAAAAGCATTCGCGTGCGCGCGCGCCACAGCCTAACGGTGCTTGCGGGTTTTTGGTTTTGGTTGTAGGAATCGAGCAGCGCTGCCGCGTCAAATTCGTCAGGCTGCCACCAAACCATTCCCCTTCCCCCCTCCCCACCACAACAAGCCACAATGACGGCCACCGCCATTGTCCCCGACCTGCCCCTCCCCCTCTACGTGTAGCACGTACCAAGCTAAGCGTTCCATGTGTTCCATGCTCATGATCCACGTTAGTTCCATGCCAAGCCTCCTTACCAGTGCTGTCAAGTTTTGTGCTCGCCAGCAAGCTAGATTTGTTGTTGAAATTGGCCAAAAAGAGCTAAGATATATACATATATATATACATATATATATTTTACCAAAATATTACATACCAAATTATTGTTTCTTTATGTTTTTAATCAGCATTTAATTAATAATATTGCCCTTCTTTTGGTTTAATATTTATATTTTGATGAAAATAGCTCTAAATATCAAAATATTACATACCAAATTATTGTTTCTTTATGTTTTTAATCAGCATTTAATTATTAATATTGCCCTTCTTTTGGTTTAATATTTATAATTTGATGAAAATAGCTCTAAATTTTGTCAAATTTTAAATGATCTATGGTCTAAATTAAAATTTGCAATATCTTTGCCCTCTTTTTGGTTATAAATATTAAATTTGATGAAATTATACCTAAATTGTGTCAAATTTAAAATTATATTCTATGCTCTATAATTAAAATTTTCAATTTCCTTTCCCCATTAGTAATATATTTTTTGATAATTAAGTTTTATTGGATTGAGTTACGGAACATTTTTTATATTGTTTTGGCAAAAGTTACGATATTTTTATGTAGTGAACAATTTTTACAATTTTTACAATTTTTACAATTTACAAGCTGAATTAAATATAATAAATTCCAAATTTAAAGCTATTTGCAAAATGTACAAGTTTATTAATATTAAAATATGCTAAATCTAGCCTTTAATAGGTCAAACTTGCAGCACTACCTTGCCCCACCGCGCCAATTTTGCATTTTCAATGAAAGGCAATGTTGCTGCGTCGACTGCGACTGGGCAGTTGTGTGTTGGTAATAAATAATTCTTTGTTTTCTTGTTTTTCTTTTTGTTTTTGTTTATTTATTTTTTTTTATTTTTTATTTTTTGGCTGCTTTACTTCATTTTAATTAGTTTATTCGAAAGCCGTTCGGGGCGATGGTGTCATAGATTAAATTGGACTCAATTCATTTTTGTGCTCTTTTTAGTTTTTAGTTTTTGTTATTTTTCTTTTCTTGTTTTGTTTTATTTTTTGGTATCTGTTGCTGTTATTATTTAATTGTTCTTTTGTGCGCCATTCCATTGTTAACTTGGCTAACTGCCGTCTGTAAATCAACTTCAACATCGATCGCAATTCCAATTCCAATTGAGATAGAATTTCAAATTGTTATTGCAATTTGCTCTGACATTTTACCGTTTCGATTTTCTTTTTTTAGTGTTTCCTAATTGCACTGAGATAATTTAATTTAAATTTGTTATCTTTGCTTTCAATAAGATTTCATTGTTTACTTTTTTGTAATTTGTAATTTTATTTAAATCTTTGTATATTTTTCAATATTTTCTATCGCCTGACTTTATTTACAATTTACAATCATTGTAGAATTTTGTGCCCAGTTCGAAAAATTATTCTATTAACGTTTAGCATACACAAAAAGGGAAGTAGAAGAAGCATTGCTACTATGTTTTGTTCGATAGTTTTATAAAATTATAGTTAACATATAGGGTACAGGGTGTTATGAAGTCGTGCCCTTCCGACTGATCTGCCCCGTCCAAATTTGTTCGTACTTTAAAGTTCGTAAAAATAGAAATAATAATACAATAAAAATAAAAATCAAATATTTTCTGTCTTATTGAAGTATCGTCTTAATCCAAGTACGAAAACTCTTGGTTTTCCTCGTAGTATATTAAAGAAACCTATACCATTTCAATTGTTTCTTTTTTGACAGTTTTTACAGGTTTGTGGTATTTGGATACATACACTATATAATAAAGCTCACATTTATTTTTATTCCTGATTGTAGAGGGAATTGTATAATTCTCGACTGTAAAATTGTATCAACTATTTAAAATTTACTTAGTTTAGTCTAGTTATAGCTGGTAGCATCTCCTTTCAAAAAACTCTTCCATGCTATTTATTAACTACGCACAGATATTTCCTTAAGAAGACTTGTAATATTCAATAAAACATTTCGAAAAAGTGAAAGCTCTTGAAAATAATGAAAACATCGCAGCATTTAGTACTTCAAGACAAAAGGCAGCAATAAAACTCGCATAGACACATATATCAATTTATCAGCAGATGCACAACAACAGCAATCTTATGAAGAAACTGCATTGCACAGTCGGACGTAATCGACAAAGGGAAACAACCCAACATGTGATTAAATATTTAATATAATTAAATAATACTTTACAATTTGATTATTTGTTTCCTTATAGTAGTACATTCAATATTGTTATACCCTGTATCCATTGCTCTAAATGTAAATATTAATTCATAATACTGAATCTTAAGCGCGATATGGAATATAAATATATATATATAATAATAAAATTTGGGAAGAATAATTCATTGTAAAATTTGCATAAGAATCAGAATGCGTAAAGATCAAGAAACAATTTATCTCTTTCGCTTTCTGTCACAATGACTAAACACTCATCGAAAAAAAGTATTAATTAATAGTTAATTAAAAGTAACAAAAAATAGAGTGTAGGGTATTGCACAGTCGGGTGTGTCCGACCGATTGTCGAGTCACGCATAAGAAAATTTAATGTAATTTATTAATTACAATTATAAATTTTTATTTTAATTATTATTTAATTGCTAATTTTAATTTTCCTAATTTTTATTATCTTACACTTTCCGATCTTTTTTCTTTATAAAAGTTTTGGTATTATTTAATTTTTTAATTAAATTTATTTTTGTTTATATTTAAATTACTTCTGTAATTTAGCTTACGTTTTAGCAAAGCTATTATTATTTTATAACTCTTATTTCAGTTTCTAACTCTTTCATTTTTATTTATATCATGTTTTTATAGTTTTTACATTATAGTATTTAATTTACGTTTAATTCACATTTATTGTTTTCTATTGGTTTCCTACCTTCAATTATTCAATTGTTTTATGGATATTACTTGAATCAAAATTTTATTAAATTTTAATTTCCAACTTGTTGGTTTGATTTGACTGCATTTGTAATTATATTTTCTTTTATTATTTTATTACTATATGTAGTTATTATGGTTTGTTTGTAGAGTTAAGGCTTGCTTATGCCAACTTCAACGACCCGTTTTACTTATAACGTGCAGGCAGCCCCAAAAAAAAAACAAACAACAAAAAACAGCCAAAAAAAAAACAGGTCTTAAACAACGATAAAACCCCGTATCAATTGCATACATGATTACGATCATTAAACGATACGTAAAGCGATTAAAACTGTTGGAAAGATTGTGTGGACGTAGGGGTTAAAGAAGAGATGGAGGAAGAGCTGGAAGAGAAGGCAAAGAAGACTCAAAAGCTGCGCAGTTGCCCACAAATCATCTGGCAACAGCAGCAACAATGGCTATAACAATAACAATAACAAAAGCATCGCATTAAGCCATTTATCAATTGAGCGAGACTAATTAACATGAGCGAGAGAAGCAACTGCATCTGCAACTGCCACTGCAACTGCAGCAACTTGGCGCGTGCGCTAACAACAATAACAACAACAGCAATACCAATAATCTAAACAACCAGAAAAAAAACTACACTCAGAAAATACAAAGTGTGTTGTTCTACAAGTAAAAAAAAATTTGAACAGGGCAGATTAGTCGCAGGTAACGGAAGCTTTACTTTGTGTATACTATATACACAATCAGAGGCACGCAATCAAAGCTACGCGCGTGTCCATCTCACGATAGTTGCTGAGAGTCGGGTTGGCCCGACTATCTAAAAATAAACTTAATCTGCTTACTGAATAGGAGAACCTAAATCCCGTATATGAAGTCTCTAGGTCTTATAGTTGCCGAGATCTAGCTGTTTATGCAGACGGACAGACGGACGGACGGATATGGCTATATCGACTCGGCTTGTCGTCCTGATCGAAAATATATATACTTTATAGGGCATGGAACGCCTTCTTCTGGATGTTACACACATTTCTTCTTTGCACTAAGCTAATACACCCTTTTTACTTTTTTAAAGTAAAAGGTCTAAAAGGGAACTATTCGTTCGTAAGCCTAAACATATCCAAAACGGTTTGAACAGTGCGAAATTTAAAAATGCTGCAGAATTTCGTTCTTGGCTTAATAAACTATTGACGCCAGAGATTCTTGATCTTGAAGTACGAATTCTTTTGTTGTTTCTTTCAGTGTAGCTTGATCGCATCGAAACGCAATGGAATGGAACGTGAAATGCATTCAAAATGTTTGTGTTGTTGCATGGCATATGGAATTGTTTAAGTGAATGTGGCATGAATCGAACCTGAACGCAGTTGCAACGTTCGCCGCTTTTCATAACAAACAATTGCATAATGATACCCTGTAAAACTATTTGCATGCAGTAAGGTTGAATGCCATGCAAAAAATTTAAATTAATTTAAAGAAAGTAACAGTACAGTTTGGGCAAAAACTTTAATTAATTCATAAATTTAAATTAAAACAGAATTTACTTAAGCACAAATTGCTTTACTAGAAGAGTGTCACAATAAAAAAAAAGCGATTTTCAAGTTAAAGTTATCTAAGTTGTGTAAAAATTTCATTATCCTATCTTCAATACACAGAGCTTGAGAAGAGAAAATGTCGCTCCGCTTCGCATGAAGATACAGGACGGGTGAAAGCTTTAAACGCATTTATCTAGAAACGCACTTTTTTGTTTTCAAGAAGCTGTAAGCCATTCTCCTCGATAGATTCCCAATACGTTCTAGAAATATATATTAACTTAGCGAATATACCCGGTCATGCGATATATTCAAGTTAATAATTCGTTTGCAGTGTTGAATGCGTTTTCAAGTAGCTAAAAGCAATTCGCTTGAATAAATGCGCAAAAAGCTATAGACAAGCGCTTAATTTTGTAAACATATACCATGGACTTGCCTTTTATGGGGTATATTTGGCTTGAGTTTGAACATGTGAAATTTTGTACTTATAACAATTTATGATTATTATATTTTTTTAAAGATACAAAACATAACTACAATTAAAATTCTAAATATTTATATTATAATATTAAGAGAATCAAAATGGACAAAAGTCCACAACAACATATAATCTAACAAGGTAACTGCTAGTCGAACATACATTGGCTGATGTTATCAAACATTTACAGGGTAGCTGCTGTTCAATAGATAGGTTATCAACTGAAACATCAGTTGGTCGTAAAAGTGTATTGCCAATATAGATATTAAAAAAAAAAACATGATGGTTTTTACAAGGTAGCTGCTAGTCGAGCCTGCCCTGTGTTGTGAAGTTGCTAAAAAGTTATTTAATTTTCCATTTGCCTGACTTTCCGCATCTTTACAGATGACATCGTTAACCTTGCACTTGATAGTGATAACGTTGCTGGCGGCGGCAGCAACAGCGGCAGCAACAGCGGCAGCAACGACCAGTTCTGCCCCAACACGCACCGTTAGGCAGCAGCAGCAGCAGCAGCAGCAGCAGCAGCGCGGGGTCGGCAGAGGCGCGTTGGCTGCAGCAACAACCAGCACGCAGGCGCCAACGTTGCGTGCGCCACGCCAGCGTCGTCCGCCCACAACGCTGCCAAATGTCGACAGCAGCCGCAGCAGCAGCAGCAGCACAACAACCCCACTGCCGGCTGCAGCACTGCGACAGAAGCAGCAGCAGCAGCAGCAGCGACGTCGCGGCACAACGACAACAACAACAACAACAACAACCAGCACAACGTCAGCGCCAGCTGCAGCAACCGCGGCGCGCAGCATCAGCCGCGGCAGCGTCCGAGCCGCACGACAGCCCCGCGATACGCCAGCGTTGGCCAACTTCGGCAGCAACAGCAACAACAACAACAACAACGACAACAACGACAACAACAACAGCAACAGCAGCAGCAGCAACGCCAGCAGCAACATCAGCAACAGTCGGCGCCAGCAACATCAAACGCTGTCGTCGGCATCCTCCTCAGGCGCTCTCAGCCAGCCTCCGCTTTACTCCTCCTCCGTCCACTCCTCCTCCGCCCCCTCCCTCAACTCGACGCGCAATAACGCGGGCGCAGCTAAAACGTGAGTTGTTTTCCTGCTTCTTATTCTCTAGGGATGAGCGCGTGACACAAACACCATAACTATCGACATGATTTCTAACTATTTATGCCCTGTACCCATTGAAAATAGTTTAAACAGGCTTATCAACTTTGAGCAAACGGCGGAAGGCGTGGCAGATTCCACAAAATATATATATACGATCTAGCTCTTTTTGTCTGTCCGTCTGTCTTGAAAAAGCGTGTAGATTTCGGAAGCTATAAGCGCTAGAGCAGCCACTTTATATGTAGCTATAGTTTATTTGAAATTCTTTTTCCACGCCCACACTACACCCAAATCGATAACAACCCATCAAAAAGAGTAATAATTAACATGGAAAGTTGTTATTCAAGACATTTACTTTCTACCATTAGGTTTAACCATCCAATAAAGCGCATTGAAATCGGTTATTAAACACAGAAGATATTACAGAAACAATATTGCAGGCCTTGCCTCGCTCCCTCTCTTGTTCAAGATATCTTAGAATATCACAAAAAAATTATATTATAAATTATCGTCGATTAATTGTTTGTGTTATCGCGCGCCACAATTGACTGTGATATATTTGGAAGCATTACTGGCTTTGTCGAACTCACCATATTTTAAAAATTCAGTTCTTGCTAGCTCGATATAATTAAAACTATTTAGGCATCGATTTACATCGCGAGTCGGTATTTCCATAATGTTTTCTAGTAAAGTTCCATATGATATGAGTTTATCACAATAAATATAAATGTACCCTGTCTGTCCGTTTGTTTAGATGAACGTGTCGTTCCCGGAAACTTTCAAATTAGAGCAACAATTTTTTGTATGTAGGTAGATGTGTACCGTACGCAGATCAAGTTTATTTGGCCAGACAAAAAAGTAAGAAAAAGCCTTACTGCTAAGCTTACTTTGTAAAAAGTAAGTGTTCATTAGATCTTTTACCTTAAAAAAGTATTTCAACAGTGTCTATTAAGTTTATGGAAATAGGAAATATGTGTAACACCTATAAGGACGCGGACCCAACAAAGAATATATCGCTCGTTTACCAGAAGAGTGTCATAACTCAAAAAAGTGCGTTTCGAGATAAACGCGTTTAAAGTTTTCAAGCGCCGTGTATCTCCATACAAGGTGGAGCTACATATTCTCTTTCCACGCTGTGTGTATTGAAGATAGGATAATGAAATTTTGACACAAGATAGATTAATATCCAACGAACATTACTGCATCATTTACTCAAAAATCGCGTTTTTTGAGTTATGACACTCTTCTGGTAAACGAGCGATATATTTTCTTAAAAGGGACAACAAGCTGAATCGTTATAGCAATGTTTGTCTTTCTATCTGTCCGTCTGTCCCTATAAACACCTAGATTTTAGCAACTATAGGAGCATAGAGTCACCACCTTTCCGGACTTAGGCTTTCTGATGTGATGCCTGCTTCCTCCTAGAATCACAAAAAACCCCACTAACCTCATAGATCTCCCCTTTATCTAAAATATAATTAATTGAAAAACTAAGCGATATGCAAGTCTCATCTCTACCTTAGTGCCGTTTCCGATGTCGTTGGTTTTACCTTTGTTCTGGGCCTGGCTCCTACTTCTTATTTGTTTGTTTCTTTATTTCTTTGTTTGTTTGGGTTTTGTGGCTCTGTGGGTTTTGCAGCTTTTGGCGTCTGCCCATTTCGAGCGCCGCCATTGATTAATGTGTGCAAGTGTTTTTGTTCACGTGTTTTTTTGCAAGTGGCTAAAAAGGGTATAATAACTTTGTGCAAATGTTTTGACTGGGCACAAGAAGGTATAGCCGACGCTACATTCAAACAACTGGCTCGAAGAAAACACAAAGTCGGTTACGTCCGACTGTAGCTCCGTCCTTACTGGTTATATATTATATTTAACAAATGGGCACAGGGTATAAAAAATACAGGTTACAGGTATTCTATCGTCAGACGCTTCCGACTGATCTGCTCCGCTCTTTCTGGTTAGTTAGTAATAAGAGGCATTGGAGCATTGCATTTGGTATATTGTTAAAAAGTAGGTTGCAGTTGCATCCGACTGTAGCCTTGCTGTGGCTCTTTTTGTTTTCTGACTTGCGTTTCGCTTTGTTCTATCCGCAGGCCACGCATGATCCACCGTCTGGTGGCTGGGCACCTGCAGAACGCGCAGGGTCGCTCCACGTACGAGGTGTCCGCCGTAAGCGCCAACAGCAGCAGCAGCAGCAGCAGCAGCAAAGTTACGCCGGATAGCAGCGGCAAGGCGAGCAGCACGTATCGCCTGTCCAGGCCCAAGCAGAGGCCCAAACAGTCTCTGACTAATGACGATGAAGATGATGATGTTGAGGATGACGATGACGTGGATGATGATGAGGCGCTTTTGAACGAGCCGGATGACTTCGATAACTGGGACAATGGCATCCTGCGCTTGAGCGCCGGTTCCGGAAAGGAGACGCAGTCGGAGATATCGACGGATGCGCAGCACAAGGCGGGCAAGGAGGACGTGAAAAAAACGCTGGCGGATCAGGTGCGGGACGGCAAATACGGACTGATTGAGCAGGAGCTTTTCCGGCGTGCGCCCAAGCGTCCGGGTGTGTTGAGCTATGCCCGCAATCCAGAAGTGCCGCTGGACAATGAACGCAACTACGGCGGTCTCAACGAGCAGGATATCTGGCTGGCCGAGGATCATCTGCTGGTGATCAAAGGCGGCAGCCTGAACGAGGCCACTGGGAATTCTCAGTCGGATGCCTGGCCGGCCATCGATGACTACGATGCGCCGCCGAGGCAAATCAAATTGCCAACAAATCCGGCGGTGCCGCCTCCATTTCCCGTGCAGCTCGAGCCGCACGGACCGCTGCAGCTTATCCGCCATAATCAGATCGAGAGCCAGCATACGCCAACGCCAACTGCAACGTCTGGCAACGCCAGCGATCAGGACTACGGCAAGCCCGCCCTCGATGCTGGCAAGCCGACGTATACTGCTGCCCGGACGGGAGCGTTTACGCAGGCTACGGCTGCTGACGCCACGCCCAGTTACGTCTACCCGACGCCCTATGCCCCCTGGCTGCTCTATGCCAATGCCACGCCCACGCCAACGCCAACGCCCACACCCACGGGCAAGCCTCTATCAGCGGGCAAGCCCCATGCCACGGCCACGCCCCCACCCAATCCACTGCTGCGCACTCCCCTGCTCGGCGCTTGGCTAATCCAGGGACTTCAGGCGCGCAACGCCAGCGCCGTGGCCGCCATCAACGATTTCGACGAGGACGATCCGTCCCTGTACTATCCGCCGGCCTATACCTTTGTCTATCGCAGCAACTACACGAATCCTGTGCCTCCGGGTCCGCTGGTGCCGGGCATTGTGCTGCCCCCGCCGCCAGATCACTTCAGCCGCTTGGAACCCAGCAGCAACAGCAAAACGAGCACCACCACTAGCTCCACTAGCACCACTAGCACCACCAGCACCACCACCACCACCACCACGACCAGCAGTCCGCCCAGCTCCCGGCTCTCCTTGAAGTACAAATCCCTGGGCTATCCGACGCCCTCGAAGTACGTGGAGCGCGTGCCGGTGCCGGTGGCCGTGCCCATACCCATCTATCCGATCAATTATCAGCCGAGCACGCCTCGTCCACATCCGCATCCGCATTCGCATGCGGAACGGTCACGGGAGCGGCACGAACAGGCGCCGCTCTCCAAGTCCAATCCCATCTACTACGAGTACTTCGAGGCAAAGCGTCCGCCCGGCTCCGCCTCCGCCTCGCTCAAGTCAAACATTATCGACGACTTTCTGGCCACCAAGCCGCCCAAGCGTCTGCACTACAAATCACCGCCCAGCCCGGTCAACGATGTGGCAGCCGTGGTGAGCATTACGCCCAAGCCACGGGCCCAGCTCCATGCGGAATTCGACGCCACCTTGGGTCAGCTGCTGCGCAGCAATCTCGTCGGACAGCCGCAACACTTCCAGGCCCCGGACTTTGATCGTCAGCCCTTTCTGCCCATGGTCAACTACAGTGCGGACGAGCAGGATCAGAATGCCTTCAAGGCCATTGTCTACCAGCCGCAGCGTCAGCGGCAGCTGCGTCTGGGCAAACAGCAGCAGCTGGACCCAGAACCGGATAGGGATCAGGAGATGCAGCCTCAGCCGGAGCTGGACTCGTATCTGCCGGAGTCGCTGCTGCTGCAGCGGCAGCGTCAGCTGCGCCTAGGCAAACAGCAGCAGCCATCGCTCTATCCGGAGTCAGCGCCAACGGCACAAGTAACCCCTGTGCCCTATCTGGAGCCGCTGCGTCCGGCCAAGTATCAACTGCGTGCGCCAGCTGCCCCTTTGCAGTATTGGCGCGGGCAGCGGCCGCGATTGCGTCATGGCAGCGGCAGCGGCAGCGGCAGCGGCAGCGGCGGCAGCCTTAAACCCCAGCCATATCCGCCGTACTTTGTGCCCAGCTATCCGAGTGCCCCCGGCGCCCCGGACTCCCTCTATCGCCTGCTGCCAGTGCCCCAGCACAAGCACTGGCGACAGAGCAGCAACAAGCAGCAGCAGCAACTCTTGCAACAGCAACAGTTGCCGCCACAGCAGCAACATCAACAGCAGCAGCAGCAGCAATATTATCCGGAACGCGTCAATATCGGCCATAGTCTGGCCAGCGACATCTTGGTCAACTACAACAGCAACAATCAGTTCAATCCGCAGGCGGAACTGGTGCCCCAGGCCCAGCTCGGTCCGCCCCCCCTCTCGTACCAGGCGCAAAATGCCGGACAGGCATCGCTCTGGTCGGACAGACCCGTACGGCAATCACGGCAATCGCAGTTGCAGGAACAACTCTAGGCGGATTTTATGTCAAGGGAGAGCAAAAGGTTCAGTTGGCTGTTCATCTGTCATTTTATCCGCACTCCATTTTTACAGCGTTTCATTTCAGTCAATTTCTTACCACTTCGTTTGATTCAATCCGATTCCACTCTTTTCCTTAATACCATACTGAATAGACCTTTCAGCTTCTTTCCTTCTTGATTGAGTAAGTCGATTTAGCCCTGTCTGACTTTCTGTTTGTCCGTCCGTCTGGATCAGCGCGTAGATCTCGGAAACTATAAAAACTAGAGAAGCCGTGTTGGACAGTTTTGAAAGGTGTATACCATACACAGATCAAGTTTATTTTAAATGTTGTATGCCACGCCCCTGCCGCCCACAATGAACATAAATGGAATACATTGACCAATTTAATACATACAAATCTATCTACGTAAATTCTGTTATCAACAGTTGGTTGGTCTATACCATACGCAGATGATGTTTATTTCAAATCATTGATGCAACACCCCATTACGCCCTCATCGATAAAACCCGAATAACAAGCTTAATATTTAACTTAGAAAGTTGTTATTTAGAACATATTCACTTTTCTATTATATTTAACTGTCCTGAAAAGCGCATTGAAGTCGGTCAATAAACACAGGAGATATATATGAAACAGCGCAGCGCGACCTTTAAAGCGTGGCATACACAAAAGGAGAAGAAGACGCATTGCTGGGCTTCGTATTGTATTTTAAATGATCTGCTACGCCCATTCTGCTTTTATTCTGTTCTGTTCTTCCCCCTTCGTTTTATTGTTAATTTACTTTATTGTTTCAACTAGGTCTAGGTTGTATATTCATCTAAATATTCTTTAAGGATGTTTCGTTCCATCATCTCCCATTTCGAAGCTAAATTTTACTGTTAGCATATGGTTTAATTTCAATTAGATCTATTTTCCCTTATAATGTCTTCAGTATTTATATTAAAATTTCATTTAAAATATATTTCCCTCAATTTCTCTGCTCATTTTCAATCCCAATACATTCGTCTCTGACATATTGTGAACAGCCCAAGCAAACCGAGTCAAACTTAATGAATAAATAACCCTGTATTTCCCATTTTTCAGTGGGTACAGGTTATAAAAAGCTGTTCCATTTCGCTGATTCAACGTGAATTTAAATATACTATATACATAAATTATTCATATATTCTGGCATAGTTCTACATATATATAAATTGAGGGTTGCATTCCGCTGTTCCGCATGCGAATTGAACTAGTTTACAATTAAAGCTATAACTGTTTTACTGTTTCATTCCAGTGTTTCATATAGATTTCAAACGAAATCTGATAAAACTGCTAAACTAAGCATGTTATATACAATATATTGAAAATATATGCATAAATATATATAATTAACATATATAATGCTAAATAATATGAAAAATGTGTAAATATGTTAAGCATACCATCAACGATAACCGATATACGATAACAAGCGACACTTATGTAAAAGCTTCAGATGAAAAACATATTTTTCGAATGTAAAACGAGAAATAATAATAATATATATAACAAATTAAATTAAGTAAAAATTAACTTAAATTATGTAGCTTTTTTAAGTTCTTAACGAACGCTAAATCGAGTTTTCTATAGTATTTATGCTCGAAAAGCATGGGAATTGATTGTTTCATGTACTCAACATGTTTTCAACTATTCAGTTAATAAGTTACTACAACTAAATAAATAAATTGTCTATAATTTATTTGATGATAACAACAAAATTAATTGCAGATTTGTATAAAAGCCATAACAATAAGTTCACTATAAATTTATATATAAACGCAAAAAAAAAAGTATGAATTAAAACATAAATAATTAAATTTAAAATTTTTACTTCATTAAAAATTACCTATATATTATACACATATATATACACATATATTTTTTTTTTGTTATTTTAATATGTATGTACACATTAAGCTTAGCTGAAAATCGTATTCGTTTAAATAAAGCAATTATTTAAAGAACCCATCTTTCCATAACATTTTGAAAAACTGTTATACATTTTTAGGGCAGGGTGGCCAGATGAGCGCACTTTTCCTTCCGACAGTTGGCAACGCTGACGCAACTGCAGAAACAGCTGGCACAATCAGAGAGTGACACAGAGAGCGAGAGAGAGCACACCAGAGAGCGGGAGTTCGAAAGAGCGCAGGAGAGCGTGGGTGCGCGCGCTAAGTGTGTGTGTGTGTGTGTGTGTGTGTGTGCACCTCCGCATGCGTGTTTGTGTGGCGGTGTGTGCATGGAATGTAGGTGGTGGGAGCAATGGGCAAACAAAAATCGATTGCAACAGCAAATCGACTACACAAAGCGAAAAATTGTGTAGTAAAATTCAGCTCGCATGAATCCAATCGGAAAAATCTTCAATCTTAGCAAAGAAACATACATAGATATTCTGCAAACTATTATTTAAAAATTATAAACATTCCTGATATGAGAAAGTATAAATATGTTTTTAAACCAGACTGAAAATTCTAGTTTCAAGCAGTGTTGCCAGAAAAGGCTAAAATATACTATAATTAAAACTAAACAAAAATAAAATATACATACAAATAATTAATAACAAAATAATAAATAAGTATAATAACAATATAAACAGAAACAGTTCTTGGTAAAATTAGCACCGCAGGTTTCAAGTGCTATAGTAAACTAAATACAACTTCAAAAAAAAATATTTAATTTATGAATAAAATTAAGCTCAATTGTAATAAATATATTTTTATGCAATTTAATCTTTAAATTTTTAATAGACAAAAAAGTGTTTCAATTTAACACAATTTTAAACCTTAAAACATATTTTTTTAAAATGCAGACAATTAATGTATTATTATTTTAGTTTCACAATAAAAAATATTTCCAATAATTTTAAAATATAAAATGATGTAACATAATTGTATGTAATTAAATAAATTAATATAAAACAATCGAGAAAATTAATATATAGTTTTATTTGTATAGTTTTATTTGTAATTTCATTATTAATTAAACGATTGATTGCAATATTAAAAAAATTTATTAATTTTTTAATTTTAATTTTATTTTTAAATGATGAAATATAAAATACTTGAAATAATTTTTATGAAAATAATTTAAAAAATCATTACAAAAAGATGCAGAAAATGAATTATTAGGAGCTTTTTTATTGCTTTTTCAAAATTTGCTTTAATCAATATATCGTTATTTATTTATAAAAATTATTATTTATAACGTTAGTGTTTTTTATATAAATAGCGAAAAGCGTTAATTTATATTATATTTAGATTTCGATTCAGAATCGAAAACTGCATTTCTCTTGAATTTCCTGAAACTTTCTCTCAGCGTACAGGAAGCGCCACGAAGCTCGTTACTCGGCACTCGGCACTCGGCACTTGGTGCTCGGCAGAGGCAATATAAGCAGAGAGAGGCACTGAGAGGCGCTGAGAGCAGCAGCAGCAGCAGCAGCAGCAGCAGCAGCAGAGGTACTTGAATTGACTTTGGTCTTATACCGCCCCGTCACCCCGCCCCTTAGCCAGAAGCGAGCGACGTAGGCGCAACATAGCCGTAAAATGATTACAGGCTAACGCCAAAAGGAGGCAGCAGCTAAAGGCGAAAGCACAAGCAGCAGCAGCAGCAGCAGCAGCAGCAGCAGCAGCAGCAGCAGCAGCAGCAGCAGCGGCAGCGGCAGCATAAGAAGCAGAGCAAGAGAAAAACAGCAGCAGTCGCAGCAGCAGCAGCAGCAGCAGCGGTCGCACTAGCAGCAGCAGCAGCAAAAAAAAAAAAACAGTTAAGCGAAAAGCTGAAAAGTCAGCGCAAAAGCGAAAAGGGAATTGCAGAAGACGCAGCCAAAACAGCAGCAAAGGCGATTGAGAAAATGCAGCGAGCCAGTGAAAATTAATAACAAATAACTGTAAATAAGCCAATAAGAAAGAAAGGGGAAAACGGAATTGCGGAATAACGGAAAAACGGAAAAACGCAAAATTCTGCGCTCGCCTTGGCCCCAGGAGTGTCGAAAACTGTGCGTGTGTGTGTGATTGTGTGTGTGTGTGTGTGCGTGCATGTGTGAGAGTGCGTGCGAGCGAGCGCCTGTGTGCATGTGAGAGCGCCTGCATGTGTGTGTGTGCGTGTACGTGAGCGTGTGGGTGCGCTAGCGCGTAAGTGTGTGTGTGTGAGAGAGAGAGAAAGCGAGCGTGAGTGAGAGAGTGTGTGTGAGAGCGAGAGTGTGTTGAGGCGCTGTTGTTGCTGCGCTTTTTTCTTTATTTTTTGTGTGTGTGTGTGTGCGAAAATCGTGAAAAGCGCAAGAAGTGAAGAAAACGCAACGCAAAGCAGCAGAAGAAGAAGAAGAAGACGGAGCAGAAGAAGAAGCAAAGACAGAAGAAGGCGCATCAAAGAGCAATGCAAAAATGGAGCTGTATAAATGACACAACGCAATTGAAATAAACGTCAAAGAGGAAGAGCCAAGAGAGCGAGAGAGCGAGAGCGGGGCAGCCAGCGAGAGAGCAAGGCGTGCGAGCGAGTACGTAGAACAAAACGCAGGCAAGAGTGCGACAGAACGACAGAGCGACAGAGAGAGCTGCAGCCATTGCCTATAGCTGTTATACAGCATACACACACACACACACACACACAGACGCAGCTACATTGATCGGCCAAAGCACACGCACATATATATAAACATATATATATATATATATATATACATACATACATACATATACATATAAAGGATAAAGCTAAGCCAGCAGAGCAACTGACACCGCCGGGCTGCGCTGCTCCGCCGCCGTCGTCGCTGCGCTGCGCCGCGTTGTTTATAAATAGCTGAAAGCAGCGCCAGCACCGCGCGGCGGGCGTACAATGGTAACAATGAACACCGAAGCGGACAAAACACCGAACAGCACCCAAGCCACCCAAGCGCTGGCCCTGAGCAGCGCATCCAAAACGCCAACGCCGACGTCAACGTCAGCGCCAACACCAACGTCAACGCCAGCAGCAGCAGCAGCAGCAGCAGCAGGCGCCATCACCGACAGCAGCTCAGTGTCAACAGCAACGGCAACGTCCACGTCCATGTCGACGTCAACGTCGACGCAGACGGCTACAGTGGAGCCGTCAATAGCGTCGGCCGCAGGCGCTACCGACGCTGACGCCGACGCCAAAGCCGATGCCAACGCCAACGCCGACGTCAACGTCAATGCCAATGCCAATGCCAATGCCAACGTCAACTATGAGGTGACCAGCAGCGGCAACATCAGCATCATTACCACCACCGTCACCATCGCCAGCCCAGCAGCAGCGGCGGACGCCGCCGTCGCTGCCGATGTCGGCAGCAGCAGCAGCAGCGCCGTCAGCAACTGCAGCTCAACCATAGCGACAGCGACGGCGACTGCGACTGCGACTGCGACTGCAACTGTGACGGCTGCTACGCCGCCAACGACAAGCAAAAGCGTCAGCATCAAGGATGCAGCGGCGCCAGGCAGCAGCAGCAGCAGCAGCGCAGTAGCAACAACAACATCCGCAGCAGCAGTTACGCCGGCAGCAGCGCCCGCAGCGGCAGCGGCAGCGACAACAACAACAACCGCCTCAGCTGCGCCCAAATCAAGCGCGCTGCTCAGCGTCGGCAGCAATCACCATCATCATCATCACCACAGCACGCAGTCGACGTCGCAGTCGTCGTCCCAGTCCCAGTCGCAATCCCAGTCGCAGTCTGCGTCGCCGTCGCAGTCGCAGTCGCAACAGGCAGCAGCAGCGCAGCCGACGCCACAGCAGCCGCATCTGGTGCATCAGCGCGGCCATAAGAATGAGGATGCCCCCAACATCCTCGTCTACAAGAAAGTAAGTGCCCCAGGCGCCCCAAGCCATAAGACTGCAGCCATACCCTGCAAAAACTTGGCATGTAGAGTAGAGTCGTCCGATTATGCAACTCTAGTTAGGGTACATAGGGCGTATGCGTAATATTCTCCTATCTATAATAATATCAAAATCCTAATATTCTAATATTTTTATTTATTTATATATATATATTTATATATATTTTATTTTTATTTTTATTTATATTTATATAACATTATATATAGAGCTTTAGTCGTATAGCTGGAAATAAAACCCAAAAAAAGGTCCCAGAAGGTAAAACGAAATAACGCTTCAAATTCGGGGTGCAAGTATTTTTCTTTATAAAATTGCATACCCTGTAATTTTATTGCATAAGCTTACAAGCCTCTCCAAACAAATTATACAGAGAACAGTTTGTTTTATTCGCTCTAAAGCTTCTGAACTACTGTTAACCTGGCTGTTAATATTAACAGCACTGTTAACTCCATTTTGGCACGACCTATAATAATAATGAAACATACTTTTAGGCGCTTGCAGCTACCAGAAATGTTGGTAGTTAGCGGAAAAGAGTTTGTCTAACAGCTGTAAATGTAGAGTATCTGTTAGTTACCATTAACAGCTGTTACCAAACATACTGTATTAATAGTACCAACTGTAGAGCGAATCCCATCACTATGGGGCATTTGACCAGTTTTTGGGGCATTCATGTATTTCTTAAAAGTATGCAAATTATCAATGTTTTACTGTTATCGTATTAAGAATAGGCAACACTGTTATGTAACATACTGCAAATGTTAACTTAACAGCCCATAGTGCAATGTTATGAACTCATTCGAGTTTAATTTGAGATCAAATACAGTTAAGGTTGTTATGTGAAATATGATTTAAGTAAAAAATTGATTATAATTTCGCCTCTTATTTAGTAAAAGAAGGTCTTAGTCATAACAGAGAAAGTTTGGATCTCATAGGAAGAATGTCGTGAAAAATGTTATCATGACGGGACTCTCTTGAGCCTTTGGCAAGTTGAAGTAGGGATAAGTAAACTTGGAACTCAACTGTTACCAACTGCACTACAACATTTGCACTATAACTTTTTTGTATTATTTCCATATCTCGCAGATGGAGGCTATCATTGAGAAGATGCAGGCGGAATCGGGCGGCGTCGCCGTACGCACCGTGAAGGCTTTTATGAGCAAGGTGCCATCGGTATTCACTGGCGCCGATCTGGTTGCTTGGATATTGAAGAACTTTGATGTGGAGGATGTTACCGAGGCGTTGCATTTTGCCCATTTGCTCAGCTCGCACGGCTACATCTTTCCCATAGATGATCATGCGTTGACCGTCAAAAACGATGGTACTTTTTACAGGTAAGAATACTTCAAACTCTACGAAAAATACGATATAACGTTAAAGACAATATGGACAACTCTAGCCTATTTTAAGGCTGCACTTGAAAAAAAACTATCAACATTTTTTTTTTAATTAGGACGACGAGCTGAGTCAATATTGTGATGTACGTCTGTCTGTTGCCCATATAAACTTATAGATCACGAAAACTTTAAAAGCTAAAGACACCATTTTCGGTATGTAGGTTCTCCTATGCTGAACGCTGTTCACATTTGTTTGAAACTTTTGATAAAGTGGTACAGGGAATATTGAAACACAAGTACAAGGTCTTCTACTGCCAGTTACGTCCGACTGTCAAGTCAAGCTTCTTGGAATTTGAAAGCAAATTACAAATTAAAGTGAATTGCAAAGCTATAGAAGTGGAACAGTTCTTAGACGCTAATGGTGCCTTATTTGTAGAACTCCAATAATCTCCATCCGCTTTTCTTTACAGATTCCAGACACCATACTTTTGGCCATCGAACTGCTGGGAGCCAGAGAATACGGATTACGCCGTATATCTGTGCAAGCGTACGATGCAGAATAAGACGCGACTGGAGCTCGCCGATTATGAGGCCGAGAATCTCGCCAAGCTGCAGAAGATGTTCTCCCGCAAATGGGAGTTTATATTTATGCAGGTAAGTCTTGATTCTCTCGCAAGCACTTGACTCGATTTGCTAACGCTTTAATTTTATTAGGCGGAATCGCAGAGCAAAGTGGCTAAGAAGCGGGATAAGCTGGAGCGCAAGGTGCTGGATTCGCAGGAACGAGCCTTCTGGGATGTGCACCGGCCCATGCCCGGTTGCGTGAATACCACCGAAATCGATATCAAGAAAGCGTATCGACGCGGCGCCTCCAGCCACGGTACGGGCTCCTCGGGCGCCTCCGTTGCCAAGCATCCTGTTGAGCAGCTGACTCGCATCATTGCATTACGCAAACAGAAGCTCGAGCGCCGCACAATCAAAGTGTCCAAGGCGGCCGAAGCGTGAGTAGAATCGAATTTTCCCATAGGACTTTTTGATGCAATAATTTTCAACCTTCATATACTGTTCACAGTTTGGTCGCCTACTACGATCAGTACAATGAGTTTGATTACTTTATCACCTCGCCGGAGCTACCTAATCCGTGGCAAACGGACAGCACGGAGATGTGGGATACCGAAAAAAATAGGTGAGTTATGAGTTATTTCGAGGATGGGAAGTGAGAAGTATAACAGTTGTAGTCAGATTATAATCTTTTGAAAGATATTCATTTAAACAAATTGATGGAAAGGTTTAGCGAACGTTTCATTCCGTAAGAAGTTTTCACTCTGCCGCGAAAAGTTAGGAAAACTCATAAAAACTATGCTAAAAATTTGTTTATACAAATTTCAAAGTAGAGCTGTCATTAAATCCATGCTCGCCAACATCATTATGAATAAAACTGTCATACAAAGCGTAGCGGCTATGCTTATTCTTCTTACTTTTTTGGGTGTGCGTCTTTCAATGGGCGCACTGCCAAAGGGCAAGCGAGGCAACGCCTGCAGCAATATGTCATTATTATGTATTGTATTTTGATATCTTGGCGTTAACATATTAACCGATTTCAATGCGGTTTTGAAGATAGTAAAATATAACAGAGAGCATATATTTCAAATAACATGTTCAATATTAGGCTTTTTTTTCAACCTTTTATGTAAAAAAAAAAACCAGTAAGGACAAAGCTACAGTCGAACGTAACCGACTGTAGGAGAACCTGTACTTTGTGTTTTCATCTCTGTTTCTTATCCGATCGTGATGTAATTCGCAGCATCGTTCCGTATAAAAAAAAGATATACGTAGAAGTTTCGTAGAATATATTATTAAAACATAATATTCAAGAAATACTCCATAAAATTATTATTACAAGATAGTTGTAGAGAATATATTTCTAACATATTACTAGCATTTAGCAATAGAAGATATTGATAGAAATTTGTAGGATATATATTATTGGAAACTATTTGTAGAAGATATTCATAGGCGATATTCGTAAAATATGATATTCGAATATTTTTGTTATATATGACATATTCCTAGTTTCTACCTAAAACTCTTTATTATAATAATATCTCTTTTTTTATAAATACAGCAAAGAAGTTCCTGTGCGCCGCGTCAAGCGTTGGGCGTTCAGCCTACGCGAACTGCTCAACGATGCCATTGGACGCGATCAGTTTACAAAGTTCTTGGAGAAAGAATACAGCGGCGAGAATCTCAAGTGAGTTAACGAGTCAACTCGACTCGCGTTGGATGCACAATTTGATACGAATTTCAACTCTATTCAATATATGTAGATTCTGGGAATCAGTGCAGGAGATGAAAGCGCTGCCACAGTCCGAAATCAAGGAGGCCATCCATAAGATCTGGCAGGAGTTCTTGGCACCGGATGCACCGTGTCCGGTGAATGTGGACTCCAAGTCGGTGGAATTAGCACGCGAGGCAGTCAATTCGCCCAATGGGCCAAATCGTTGGTGTTTTGATGTGGCCGCTTCGCATGTGTATCATCTAATGAAAAGCGATTCATACTCACGATATCTACGCTCCGACATGTACAAGGATTATCTCAACTGTTCGCGTAAGAAGATCAAGTCCATACCAAACCTATTTGGCGTAAAACGTTGAGATACGCTGCATGGCCAAATGCCGATCGTTGCGTTCGTTGCGTTCGGCTTTGGCGCGGGTTAAAACCAATTTTTGCCATACCAAAAAAACCAAAAAAAAACCAAAACACAAAAACTTAGAAAAACTGGGACGTTAAAAAACAGCAACATGAAGTTAGAAGGAAGGCAAATGGCGTAGGGAGAAAGAAAATGGCGTAGGGAGAAGCAGAATGTTAGGAAAAGGGAAAAGGAAATAGGAAAAAGAAAGGTTTTTGTTGAATGGAAATCGAAAGCAAACAACAAATTACTTATTACAAGCACAACACTCTGTCTGTGTGTGAGTCTGTGTGTGTGCGTGTGTCTGTGTATAAGTCTCTGATTGATTCTGTGTGTGTTTGTGTGTGTGCCTGAGTGTGTGTGTGTGTGCGTGTGTATCTGTCTGGTTGCGTGTGTGTGTGTGTGTATCGATGTAACTTCAACGTTTGTTAATTATTATTATTATAACTATAATTAAACTTGCCTCTTGCCACTCGCCTCTAGTCAGTCGCGTCGTGTGTTCTCAGTGCCATTTTATTTGAAAGTTACAGTTTTACCGTTTAACCGTTTAACCGTTTGACCGTTAACCGTTCACCGTTTTGCCGTTTTGCCTAATGTGCCCAGCGCGTAACGAATCGCACAAGATTGCAAAACCTTATTGCCCTTGGCCCATAGCCCACAAAAGATGCAACCAGCATATTCTTTAAAATGTAACGAAAACACCACACAATTATAAGAAAACAAATTAAAACCAAAGAGACAAAAAACAAAAAACATAAGATATCAAAAAGAAATACTAGTATATAAACAAACTGCCAAGTGCTTATTGAACCGTTTAAAAAGTAAAGTACAGCAAAGCAGAGCAGAGAAGAAACAGAGAACAAACAGACAGAATCAGAAACAGATGCAGAAACAGAAATAGAAAACATCAGCAGCAGTAGCAGAAGCAGAAGCAAAAGCAAATACCGATAGCAAAGCAAAGCAAAGCATAGCCAAACCATGCAATTGTCAAAATGCAACAAGTAACACCAAACAAACAAACAAACAAACAAATATACTTATATATATTATGTATTAACTAAATATATACAAAACATATTAATTAATCACTTAGGTAATTAGATTAATATATATACTATGTCTTAACGAACAACAAACAAACTAACCACAAGTGACAACCGCAAGCGCAACTTACTTAGCAACTTACTTACAACTTACAAGTTTTATTATAACTTAAAAACCTTAAACAGAGATTACTTAAACGAGAGTGCATTAGTCCCCACACCCGGGGAAAGCAAGTATTAGATTTAACCCAATTGCATTAAACCAACTAACGAACAAATGTAACAGAGGAACAGTTGAAACTTACAAGGTTATAGCACACAAGCCATTCATCACTCGCCACTCGCTATTCACCACTCGTTAAAACAGAAACCTCTTCTACAAAAGTGCATTATTCCCTAAATCAGGAGAAGCAAGTATTGGAGGTAAAATTATTTAACACACAAGCCATTCGTCACTCGCCACTCGCTATTTACCACTCGTTAAAAAAGAAACTGCTTAAACAAAAACGAATTTTTCCCAGCATCGGAGAAACAAATCAAAATCGAAACAGAACATTTAAAACTTACAGGGTTTATATATGAGTATAGAGTTGTTTAAATAAAAAAAAATCAGTTGAAAGCGTGAAACAGCTAAAACTTGCTTTATTTAACGCACAAGTTCAACAGTGGCTAAACACTATTTACCATTCGTTAAAGCAGATATTTCTTAAAACGATAGTGCATTATTCCTTACATCAGAGATACAAATCGGTATCGACACAGTGAAACAGTTAAATCTGACTAGGATTAACACAAAAGCCATTCAATACGCTATTCTATTCGCTATTCAGCATTCGTAAAATCCATCCATTCTTAACTCGCCACTCGTTAAAGCAGATATTTCTTAACAGAGAATGCACTATTCCATACATCAGAGATCCAAATCGAAATTAAAACACTGGAACACTTCAATCTGACTAAGTTTAGCTCATAAGCCATTCGTTAGTCTGCTCTACTCGCTATCCAGCACTCGTCAAAATAAATTACTTCAACAAAAGTGCATTATTCCCTACATCAGGGAAACAAATCGAAATCGATACAATGGAACAGTTACAATTTACTAGGTTTAACACACAAGCCAATCGTTAGTCGCCACTCACTACTCGCTATTCACCACTCATTAAGACTAAACATCTCTTAAACGAAAGTGCATTATTTCCTACGTCAGGAAAACAAATCAAAAACGAAAGAGTGCAACAATAAGAACTTATTAGGTTTAACACGTTAACAGTCGTTACTTGCCATTCGCTACTCACCACTCGCCAGTCGCTATTCACCACTCGTTAATGCAGAGGTTGCTCAAACGAGAGTGCATTATTCCCTACATCAGGGGAACAAATCAAAAACAAAAAAGTGCATCAGTTTCAAACTCACTGGGTTTAACGGGTTTAACGCTAAAACATCAAGTTACATACCCAGACCCCATGTAATACTATTGCAAACCGAACTAATTCGGGCATAGTTCACTCGCCCATAACTCGTTACTTGCCACTCGCTAAGCACGAATCTTAAACTATCTCTAATTTGTTCTTAGTTCATTCACACGTTAATTCTTAACTAAATATGCTTGAAGGATAGTACAGCGCTCGTCCGTCTTGAACTGACTTCATTTTGTGCCGGCTCATTAGTTAATCGATACTAGCTACTTGTCAAACGTTACTCGCCATACGCAACACTGGCCCCAGATCATATCACAATCTCGTTACTCGTCAAAACCTACTCGCTATTAGTTCAAAATCAACATAACGGTTACTCGTCAAACATGTATGTATTATATTTGTTGCCATAACCATCTCATGCCATCTAGTATTGATTCACTCGCTACTCGCTACACTAGATCTTTCGTTGATTACGCTCCACTCGCTAGAGCACACACACAAAGTACACATACGCACAATAAAGCAAACGCACACACATTTACATATCGCTAAATGTAATATTTATCAAAAGAAATGGAGTTTTTCTCATTTTGTTGTGTCGTTGTCTATATGTATAACTAAATGATATATGAAAAATATAATATGTATATAAATATGTTTATATGTCTGTGTATATAAATGTATTTATATATATGCGAATATATGTAAAAATATAACGATGTATTGATCAAATGCTGTGTGTAACGAGTTGTACGCTATGTTGAGAGCAGAAGGTCGTATGCCGAGAGCAGCAGAACAAACGAGAGAAAGAGGGGAAGGGAGGAAAGTGTAAAGAGTTGATTTGTAGAAACTATAAACCGAACTATAGACAATAGCTGACAGGGAAATTTATTATGTTGAAGGGAAAATATTTAGGAAAATTATTCAAAAAGAAAACAAAAAAAGAGAGCTTTATCATACGTTATAGGTGGAAACGTAGACAAATGGAGCAAACTGTGCAATGAAAATGACAGAGAGAGAGAGAGAGAGGAAGAGCAAGAAAATAAGAGAGCAGGCTATGTATGTATGTAAGTAGAGAAAGATAGAGAAAGGGGGGAGCAACACAATCAGCAGAGCTAGAGCCAAGATTGCACACACACACACACACACACACCCGCACGCACACGCACGCACACGCATACTCACATACCTGAAGTGCAGCTTAGCTGCACACACACACATTTTAAAACATGCATATATAAATACATACATACATGCATACATATAGTTAGTAGGCAATCAAACAAGTTACTCACTAAACAAATGAGACTCTTAAACAAAATATATAAAAAAAAAGTAAAAAAAAAAACGAAATTGTTGAAAATGCAGCTGAAGCGCACGGCTTTCTGAGCTCGACAAATGCGCCCACAACATGTATGTATGTATGTGCATGCACATATGTATGTATGTATGTAAATGCTGTCATAGAAGCTCTAAGCAACTGCAGTCAAAGAGCGGCCATAGCAGCTTAGTACTAAGCCTTAGTCTTAAGAGAGAGCGCAGCCACACACTCACTCACACACACACACACACCCACGCACAGCCGCTTTAAGTGTGCAGCAGTCAAGTCAAGAGAGAGAGGGGGAGAGAGAGAGAGAGCGCAGACGAAAGCGCGTTAGTTTACAAACAAATGTTGCCTACTTTTGGGCTGCTGCCACTAAATGTAAAGCAAAAAGCAACCGAAAATTTTGCATAAAAATTAAGTAAAAAAAAACCAAACAAAAAACCAAATATTACAAAAACTAAACGTAAATTTCTTTGTGTATTGTAATTGTATTGTATTTATTGTATGTTTGTAAATGTATATGGTGTCTAACTTTAAACGAAACAAAAACCAAATGAACAAATCGAGCAGCAGCAAAATATTATGACTTACGACAAAAAATGAAACAAATCTAGCAGCAAAACTGCAGCAGCAAATACTTATACATATTTAAAGAATATATATATATATATATATATAATAAAACGATTATGTATGTATATGAAGAGAAAGGAAATTATATATATATATACAATATAAACATATTTATTGTATTAAAATACAATCTAAATGTATTATGTGCGTCAGTGTCTGTGTTGGTAGCCAAATTTCAAACAATTTGTCGAATAGCAAAGCAAAACACGATCGCAAAAAGCATCTACAATTGTTGAATTTATGCTTATTATGATTATTATATCACTCTGAATACCATTATTACTATTATTATTATTACTATTATCGTATGATTATGACTAATTCTAGCTATGTTTACAACATTGTTAACTTTCTGTTCGCAATCGAAATTGTTGTTGAAACTAAAACTAAAAAGTAAAAACTAAAAACAGAAAACTGAAAACTGAAAACCACACGAAAAAGAAAAAGAAAAACACGATTTCCATCATTTCGATTGTTGTACTCGTATCGTTTCCTTTGATTGCCCACCGTACAGCAATAACAAAACAACATAAGATAAAGCATAACCGAGAAAACAGAGAAAACATACTAACAAAAGCAACAGCAAGAGCATAACTAGTTGAAATGTTTAAACTAATACCTGTCTACACAGAGAAAAATCAAATAAACAAATACTATGCAATATTGTTCTACTTAGCCTAAATACGAAAAGAAAAATGCAGAAACTTCATATCCAACAACAAAAATACAAAAACAAAAACAACAAAAAACCCAAAAATGTATGAAAAGCGTAATTTTCGAACTCGAAATAAAATGTATTAATTTCAAGAAAAATTGAAAAGCCGGCAAAAACTAAAGTAGAACTTAATGTCGAGCCAAAGCAAATACAAAATACAAATAGAAAAATTGCAAAACCCAAAAAAAAAAACAAAACAAAAAGAATTAAAAACAAAAACAAAAAGCCGAAAGAAACCAACAAAGGCAAACGTAATGAGTAAAGAGAAATTATTTATGAATAGCACAGAATAAAAAAGTAAATGGAACATACAGAAAATGTAATGTCAGTTGTACTCAGCATAGCTAAATGTATATGTACTTGTATTCTATTTGAAAAACACACACACACACACATACACACACTTCAAACTCAATAACAAAAAAACAACAGCAACAACAAGAAGAACAACAGAATCCGTTATACTATATACTATACATATATATATCGCGACTTCTTAGGCTAGCTACTAACGGCATTTTTTGAAAAAGATTGCAGAAGCCGACGCGTTTATTGTAAATTGTTTGACAAACACACAAAAAGCTAAATAAATGAACATATATAATATATAAATAAATGATAATATTAACTAATGATAATAATATTAAATGCTAATAAATTCTGGCACAATTTGCAAGATATTGAATTGTGACGCCAACTACTAAACTTAACTCTATGCCAAATTAAGGATTAATTTATGTTCGAACGATGGTTTTGTCGGTGTTATTGATATTGGGCGTAAAGAGGGTGTGGCTTCCAATATTCGTAACAAACTTGATCTCCGTAAGATATACATATATGTACCTAATCTATAGCAACAAAAACTGCGGCTCAAACTGTTGCTGAGATCTACGAGTTCACACGACTCAGCTCGTCGTCCTAATCTATATTCTTGATCTTGAAAATACTTTATGGGTTCTGCCACGCCTCCCTCTGCCTGTTACATACATTCGCACAAAGTTATTAACCCTGTTTTTCCCATTTTTTATTGGGCACAGGGTATAAATATATTTCAACATTTACGTATATACCCTGTATCCACAGCTCGCGCTGGCCGCTTTCGCGGACAGTCCCACGGACATACTCAAATCAACTCTGATCCTGAATATTCAGCGTATACATTTTTCAACCTGTCAAGAATGTGTTTTTACAACCCATGCAAGCGATGCTGCTGAATTTAAGTAAGAATGAGTTTAATTCAAGTATTTATTAGTTGAAACAGAAATATTTTGCTTGTAAGATTCTGACTGAGATCAACAAGTATCAATTAAGAAACCTATTAATTTTCAAGACATTTTTAGACCCTGTACTTTAAAAAAGTAAAAGGGTCTATTAATTTAGTGCAACTGACAGATGTATGTAACAGGCAGAAGGAAGCGTGGTAGACCCCACAAAGTATATATATTCTGACTCAGGACGACGAGCTGAGTTGATATAGCCATGTCCGTCTGTCCGTCTGTCCGTCTGTCCGTCTGTGTGTCTGTCCGTCTGTCCGTCCGTCCGTATGAACACCTAGATCTCAGCAACTAAAAGAGATAGACACACCATTTTATGGAATGCAGGTTCTCTATTATCGTACGCAGTACGAGTTTGTTTCCGATTTTTGATATCTCGCCTCCTTCATCCGCAAATCATCAAAAATCTACACCTACCTCAAAAATCTCGAAAACTAAAAGCGCCACAGCATCCACAATAATAGCGCTACTGACTTGTAATTTGGTATGTATGTAGTCTATGGTATTCTTCACCGATGCTATATGATTATTTATGATTTAAATTAGAAATAGCGAAGATATGCAAGAGACAATCTTTTTCACAATGCGTATATGTGCCACTGTGGCCACAAAATTAAAGCTACAGACTTGTAATTTGGCATGTACGTAGCCTACAGAATTATCCGTCGATGTTGTGAATTACATTACAAACGGACAAGAAACAGCGAAGTTATGTAACAGACAATTTTCTTATAAATGTATGTGAGCGCTACTACAGCCACAGTTTAAAAGCTATAGACTTCGAATTTGGCATGTACGCAGCCTATGGCATTATCCATCAATGTTGTAAATTACATTAGGAACGAAAAAGAAACAGCGAAGATAGATCAGACAAAGAAGCCACCTAGATCTTGCAAACTATAAGAGCTAGAAATACTATTTTTTGGTATTTAGGTTCTCTTATGCAGCCATCAGATCAAGTTTGTTTTAGTTTTTTGATAACTCCTCTCTTTTCTTCGCCAACCGAAAAACCAATTTAGCAACAGTTTGTAGTTTTAAAGCTTCAGTTTTAAAGCTAAAGATTTGGGATGTGGCATGTACGTAGTCTATGACAATCCCCATCGATGCTGTGAATTACATAACGATCGGATAAGAAACAGCGGAGAAAACACAGAGTACAGGGTCTCCTACTGTCGGTTACGTCCGACTGTAGCTCCGTCCTTACTGGTTCGAATTGATTTTATTAATGAACATCAAGAAAGATTATGGCTGCTAATTTTTCCGAGTGTATAGGATCTCGGATACAATGGCGACGGTGTCGAGCTTAAGGCGTACTTAAAGCACTTAGTTCCGTCTCTCCATCTCTCCGTCTCTATGGCTGTCCGTCTATATCTCCGTCGGTTCGTCTGTTCGTCTGTTTGTGGTTTCCAGTTGTGATTGTGATACCGTTACTCTGTTGTGTACCTACCCGGAGATAAGCCTAATGCCAATTGATAACGCCTGTTTCCCGTCGCAGCTGCCTGACGCTGCATCATAAAGTTCAAAACGCGAATCTCTTATCGCTGTCTATAAATTTTGGCCAAGTTATCTGTCGCACAAAAATAAAAATTAAAACACAAAACTGGCCAAGAGCAAATTATCTAATTGCTGCAGGGTTTAGCGATAGATAACGTAAGAGCTATACATCAAGAGACGTGCTAGCTTCACCGATTTTAGATTCAATCCAATGTATGTATGTAGTACATATATATGCATATCAAGCCAAATTTGAATGGTTCAATGGCTGCGCTCACGTTTCAGCTATAAAGCAACAAAAAATGATCTACACGTGCGGATATCGGACTTAAGGGCAGGTTTTTGGGCATCGGATGGGAAATGTTGAACTTCAACCGAAGTCATTGGACTGCAAGTCTAGCCTCCGTCTCTGGCATGACGCATAGCCCAATCCAGCTCGAGATCAAATTGGTAGGCCCAAAGCGATGTGGCCAGGTTAATGGACTTGCCCAGAAAAGTATATTTTAACTGTAAACTGCGCCTAATTTCGGCAATTTGTATGCAAAAAGCCTAGCTAAAGTCATTCTATCTAACGTCCTGTGCTCGAATCTTTTTTTTTTTATTTGTTCTGCGCTTCTGATAAAATGTTCAGCACAAGCGTCTGGCATAGCGTATCAAATGTCTGCTGAATTAGCAACTTTGGGCCATAAAATTGTCTGAATCAGAGGGTTTTTGTGCATCCTAGGGTATCAAAATAGTAAGTATATAGATTCATATTCAGTTTCATAAACATACATATATACTTTTTTGAGGTATTGTTTCAATGTTTTGCTGTCAAATCACATGACTGAAAAGCGCATGACGCAAGCTCCACACTGATTAGGCACTAAACATCATATATAAGAATGAATATACATAAAAATATAAATAATAGAATAGAATCTCTTACGCTACATTACTATAAAACCAGTAAGGACGGAGACACAGTAGGACGTAACCGACTGTGCTTTGTGTTTTCTTTGCTGTTTCTTATCGGATCACAGCATCGGTGAAGATCGTCATAGACTACACGTACAGGCCGTATCCCAAATCTTAGCTTTAGCTTTAAAACTGTAGCTTTGAAACTGAAAACGGTTGCTAAATTGATTTTAAGCGGTGAAATGAGAGGAGTTATCAAAAAACCGAAATAAACTTGATCTGAACGCTTCAAAGGAGAACCTAAATCTCCTAGGTGTTCATACGGACAGGCGGGCAGACAGACATGGCTATATGAACTCAGTTCGTCGTCCTGAGTTAGAATATATATACATTGCGGAGTCTACCACTGTTCGTTCTAGGTGTTATACACATATGTATGTCATTTGTTCTAAATTAATAGACCCTTTTATTTTTTTAAAGTACAGGATCTAAATATGAATGTAGCTATTTAGTATATCAGTTGAAATTTTCAAAACAAACAAGGGGAATCTCTTTCGCCTTTATGCGGACACAATTTAAATGAGGCATTAGGAAATTCATTGAACATATATAGACATATATAGACCCTTAACTTTAAAAAATTAATACTTATTGCAAGAAGTAAATGTGTGTAACACTCATTGGCTTTTGAACTAGGAAAAAACATTCTAATATATTATCTTCTTTTTCTATATCCTTAAAAAATATCATGGAAAAACTTATCTAGCACAAATTTTAGGTTAATTTACTGAGGATTTAGATTAAATATTTATATATTAATACTTAGCTTTATTTAAATGTTTTTAATAATTTGTTGTTTTGCTTGTATTTTTTTTTTTTTGTAGACTTTATAGATGCATGAACATTGAAAAAATATATTTCAGCTAAAAACAAAATAGTTTCATATTGTCTGAGATAGAATTCCTGATGATAACAAATTATCAGAATAGGTGCTTTGTTTTATGTGTTTACTCTAAGATGTACTATTTATTCGCTTGGATTAAGATGTAGCACACTTCTGCTGAACTACAATTGTTAATGCTGATTGTAGCTGTATCTTTTAGCAGACATCTGCATCTGTATCTGTTGCGCTCACGCGGACTTGTTTATAATTTAGCTGCCTGTATTATCAGACCAAGTAGTGCGACTAGAACTACGAGTACTCGAAAACACACAGATTAACGTGTGTTTTTGCAGGAAAACCTGGAAACCCCCTTGCAGCCGTACACCCACCACATACTATCTACAGTACTAGTAGTACAATAATGATAAAAATTTATAATTATGTTTAAGATCGGGAATTTACCTGGCAAGTGCGGCGTGTGCCTTCTTATATGGAAATCATTAAATCTTATATCTGTGATATTATATGAATCACACATTTTTCGCTTGAATTTCGTATTGTTTTTGTTTTGCATTTGGTATGGAATTGTTTCTCCCAGTGTGGCATGGAAAATCGCTATTTGTGTACGTGTGTGTGGATCATAAAGTTCACACTATATAGAGGTATATATATCACCAGATTCGTATCATCACCTCCATGTGTCACTTGCACAGATCAGATAAGCCAACGCCTTATCAGTGTCTTGTCAGTGAATGGAAGAGAGGAGCAAGAGAGTGTCTGCGTGTGTCTGTGGTAGAGAGCTGAGAGCATCCATGAGAACCCAGCGGCGAACAGCAAAATGTGGTCTGGCGAATTCCTATATTACGCGATCCAAAATTGTATTCTGAATTGTAATCGAGAGAATTTTTTGATATTGTTATTTTGGCGTAAGTCAGAAGTTTGGAAAACGTTTGTGTACTTTGTGTCCATATAATAGAGCCGGTACTTTAAAAATGTACAAAAGGGTTTATTTTGTTGATGGGAAATGAGTGTAACACCCAGAAGGAGATATATAGTCTTTATCAGGACTACGAGCTAAATAGATTTAAATCCGTCTTGCCGTCACTATGGACACCTAGCACGCGCATATCATATTTGGTATTTAGGTTTTCCTATGCAGTGGCCATTATTCATCGATGCTGTGAATTGCATTACGATTGGATAAATAATCTCGCGCGCTCGTACTGACAGTGTTATACCCTGTGCCACAGCTCGCGCTGCACGCTCGTCCATGCAGTGTATAATTTTAAATATTTTAAATATAATTTAATTAATTAAAAAATAATAGTAATTTATAAAAATTTATTATTTAATATTAAACCAAATATTTAACCATTTTAATATAATTTTATATATTATATATATTCTGTAGTACTATTATTGTGGTTGCATGGACACATACATACATTTTGGAAGTATTTGTCTGTTGCATATCTTCGCTATTTCTATTTCAGATGGTAATAAAAATCATAGCATCGGTAGAAACTACTTACATGCCAAATTACAAGTCTATAGATTTATTGTTGTGGCTGCTGTGGCGCTTATAATTTTCGAGATCTTTGAGTTAGGTGTAGTTTTTTAATGATACGCGTAGGTAGGGTGATAACTGTTTTCACTTAGAATCTGAAATAAACGATATTGCAAAGTTGCCATTTTTTGTCACAATACTTGATTAACCTATTGTATATACTCTGTGGGGTCTACCATTCCTCTTGTCATTTGCACTAAATTAATGGACCCTTTTACTAATTATAAATCAATTGATGATCAGCATAAATAAAATACTGTAACCCTAAAAATGATTAAGGCTGTATAGGGTATAAAAACCTAGCTAATATCAACTACATGAAAGTAGTACATGAACGAAAGCAGTGCAATGTCATTACATGACACGAATACACATACAGTAGAATCCGGTTATAGCGACATTCAAGGGACCGACGATTTTACGTCGTTATATCCGGAAGACGCACTATCCGAAAGGAGCAAAAACAAATTATTTTTTTTTTATGGATGCCATGTTTGTAATATGTTTTAAAATAAAACAAATTAAATTTTTAATCAAAACAAAAAATTTAATACAGTAGAATCCGGTTATAGCGACTTTCAAGGGACCGACGATGTTACGTCGTTATATCCGAAAGACAAAATCCATGATTTTGTTTCTTTTTCGTATTGAAAAAACACCAAATCCATGATTTTGTTTGCTTCTTTTAGCATTGTTAAAGAAATCAAATTTTCCTCTTTAAAGTTTTTTTTTTTGTTCGGCACGTCGCAATATCCGGTTGAATTGTGAAAAATCTCGTCGTTATAAGCGGTTTGACGCTAAAAGCGGAGACGTTCTAAGCGGAGGCCCTTTCATATAAGTTTGTATGGAGACCAACCAAGCCATCGAGTTTTAGTCGCAATAACCGGACGGACGCTATAAGCGGCGTCGTTATAACCGGATTCTACTGTATTACTTTTCCACTGAAAATGTGGGCAGAACTCTTTGGCCCAGCTGGGTATCAAGAGCAAAGAACGAAGAACGAAGAGCGCAGAGCGAAGAGCGACGTCATCGGCAGTGCGAGCGTCGGCAAGCGAAGAGCGAAGAGCGACGAGCGCAGATCGTGCACACGTCTTCGGCTGGCAGCATCTTCTGATATACGTACGTGGAAGTCGGCGCAGACGTTGGCGTTGGCGTTGGCGTTGGCGCTGACGTTGGCGCTGAAGCTGAAGCAGAAGCAGCAGCAGCAGCGAAGCAGCGAAGCTTCATGAAAATGCGAGCATCGTGCGCACAGTCGCTGCTCAACGCTGCTCGCCAACGGTTCAGTTCAGTTCAGTTCAGTTCAGTTGAATCTCAGTTTCTGTTTTGGGAATCTGCGGAAGGCGTGAAGCGAACAACAACAAGCAACAAAAAGCAGATATATCGATATCGAGTACGAATTTCAATAGAATCGGTAGATGTGACTAACGTTTTTGCTGCAGACCGGTCTTCTGCTCGCTGCTCTGCTCGCTGCTCTGCTCGCTGCTCTGCTCGCTGCTCTGCTGCCGTTTCTCTTGGCATATCCTTAAGAGAGGAACTGGGAGAGAGGCGCATCTGGCAACGCTGGCCAGCGACATTCTTCACTTGCCACAAATTGCTGCAGCTTGGGGCCGTTGTGAACCAATACAGATCCAGCTACCAATTGGCAACTTGTTGTTGTAATGTGGCAAGAGCGTGTGGCAGCCAAGTGCGTGTCCAAACAGCGCTGGCAGCGCCAGGAGCGAGAGCGTTACGAGCGCACGCAGAGCCAGCACACAGAGAGAGCCGAGGAATAGAATAAGCGCCTGCGTGTGTGTGTGCGTGCGTGTGCGTGTGCGTGTGTGTGTGCTAGTGTGTGTGCAATTTGCCAAAAAGTGCATTCAACTTGCCACAAAACACAAATACAAATACAACTACAGATACAACAAGAAAGAGAATATTACGCTGCGAATTTGTGCCAACGCTTGTCGATCTCAACAACGAAATAATCAAAACATTTCAACAACAATAAAACGCGCGTGCAAAATTCAAAATTCAAAAAAAAAAAAAACATTTTTTTCTTCGTGTTTTGTTTGTTTGTTTGTGTTGTGGGTGAAGTGGGAAGTGGAAAGTGGAAAGGGAACGCAGCGCAGCCGAATTATTGGCCAATAAGCACAGCGAAAGAGCGAGAGCGAGAGCGAGAGCGATCGCACAGGACCGCAGCAGAGCGCGAGCAGCGCCAAAGAGAGAGAGAGAGAGAGCGAGCCAGCGCAAGAGAGCGCGCGCACAGCCAAAGCAAGTGAGTAGAAGCAACAACAAACAACTAAAACAATAACAATCACAAAGAGTAGAACAAAACAACAGTAACGACGCAGCCGCTCAGTCGTACGCGCCCGACTGTAGTGTACCCTATATTTTAAATATTATTTAAAAATGCAGGTCGCAAACAACCAATATATTATTTAATACATTATTATTTAATTATTTAATTAATTAATTATTTATTAATTATCCTACAAAGTGCAGTGCTTATTTTTACTTTTTTTTTTTGGGTTGCAGTGTTGCCAGAAAAGTCTAGATTTCCTTTATAATATCGAGCCCTTCCCGCGTTAGCAAATTTTACAGAAGAACCTTTTTTTGGAAAAAGCGTTCGGAATTCGCAGCTAATGTGGCGCTTACGATATATTTGACAAGCATATATCTCAGTAAATACGTTGATTTAGATTTTAAAATTGTAGATAAGTTGATTCATTATCGAAAATCCATAAAATGTTGGTTACATGGGCTCGATATATAAAAATCAGCTTAAAATAAACATAAAAAATAAAATCTTACTACATAAAAATTTATGTAATAAATATACAATATAATTCTAAATTTATTAAATAAATTTATGATAAATAGAATTTTAAAACTGGCTCAATGGGCAACGCTGGCACCTACTACTTTAGAGATCGCAATGACAGAGAGCCAGAGAGAAGAATTTCTACAATATTGTTTTTACTATATCTTCTTTTAATGCGCTTTTCAACATAGATAAATATAATAATAGAGAGTATATATTCTGAATAACAATCTTCTATGTTCAATATTACGAATGTTATTCGGTTGCTATCGATTATTCGAAATAAAATTGATCTGCGTATGTTATAAACCGATCCGAAATGGCTGCTCTAGCTCTTAGAATTTCGGAGATTTCAGCTTTTATCCAGCCGGACGGACAGACGAACATGTCTATATCGACCCAGCTCGTCATTCTGTTCATGAATATACATATATAGTCTGTTACACACAGTTGCACAAAGTTAATAGCCCTGCTTTTGCAGGTTTCATGGGTACAGGGTATACAAATATGTATAATCAAGGCAGCAGCAGAACAATAGAACATTATAGCGCAAACATAAATATGTTACTGTTGTTGCTGCTGTTGCTATAAATATATACAAATCTAGTTTATACAGTATGTACATACAGACATATGGAGCAGAGTTGAGAGGTCATGGGCAGCATCGACAGCAGCATCAGCATCAGCTCTTTTTTAAGTTTCCAGTCAAACATGACGCCTGGAAACTGGAAAAACTAAGGGAAATTGGAAGGGAATTGTAATGGGATCTATAGATGTGAGCACAGGTGTTTAAAGTTGGGGATGGGGGAATTTAATGCATTAAATGCATTTGATCTTAATGCTTATAATTATTGTTGTTTAATTGCGACTATCTGAGACTTCCGCAGTTTTTAATTAGCACAGATAGCAACAAAAACAAAAACAAAAACAAAAACAACAGTAATCATAACACAATAACAATTAAAATTGTCAATCTCATTAAAATGTTCAATATTTGCGGGTTCGGTTTTATCTTATCTCGGCTAGATAAACTCTAGATACCATAGCATATTAGCAGATGAACAGTGTTAAGCATGCACTGACAATGTAATTGCAAATTGAATCATATTTAAACTCACAGTGACGACGACGCGCATACCCTATAATCAACTGGGAATTATAAACACAACTATGAATAAGCAAAAATAATTTGACAATAATTTATATGTGCTTTAAATTGCTAGAAAAAAGTAAAAGTGTTGAGCACGACTAGCAGCTACCCTGTAAAAATGTTAAATAGCACCAAAGGCACCAATTTAACCGATTTTGCAAACGAAATTCTAATCCGAAACGGGAATTAGGAAAATAACTGAATCTAAACCTGATTTGAACCAAACTTTTTGATTTAGCGTTATATATTATTTAAAGTTTCTCCTAATGTCAATAAAATGAGCTATTAATTAAATTACAATTAAAAAAAATTAAATACATTTTTATTTTTTAATTTTTTTTTAATATAATACCAACCAAACGAACCCGAAACAGAACCAAACGGGGCTCAAGATTTCCGACAAATATTTTGGACTTGCAGCCCTGATATATTCTAATAGATTATAATATCTGATTGCAACTTCTCTAATAGACCGACAAAGTCAAGAGTACAACCAAACCCTAGCATGCCCTGTGTACCCATTTCTTACCGGCAAACAGGGTATACAAAACACATTAAAAATAAGCAGCATAGAAAATAACACACACAAGTCGCTGGCGACATTAGCTTTTTGCTTTCGGTTTTTTTGGCTATATATAGAACTCACAACAAGCATACATACATAAATACATTCGTACATTCTTCCATACATATAGTACATTCTTACGCCGTCCAGCCAAATAAAAAAAAATGTATAATAAACAAAGTAAAAGACACAATAAAAATAAAGTGAAAGAATAAAAATCAAATTGACAAGAAATATCAGAAGACACAACAAGAAGTAGAAAACGAGTACCAATTACTGTCCAAAATGTCTACGTGACTAAACAGCAGACACTGTTCCCACAGTGAATACTATTCACATGGATTCATCCGATTCACCCGATTCACTCGATACACTTGCAGCGAATGCGACAAACAATTTCGAATTCGCAGTTTGCGTTCTAAACTATTACCACGCCCAGTCGGCACACACTTCTTAGGTTTGTAAAATTATTTATCTACTAAGCTAGTCAGTTTTTTGAATCCCCCAAATTTAACATTTAATTCAAATCGTAAAAACTATATTAAAAGCAGTAACGAAGAAGCATATCATGTAAAACTAAACATAAACATTAATAGCAGCAATGCTTCTTCTTCTACTTCTTCTACTTTATTGGTCGCGCTGCAAGATCGTGAAGAGGGAAAACCTGTAATATTGTTTCTTTAACAACTTGAGTGTTCAACAATTTTAATGTGCTTTTTAGGATAGATAAATATAGAATAAAAATAAAATATATATTCTGAATTGTTTTTGATTTAATTGATTAGAACATAAGGGCCCGTCCGACTGATCTGTCCCGTTCAAATTTTTTCAGCTCACTTAGTTTTTTTTTGTTGTTGAACTTTTACCGCCTGGCTATTACCCGCAATTGTTTTTAGATATCTCCGCACTTGTTTTTGCTGTCTTTATCTGCGTGTATTTTGAAACAGTTGGAGACAAATATATACATCGACTGTAAGAGCTCCATACAATTTTTTTACAGGCATAATTTGTATACCCTGTATCCAGAAAAAATTTAGTAGGAACAAAGTTTACTTTGTTTTTATGAAATTTTAAATTATTCAAACAAAATTATATTTACTTTTTTTTAGAAACTCGAATAAAATTTGGTTCAACAAAATCACAAAAATTATTTATACAAACATCATTTTATACAAAAAAAAAACTAGAATGGGCGGAGCATATCCCTCGGACGCACCCAACTGTAGAATACCCTGTACCCTCTAATTGAAATTTAACTCTCTTTCGCGCATGAAATTGCTGCTATACAATAAAATTTGATTCGTCGTATCTTTCGTAATTATTAATCGATTTTGATAAAATTTTCAGAATTGATAGAATATCTACCTACGATCTGTACCAACAACTGATTCATTGTGGGCTGCAGGGGCGTGGCATCCAACATTTAAAATAAACTTGAGCTTTCAAAAATTATCAAAACAACCGAATTATATCATAAGCTACTTAATGCCTTGCTCTAGAGCTATACACAGTCCAAATTTAATAACTGTCTTGTTTTTGGACCTAGAGATCAACAATCTTTTAGAAAAGAAATGTAACAAATTGAAGTTATATCATTCAATTATAGTAGCATTTACTTATGGACACATCTGGAAAACTTAGCAAGTCCCTGCTTAACGCCCTGATCGTTTTAACGATGACTATTTAAATTAATGCTAGCTTAAACTACTTAGAAATACGTGGAAACATTTTACCTGATAACATTTTAATCGCTTGATGCAAAAACTGCACATTATTATTTATGTTTATGTTAATACCTCCCGGCGTCAACCTTTATAAGGCTGTTAAAGCAACTGCAGCTGATAAGGAACAGGAGACTCCGCTTTTAACAGTTTTTACTGCTTAGTTGTACTGTATTGAACTAGAGTATAGATTCCTAGATCTGTAGATTTCAATTGGCTGCGGCTTATCAACTCGCTGATAAGCTCGTTAAGTCTGTATTTATTTCGTTGAAATTGTTGCAGCGTCGCACAGTGGTTCTATTGGCGAATTTGGGGTCTCAAAAATCATAGCTCTTGAACAAATTGCATTTTATAGCCAATTGTTCATAAGTTTCATAGTTATTAAACTTTATTACGCTGCGACATATAGACGTCATCAACGTTGACTTTTGTTGCAAATTTCAAGATTTATTTTATACATTTTATATCTCGTTGTTTTTAAATAAAATACTTTATTTATTTTCAAAGAATAATTTATTTACATTTAATAACATATTAAAAGCTGTTCAAAACTGTACGTATAATTATTATTATTTTTTTTGTAATATCAATTTTACTACAATTTTCCAGTAGAATTTAAATGAAGATATGTCCATCCGTATAGTAGCTATGATTTTGCAACCCCAAATTCGCCGTCGAGCCTAGACTGATCCATCAATGTATCCCATAAATATATATTACATATAACTATATTATAAAAATTATTAATTGCTAGCAAGTTCTTAATTATTTAAAAAGCAAAAAAGTGAAATATGCCAATAAAAATGTAACTTAAACAAAGACTTGTTTGATGATTCAGATAAAAGTTCGTTCTACAGCTGAAACAGCTTTTCTGCTACTTTTTTTAAATTCTTCTTTAAATGAGTTTATTTTTTGTAAAAATGTTTTTGCTGATTAGGCTTGCGCTTGAAACTGAGACTGAAGGTCTACACAAAAAAAAATAATAATGTAGACAAAACATAATTAAGAACCAAACCAGAACGCAAACCTTGCGTAAGCTGACAGCTCATTTTGTGGGTGTAAAAATATATCTAAAATTGCGGAACACAATATAAAAATATTAAATAAAGTTTAAATATTAAAAAAACATTTTTTAAATTGTAAAAAGTAAAATTTTACTGTGTTGTAATATTTGTGTTTTGAGTAGGGTTTCATCAACTATAGGCTTTATAGAGCTGACTGTATGTAAGGGTATATTTGTTTGTTTGTTTTTTGTTTTTTTTTTTTTGCAGTTTTATTATAGACAATTTGTTAAACTTGTTTTGCATCAGATGACACTTTGATGACTGCCTGGCGATAAGAATTCGCAGCGATAGGCCCAGGAAGTGATGATGTTTTACTTTTCCATGCGCCTTGTACGCATTTGTTTGCTTTACATACATATACGATATATTATGCATATATATATATATTCATTTATATATATATGAAATCAACTGTAGCAATAGTATAGAAGCTGGTCAATGACTGAGCAAAGTGTGAGAATTTTGTTGTTGCTCTGGCAATGCGAGTACTCGTATTTATGAATGAATACAACTGAATACAATGGCATAATCCAATTGCAATATGTCATGTGAATATTTTTGCAGCAATCGTTACTCTGCAGTATTTCGGGTATCCTATCAAAATTGCAATAAAGAGTTCACAGAAAGGCTGAGAGTATGATAAAAAATTTCTCTCTAAAGTATATCAAAATTTTGCAAGAAAATACAGTTGAATTTTATTAATTTAATTTTATTAATAAATTCAAAATATTAGTTCTCAGAATAGCCTTTCGAATACACTGCAACAAATGACATTTAACCTTGCTGAAAAATATCAAATTTGTTATATAAACAACAACTGATATGATAATATCATTTCCTGCCTGCCAGCAAGATCATAAGTATCATAGCCAAATCAAGAGCTAAAGTGAATGTCTCACTTGAAATAATTAAGCTGCAATTTGTGCTGGGAAAGCCATAAAGAACGACGACGTTGAGAAAGAGCAAGAAAGAGACTTACAACAAGTTGCAAATAATAGGCAAATAGGCGTATAAAGTATCTAAATGTAAACACAGACGCAACAGATATCATATTTCTTGTCGACTTTCTGTTGCATTTGCTGCTCCAGTAAATAAAGCTCTTGTAAAGCTTGTTTAGCTGTAAAAAAGCCAAAGAGTTTCTAGCGTTTTATATATTTTTTTGTTTTGTTTTTTGGCCAACAATCAAGAGTTTATGCCATGACTCTGCGTATATAGTTTAGTGCTAGTCTGACAAGTATTCACAACTAATTGCATGATCTTGACACTCTCTACGTTTCCATTGGGTCCGGGCCTAAAAAAATCAAGCAGACGCCAAGTGTGACAGCTTGTAACTCAAGCGGCCCTAGCTTATTTACTCTACACTGCGAAAATTAAAGTGATCTAGTTTCAGTTCAAAACAGATACAGTTATGGTTATTTAACTCACAATAAATCAAAAATATTTAATATTTAAGCTTGTCTTATACTCTGTACCACAGCTCGCGCTTGCCCATAGAGTATACAATTTAACATATTTTAAATGTAATTAAATTTATTTATAAACAAGCTAACGCTTGCAATATTGCTTCATTAATAACTTCTTTTGTTTATAAGCAATTTCAATTCGCTTTTCAGAATAGTTTAATGTAATAGAAGAGAGTATATATTCCCAATAGCAACGTTCTATGTGTAATATTACGCTTGTTATACAACTTTTTATGTTACAAAAATATTTTAAATAATCTAACTAAATTTATTTATTTATAAAAAATCTTTAGTAAATTATAATTATCTTATTCCTGGACCGATTCAATTGAAATTTACATAATTAAAACAGAATTTACGTAGATAGATTTGTATGGCGTGGTACGAGTAGGTACACTTTCAGACAACCCACACTTTTTGCTCAGTGTGTCAGTACACTGTAACAGGTGGCTCGGGTTGCTTGTTCTCGTACAAGGCGTAGCGTTAACTCGATGGGTTGAGGGGCATTAGGGGCCATGGCATTGCCTTATCAGTCAGCAGCCTCGCCCTAATGAAATCGCTATTGACGGCGTATAAATATTTGCCTTTGTCAGCTGAGCAATTGAGGAAGAAGAAGCAGCAGCAGCAGCAGAAACAGACACTGAAGATATGTAGTATATAATATAGCCCCACGGAGTTCTCCCTGATTGGAATTCAAGTGCAAATATTGTTTAAAGCGTTTGCCAATTGTCATTTAATTAATTATATCAATTATAATTAAATGCAAGCCGCTTGCAGCTGCCTTGGGGTTATCACAAAAATGAGAATCAAATGAACATCACGCGCTCCACAGCCAAGACGTGCTCCCTGCTAATAGTTCATATAGTGCAGAAATACATGGTACTAGATGGATATATCGCTGGCAGATGTTAGGGTATCATCAGCATTATGTTGTTGCCACATCACTATAATCATCTGCATATTGACCTTCAGAGCTTGTAGAACTGGAGTGCGAGAATTGGAAAATGTGAGAAGCATGAGACAAGTCATGCTGAAATTCCAAGCAGCAGTCACATTTTTCCCACAAAGATTACAGCCCAGCAACAGCTGAACAGCTGAAGAAGTACACTGCACAAAAAAACTATTAAGAATATCAGCTATGCCTTAAGCTCTTAGATACCTAGTATGCAAGTTGATCGAAGAGGCGAAGAGGAAGTTAAAAGGTTAAAAGGTTTTAAAAGTTTCCCTTACTTAGTAATAATATAATCAATAATGAAGGTAGCTATGGGAATATTAACACTAATTTTGAGGGATGTACGATAGAATGAGGAATGGAATAGATGATCGACGAAATACTAAGTGAAGTCAACTTAGTACTGACAGGGGAAGTGATAAAGAAACGATGCGAGAAATGATAAGAGTAAAAAGGTTCTTATAAATATATATCTCCTGTGTTTATTAACCCATTTTAATGCGCTTCAGAACAGTTAAATACAATTATTTGGTTTTTATCCAATGGGGCGTGGCAACCAAGATTTGAAATAAACTTTATCTGTGGGCTTGGATGTAGATAAAGGAAAAGTTATAAGTAAGATAAACTACAACAGACCGTTTGAGGGATTGAAGAGTGATGGAAGAGTATTAGTTAGGAGATGTATGAAGGATAAAGTGGCAGAAGGAATTAAAAGAAGAATGAAAGAAAGAGTGATAGGGTGGATAGTGAGAAAACTTATTGAAAAAGTGATGGCTGGAGTGATAGGAAGAGTGATGGGGAAAACTGTTTGAAGCATTTAATTATATGAAAAGTGATAGGAGGAAAGATACAAAAAATAATATAAGGAGTGATGCAAAAAAATGGGAGTTATTGGAAAAATAATAAAAGGTGTGATAGAAAGTGTGATACGCAGCGCGATAGGATAAGTGATAAGAAGGGTGTTTGGAAGAGTATTTCAAAGACTAACGGCAAGAGTCAAGGGTAGTGATAGAATGAGTGAAAAGAGTTGTATGGAGTAGTAAAAGGTTCAAGTTTTTTAAAGTGCTGGGAGGGAAATGAAAAGTATGTTGAAAAGAATGGTAGAAAAATTATGTGAAAATGTATAGAAGGTGTAACGAAAGAAGAGAGAGTATATAAAAATGATATAAGAAAAATTTGGTTTAGTGAACGAAGATCGACAGAAGCAGTTGAAATTAAAATATTAGGAAGTGAAGAATATAGCGATAAAAGAAACAATATGTTAAATGGATAGAAAAATGAAGAAACAAATAATAAGACACGTATTAACTGTGATGATGGAAGAAAACAGCAGAGGAAGGGAGGGAAAAGAGATGGGAATAATGAACTACGTATAGTAATGGTATCTGTGATAGATGAAGTAATGGTAAAAATTAAACAAACGAATAAGTGAAGGGGATCTACATAGGTGTAGTCAAAAGCAACTGTCATCGTCATCTTAGTTAAAGTGGTAAAAGATTTCATAAAGCGAATGACAAAAGTGTGTTACATAGAGCAAAACTGGACCGATCAAAGGTACGGCGAGGGCTAGCAGTTCAAACAGTTATCACGCAATTAAGAAGAGCTTTACAAATTGTCAAAGAGAACAAAAAACAAGGCAACAAATATGCAATTGAATGGTTTGTGGTAAATGGTTAATTGTCAAGCCGCTTAAACTCAATCGAACCGCTCAGTGTAAGCTAAGAACTCACTGGAGGAACTGAAAAAAGAGAAAGTCAATTCTAGTATAACTGGGATTGAAGACACATTCAAATACTCTTACAAATCTAAATATGTTGGTATTCTCCGAGCAGACCCCACAAAGTCTATATATTCTTGATCAGGACGACGAGCTGAGTCGGTATAGTACTTCTGTCCGTCTGTCTGTCCGTCCGTCCTTATAAACACCTAGATCTCAGCAACTATAAGATCTCAACAACTAATGACACTACTATATTCAGTATTTAGGTTCTCCTATTCAGAAGATTATGACTCTGATAAAGGTAAAGGTTCTCCTACTGTCGGTTACGTCTGACTGTAGCCTTCCGTCCAACTGATCTGCCCCGTTCATATATTTATTATTTTATATAGCAACCTATGGAATAATTTTTAAGTTTATATTCTTGTAGCATTAGAATCACAAATCTTGAAAAAAATATATAAAAATAATTGCAACTCTATTAACGATTCAACGATGCTAACGAACTAGACGCCCACGTCTCATATTGCTCATACGCAGCGTTGTCGTTGCTGCAAAAGTCTCTCAGTTGAACTGTTTATTATTTATTTTTGTTTATTTTCGTTAGGCTTTGCTTCGTTGTAATAGTATTAAGCTGCTGATGACGAATTTCCCTTGTCATTCGATGCTGAAGTTGGCAATTTCATTGAGATTTTTCCGCTTCCCTATGCACTTTTCCAGTTGTGTTTTGGCATTGGCCCGGTGAGGTTCGCCTGTTGAGCTCCAAGAACAAAAAAAAAAAACAAAAGCAATAAAATATTCTTACAATATTCTGCAAATCGCGTGTTATAGTATGTAGTAATGTTAATTCGAAGCAATCGATAACTAATTACGAATAATCGATCGCCGGCAGTGACAAATGAAAGTGAAATAATAAAAAGTGCTCTAGAAACGCGCATTGAACATAAAAAAAAAGATCTAGCCAAAAGCACGTGCTGCTGCCCCTCTCCCCCCCTCCCTGCTTATCATCATCTGCCCTGGCTCAAGCATGCGAAACTCTCGTGCTGCACAAGCGCCCTCCCCCCTCCCGCTATCGCCCACTTCATTTCATTGCATATCGATAAACTGCAGCTGCTGCTGCTGTTGTTGCACATCAAGTATACGCCACTTGGGCCGGCCTTCAGACTTCTAGCGAGAACAATGCGATCTTAGATTACACTGCAAGCTTGCTTTAATATTGCATGTTGCTGCATATACATTTGTAGCTCAATCTGAATAAATTTATATACACTTGTATTATATATATTTATATTTTGTTAAACACAATGCCAATTTCTGTTAAACACAAGCTCTTGCTTCTTACGAAGCATAAATTTTACGCAATTCAAGTTTATTTAACTGCAAATTGCATTTTCTTGTTGAAAGTTGTGTAGCGCTGAAATTTCCCTAATCACCTAATCAATTTAAAATTTGTTTTAAGTCGAAAGAGGAATTAAATTAATTCAAATAAAATAGGAGAAGTTTAAATTTATCAGCTTTTAAATTTGATATTTTCATGTTCTTTATGGACTGTTTTAAATTTCTTTAATTGTATACATAAAACAGTTGAAAGAATAAATTATTAGAATTCGATTAAATTGAAATATTCAAGTAATTTTATTATTTATTATATTCTGTTATACATACTTTTCATTGCTTTATAATTCTTTATGGACAATTTGTAGCTAATAATTACTTGCAGCAGTCAACATCAAGTTAGATATAATTCAAGAGGGTGAGCGAGGCAACGCATGCAATATTGTTTCGCTAATAACTTCTGTGTTTATAGGATAGTCAAATATAATATCAGTGAATATTGCATACGTTGCAATGCACGCGTCTTGACAGCGCAGCCGTTAAGGCAAGGCGCTAACAAAAAGGGAAGAAGAAGAAGTACTGCTGCTATGCTTTGTATTTTATTTATTTATTTATTTATTGAATAACTTCCTAATGCTACAAGTACAGAAAGACTTATAATTTAGAGCATTAGTCACATAATAGATTAAAACCTAGATTTTAAAGCTTGAAAAACAATTTTTAAATTATTTTCTTATTATTATTATATTTAATTTTGTTAGTTTAATTTTTAATTTTTTAATTTAATTTTTGTCTCTTAAATATAGGGATAGCGTATTCTTAAAAATATATGGCAGATTCATAAAATTACAATTAAATGGTTAAATATTTTTTGTTGTTGTTTTTTTTTTTGTATACCCTGTACCCTTCACAAATTGATTATCAACAATTTATTTGTGTACACATAATCATAAATTAATTAATTAATTAAGTTTGTTTGTAGTAATTCCTTAAGTTGATAAATCTTTTAATTCTATGAATTTCATTAAAATTACATTGCAAATATTTTAAATTGTATTGGAACAGGGTATATGACAGTAGCGCTTGCCCGACAATACAAGCATTTCGAAATGCTTAAGAGCTTTTCCGAACTCTCAGTGCAATATCAAATTTGTCTATTGCTTTATAATATTCAAATTAATTTGTTTTCCTCTTGCACTTAGAACAAAAGTATGACATTATTCATCAAAGAGGTTTTAAATATTGTGCTCTTAAGAAATTATCAATAAATACCTTAAACTATCTGAAAATATTATATTTCACTGCAGCTCTGATATCATAAATATCAAAAACCCAACAGCAACAATTCTGCTTGAACCACTTTGCGGACTTATTTCATAGTAAATGTTTATAATACGCTCAGATCAGCAAAAAAATAAATAAAAATAAATGAAAAGAAAACCGTTTTGCTGGCAACTGCACTTGCAACAGAGCTTCCAGTAAAAATAAAAAAGAAATGAAAGCAAAAGTGATAAATTACAGACAGAAACAAAGCTTTAAATGAACTGCAACTCAGGCTTTTGTAAACAAGAACGGAAACTGCAAAAGAAAACTGAAACGAAAATAAAACCCGATGACAACACTTGAAGTTCGCTTGTATTCATATTCACATTCGTATTCGTATTCATATTCGTATTCGTATTCCCCGCCACAAATTTCATCATAATTGATTGACGTATTCCAATGAATTTCTATTTAAGCTGAAGGTCGCCCCAAGTTTCCCATGTTTCCCCACTTTCAGCGCGGGTTTCGCCTTATTATTTTTATATTTTATCAAGTTAAAGCATGCAAATAAAAAAAACGACAACTATTTGTTATTGGGTTTATTTGTCAAGTGAAATTGTGTAGAATTCAATAGAAAATTTGTTAAACAGAACAGAAATACTTGAATTTATATTGAAATCGTATTGAATTTACATTCGCATCGAAATCATTGAACGAAACATGCAAATAAAACAATCATAAAGAACCCAATTAATATCAATAAACCTCGAGACACCCGAGATACCCAGACAGAGAGAGAGCAAAGCATAAAAATCCAGAGAAAACTGAGCTATAAAGAGATCCAAACAAATCGAAATGCGTCCCATCTACGATTTATTGCTGTCCAACTCCATTGATGCCAGGTAGGCCAATCGATATCTGAATTACCAGATACAATCACAATCAGATACGTAGCTGCTATATATATCCACAGATATCTATCTGTCATGTACAACTGATATGCTTGATATGCGAACTAGCAGCTGCGTGTAATTGACTGTTTCACAATGTCATCGAAATTAGGCCAATCGATAATTAGGTATCGACGATAGATAAACGAGTTGTTTGGGTTAATAAAATACTTGTTATGCTAAGAATACTATTTAGAAAATTATGGAAGGTATTTTGAAGCAATTGATGTTACAATGCTTGTGTTCACCAGGTTATCGCTTCATGGATCGATCAACCGATAATCGATAAATGGTAAAAAATATATATTCTGAATACCAACCTTCTACGTGCAATATTTCAGTTATTATTCAACATTCTGTGTTAAATAATACGGTGTTTAGTCGGCTTTTATTGATTGGGGCGAAAAGGGGAGTGGCATCAAAGATTTGAAATCAACTTTATCGTCCTATGGTATATATCTATCTACATGGCTACAAAAATGGCTGCTCTAGCTCGTATGGTTTCCGATATCGATATCTAAACAGATAGACGAACAGCCTGGAACTAAATCGTCCCAGTTCGTCGTCCTGATTAATAATGCATATACTTTGTGGGGTGTGCCACTCCTTCTTCTGGGTGCTAACTTTATAGGCTATTTTGTACTTTTTCAAACCAATAATAATTATAATGACAATGACAATGCTAATGAAAACCAGAATGGGCGGAGCAGATCAGTCGGACGGGCCCGACTGTCTTATACCCTGTGCCAAAGCTCGCGCTGCGCGCTCGCAAATACAGTATAAAATGTATTTAAATATTTTACATATAATTTAATTTATTTATATTTTATGTTTATTAACCGATTTCAATAAGCGTATCAGCAGTACTTCCTCTTCTTCCCTTTATACGTGCGTCAGCTGCGCTGCGCTGCTGCTGCTGCTGCTGCTGCTGCTGCTGCTGCTGCTGCTGCTGCTGCTGCTGCTGCTGCTGCTGCTGCTGCTGCGCTGCTGGGCTGCGCTGCCAATTGCGTAGCTTATATCTACTTTGTTTATTAACCGATTTTTATGCGCTTTTCAGCATAGTTAAATATAATAGAATAGAGTATATGTACCAAATAACAACATTCTATGTTCAATATTACGCTTGTTTTTGAAATTTTAAGTTCAACTATTGTGTAGCTTATATCTCCTGTGTTTATTAACCAATTTCATTGCGTTTTTCCGGACAGTTAAATATAATAGTAGAGAGTATATATTCCGAATAACAACTTTCTATGTTTAATATTACGCTTGTTATTGAACTTTTTATGTTAAAAAACACGAGGTTGTTTGGGTTTTATTGATTTTTGGGCGTAAAGGGGGCGTGGCATCCGATTTTCGAAACAAACTTGATCTGCGTACGATAACTACCTATCTATAGCAACCAAAACGGAATCCCTAGCTTTTGTAGTTGATGAGATCGACGCGTTCATACAGACAGACAGACAGACAGACAGACAGACAGACAGACAGACGGACGGACAGACAGACGGACATCGCTAAATCGACTCAGCTTGTGTCCCTGATCAAGAATATATATACTTTGTGGGGTCTGCCACGCCTCCTTCTGCCTGTTACATACATTCTGACAAAGTTATTAACCCTGTTTTTCCCATTTTTCAAATGGGCACAGGGTATAATTACAATGATGCTAAATGTATATATTATAAATTGGACTGTTCCAATACTAAACGCTCTTACGTTTTTTCTCTATTTTACACAGAATGGTGCTACAGAACCACAACACCGTGGTGGCCCGATCCACATTGACGCCGAACAGCAGTAGCCAGAACTTTGGGCCGCATTCGGTGGGGGCGGGACGGGCAGCTCTGAATGGCGTTACGGCTGGGAATCAGCGACCGATTGTGGATCTGTTGGTGGCCATGGTGGCGGTGCCGGTGTTGATCATGTGCGCCCTGCAGCTGGAGAAGAATCTGCACGACATGCACGATAGTCCGGAGTCGCGCTGGCTGGTCTTTGCCCTGGGCATCGGCATGCTCGTGATAAGCGTTATCATCTGCGGCTACGTGACACATCGCATGGGCGTCTGCATTTGGGCCGGGCCCATTGACGAGGCCGGCAATCGAGCCGGTGCCGGCACAGGTGCAATGCCACACGTGAGTTCAACACGTAGATCGAAGGAGAGGAAATTGGAATAGGAGTCGAGAAATATCGATAGACACCATCTGCGATATTCCATTATTAGTTACTGGTTAAAAATCGAAAACAATCGATAGTCCACTCGATAGCAACTTGTTTTGTATACCCTGTAACCATTAAAAAACATGGGAAAACAGGGTAAATAACTTTGTCAGAATGTAGCTAACAGGTAGAAGAAGGCGTGGCAGACCCCACAAGCTATATATATTCTTGATCAGGGAGACAAACTGAGTCGATATAGCCTGTCTGTCTGACTAATTAGATTCGAAATCAAGTTTAAGATTAAGAAAATAAAATTGGGGAACACCCAAAAACCCCCAATCAGACCAGAGCTAATGGTATGATGCGATAATAGGCGATACTACTTACATTCCGAATAATAGCATCCGAATCAAATACTCGATAGAAACGATTACAGTCAGTACAGGTTCATGCATGGAGAAGTTAGTAGCGCAAAAATGTAAAGCCAATAGAGTGGCATTACTTTAGGGGTACGTAAGGATTAGTAAGAGAGGCAGGATTAATTAGCAGAAGTCTGCTACTGCAGGGAGCAAAATCGGTACCAGAAACCCAGTTAAAGCCAAGAAATTAGAGATAAAGAGATAGCGTAGTTTAGTGGTAAGGTTCCTTGGAACCATCGCGTACTGTAAGAGACTTGCTATCCCATCGATAATTCTCCGCCTCGAATTCGATATATTTCTTACATTAATGCTTGCATTGTTTTTGCACTTACAGATCAATTCCCAGAATGATGTGCTACGCATTGTGGACTCAATGCCGCCCAGCTACGACAGCGTGGTCAAATGTGAGCTGCCGCCGCCTTCGTATGACTGCTTGGTGATCGATCTGGAACGGAGCAAGGAGGATCAGCCTCAGACATCTGCCAAGGATGCAGCTTTAGCCCGGGCAGAAACTGCCGGCGACACTGCCATAACTATGCCGGGCTCCACGCTGCATATATAAAGTAATCGAGATAGTAATGGGGTGGGAAGCGGTGCAGAGCAGGGTCAAGAGAGAGAGTGAGTGCAGAGGAGAGAGAAAAAAAGAGATTTTTCGCTTGTGGCATTGAATTTTTTTTTCATAATTTTAAACAAATATTTTTTTTCTGGAATTTTTGATTGACAAATTAATGCTGGCGCCATCTGGCGTGGATATAATTGTGGGCTATTTAAAGGCAATATGTATTTACATCGTTCTAAGCGCTTAGAGTATTCTATACAAATATGTTTATCCTATAATCTCAGCATACTTTAGCAGTGATTACTTAAAACGCCAACTATGTACTTCATTATACTATATTCTAAATCTTTACCTTTATACTATATATATATGTAGCTGTATCGAAACTTTCGCAAAAAAAAATTCTGTTCTTTTTTATCAATGTAAATATTCTTAAGCCAGCATCTAGTCCAAAATTGTACATAACCTACAAAAAAAAAACCAAAATAAACGGACAGATATATGTACGTTCGTCGAAGGGAAAGGGGGCTAAGAGAAGCCCTGTGGGGGCCAGCAGGGGGCGTGGGGTTAAAGCTTGGCACTTACCATTTACCGCGTAGTTTATAGTTTTGTATTTATATAGCTGTACGATATGCCATACATATATACGATAACTACATATATGTATGTGTATGTATTTGTATGCATTATTTATCGATAACGATAACTCGATTACATTTAGCTGATTTTCCAAAATAAAGAATTCCTATTATATATTATTTAAAAACAAATATAACAAACTCTTTTAATCGACACTTTACAGCATCTGAATAATAATCGATAACATCAATGACAGACTTATGTAAGTACAGATATTTTAAAAGGTAAAGCTGGCTAAATATCTAGCAATATTAACCCATTCTTAGGAATTCACTCAAAAATATACATATCTTCCCACGGATTTAATAGTCTTAACTACACTCGTACTTCCACTTTATCAAAATTTGCGACCTATTGATCTATCCCTATTTTTCCCCCATTTTGAACGGAAAGAAATGTTTAATATGAACATTTATTTTTGAAACTTTGTATTTATTTTTTTTGTATTTCAGTTTTGCTTAGCTCACAATAGAAATGAATTTTAAATTGTTCTCTTGCTCTTTTCCTTTTTGGATACAATTTTTATAAAAAGAAACATGTGTGTATGTGATAGATATAAACACTATATATCTATATCTAGATATCTAGCTGTAAGCATATAGCCAAAAGTAAACATGACACGATTCTTGCTGCAATTGCTTCCGGCATTTGTTAGTTAATGCATCCAGATACAGACAACCGATTTGCTATATAGTACTATATAGTGTGCATGTGCGTGAACGAAGATAAGCCAGAACTTGGAAGCTCCAAAACCAGAAATATTTCTTATATGCTCTATATAATGCGATAGATAGATTTTCAGCATCAATTTGAGACCTACTTCAAATTTGAAACCTTTACAAAATGCCAAAAACAACAACAAACAAAAGGTTTACACAATTTGGTTTTATTCAAGGTTTGCATTTTATTTGTATTCATATTTCTATTAAATTGAGAGAAACTTTTACTTAGCATTCAACATAGAGTTTTGGTTTCTCGTTATGCTACCATAATATATTGCATAAATACACCGAATAATTCATATTTATGCCGACAATTAATTGCGAATTTAGTCTAGAAAAGAAAGAAAGAAAACATGGAGCACTTTCTTCCTGGGTGCATTTTCAACAGCAGCACAACTTGATCAAACTACCATTAAACTAGTCAAAAGTGCTCTAAACAAGGACTTTAGCTTATAGAATATGCAATTTTTGTTTTATATATACTATATATATACAGTTATCGAGAATCGCCCAAGCGATAACAAAAAAATATTTAAAAAAAAATATATATATACTTGTATATGTATAAAAAAAAAAACTCCATTTAACAACGAAGAAGCAACAAGTGTGTTTTTTTTTTTGCGTTTTGGTAGTGTTTTCATACATCAATCTTTAGCTTCAACTCTCTAGCTACAGTCTTTAGCCACAATCTTCAGTTGCTGTTACCAGCTCTAGGTCCATCGACCAATTTGAAGCCAGAAGCTTTTGGGCAATACAAGACAAACATTTTAAGCTTTAAACAGCTTTTACAGCATGTCTGAGCTTTACTATTAGAGCTTAGCGCTTTGGCTAGAGCTGCAACCTAGAAGCTTTGTTTTTAATCTCTAGCTTTAATTTCATACTTTCGATTTGAGCTTTTCTTTAGCTTCACTTGTAATCTTAAGCTCTGATTTGCACCTTTCAATATATATTAAGCTTTTAACTTCTTTGACTTGAATTCTTGGGTTCAGTTTAGGGTTCAAAATTCAAAACTTTAGACATCATTTGAAACTGCAGCCGCCTTATCTACAATTCTAGCTTTAATTCTTCAGCTATAGTTTTCAGTCGCTCTATTTCATTTAAGCTGTAGTTATTAACCTTAATCTCAGCTGTTTTTCCAGTTCATATTCAGATTTATCGATTTTTTATTTTATTTTTTTTTATTTTTTTGGGAAAGGGACGGTGGATCTGTTTACAATTTGCTTCTCATAATTCTCGCTTGCTGCTCCTAAACAGCTGATGTCGGTATGCGTATATATGTGTGTGTATTATAAGAGTTATTTCGTTCGTATTATAATAACTAGAGGGGGGGCAACAATTCGCTCGGCCTGCTAATTAAATAATCAACAACAAGTTCTTACTAATATTACAAATTACAAAACGAGAATGAACAAAAGAAACGGAACTATTTGGTTTTATATATAATTTATATACGTAAAACAACAACCAAAGACGCTGTATAATGTGCAATTGAGGGAGGGATTGATTGACCGATTGCTTGATTGATGGCTGGGATGTGGAGAACGTGTGTGCAAAGAGCGGGGAGGATTTAGTAGGTCGTAGGTCGTAGGTTGAGAGGTGCGTAGGTTTAATTATTAGTAAAATGCTTAGACGTATAAATATCCTTAGTTTAGTATGTAATAATCACATTGACTGTCGCCGGCATTTTGTCGTTTCGTCTTTATCATCATCATAAACGGTATTATCGTTATCGTTATCGATATCATTTTATTATTATTATTATTATTATTGCTATTATAATCATCTCTCTCTCTCTCTCTCTCTCTCTCTCTCTTTCTATATATATATCATCAACATGCAACATTCAGCGTGAATCATTTTTAACATGTATCATTAGTCCATTATCAATTAGTTTATCGTTTATGTTGTTTCTGCTGCTATCGTTAGTGCTACAATATGGTTTCTGTTACAGTTATTGTTATCGTTATCGTTACTATTATCGGACTACATGTGATGCCACTGCGTGACGGCCACATTCGCATTCTCATTGAGCCGGGCGATCTCCTCGTGCAGATTGTGCCCCAGCCACTGCAGGAAGATGCGATCGTACGCCGTCTTGCAGAGGCGCAACGGATTTCCGCGTCGCAGGCCCTGATCCGTCTCTCCGTACTCATCCAAATAGGGCGGCTGCACGAAGCAGCCCTTGCCCCGCCCCAAATAGACCACCTGACAGTCGCGTATGCGCAAGAAGATGCCCACCTCGGCGCCACAGTCGTGGGCGTGGTGCGTGCAGGCGCCCACATTCATTTTGCCCAATTCGGGTTGACAGCAGTAGGACTGGCCGCACAGTATGACGCCACAGATGAGGCACATGGTGGGCGTCTTCATCTCCTCGCGCTCGTTGTTCGGGCAGAACATGTCGGACACGCTGTTGATGAGATCACTGTAGTCCGCACACAGATACTCCAGCTGCGGCAACGGACGTTGGCACGGCACCACGACCATCGCAGCCGAGGGCTCGCTTGTTGCACGCGATGTGGAAGCCATGGATGTTTTATCGTCAAATTCATTGTTTAGAGCATTGTGCGAGGCGTAGTTCTCCATCATGGTGGCGTACACAGATTCCATGTCAAAGTAGACCGCCAGCTGCGGTTCCAGGCCCAAATACTGGCACATCAGCTCAAAGCGATCCGGCTGATCCGTCGGAAACGCATCGGGGAACTTCACATCGGTGAGGCAGCGGTAGAAGAGGCTGGCGCAGCGCAGGAAGCACATCTGCTGACGCTGCACATAGCCCAACAGCAGCTCCAACAGTTTTGTCTTGCGATCAACCAAAGCGACGCTGCCTGCACCCGTTGACGTGGTCGTGTCCATGGCCATGTCCTCGAACTCCTCGCGGGAAATCCCATTGCCCTTGCGCGCACGCGTATTGTGCTGCCAGTAGAATTCGTAGATGTTGTGGCGAATCTTCTCCGACAACTGGGACACATCCTGACACATGCCGGACTTCTCCTGCCCCCATTCGAACTCCTCACGGCCCTCCAGCTCCGCGACATAGTCAAAGCAGATCACCGCCTTCGTCACGTTCGCTAGAAACAGCGTCTGCAGCGTGTAGTAATCGAACATGCTGCCACTGGGTATTACGGCTTTATTGGCTGCAAACGAAATAGCAGAGGATTCGAATTAGTACAAAGTCAGGTTGAATTTTATTTATATTGATAACTCCCTCGGCATGCACTTAACCCAATACGAAGTTACATATGTGGGTTTCATTGATTTTGGGCGTAAAGGGGCGTGGCATCCAAAATTTAAAATAATCCTAATCTGCGTATTGAATACATCTACCTGTATACCAAAAATGGATGCTCTAGCTTTTGTAGTTGCCGAGATCTCAATAATAAGAAAATTAGATAACAATTATTTTCAACACAAATTGCAAATATCCAATTTTCCCTTCCATTTCGTAACCCAAGACTCTAAACTAAAACGACAACGGTATAACAAATATGATAACAAATTCACAAAAATGAACAACGGGTTTGATCAATAGTTGATACTCTAGTTAACACTAACATATCGCTAACCGTTAAAAACTTGTCTACATAAAAAACGATATTGAGTTTATCGTAAAGATAACCATTAGCACTACAATTTAATAAATAACTCAACATTTCAATTTAGATCCCAGTATGTTATGGAATTTTTAAACTTTTAAAGTTTTTTCGATATATCAGATATGATTTCTATATTGGTTTACAATATTTATGCGATAGTTCTGTTGATTTAAATTTGCCTATCTTCCCCAAAAATAATTATTATATTTAAAAAATTTAAGTTTTGAACCTAGTAGGATAAATATTATAGACTTTTGAATGGGATTTTATTTATTGCATAAAAAATTTAATATTTCTGATTGTCATTAAATTGGTTATTATTTTTTTTCTAGCGATATATCTGATACATACATTTCTATGTGAAACAATATCTATATTTGGACAGTCCTGTTGAGGTAAATTCCTAATTTGTCTATATTAACCTCTTTCAAACTAATAAAGTGTAAAACAATCAGGGAGCTAATGAATGAGGTTCAGAAAGTTACTAAACGAGTTAGAGGGAGTTGATTAAATTCAGAACAGAATCAGTTAAAAGGATGCAGTTACTGGGTACGTTGATAACGATACTTACTATCGGAGCAGACCATTAAATTCGGCACCATGAAGCTCAGCTGCACCAGCATGCGGAAGCAGTCCCATTCCAGGACGCAGGGTCCCTTCTGGTTGAATATGGTGTCGAGCAGCCTGGCTGCCTGGGCGCTCTGGTGCCGCAACTGGGGCTGGGTGAGATTGGCGGAGTACAGGGAACAGGCGCGCACCAGATTGCTGGCCGAGCTCTGGTGGCGCATGGGCAGCTCGGCGTTGAGGGGCTTTTGGGTGGCATACAGATAGACTTCCAGCGCTTGCAGCGTATAGCTGCAGGTGTCCCACATCAGTGTGACGCTCTCGGCATCCGTTTCCGGTATGGCCGGTGTCAGTGTGAAAATTGATGATGATGCCGATGGCGATGTGGCTGCCAATGGCGATGTCGCTGTCGTTGTCGATGCGGATGTCGCCGACAATCTCCTTGGCCCCCACGAGGCAATGGATGTCGATGTCGATGTGGATGTTGGCGTTTCTTTGGGCTTTTGCGACTGCATGGCAATGCGCAGCGCCTTGTTCAGGCTGGTCATGACCTCGGTCCAGTTGAGATGCAATGATGGCACATTTAGCACCCCGGCGCTACGCTCATAAATGTTCATGTCCGCCACGAAATTGGCACGCTTCAGTATGTGCGCGCAATTGGGATATTGATCCTGGAGCCACAGATCGTCATGGGGCTTCGCTCGCACGATGTGCAGTTCTGTGGCCAGCGTGCGCATGATTTCGACAAAGCTATCAAGTGGGAGAACATTATCGCCAGCCGGGGGAATCGCTGCGAATTTGGAGAGGACATCACAGACGGGCAGCACCGTATTGCTCAGCGTACGGCAATAGGGGCAATGGAACTCCACCAGCTGCGTTTGATTCATAGAGATGCGGCTGCGCTGGGGGCGACGCAGCTCTTTGGTCTCCTCGCTGCTGTAGTATTCCTTCCAGCAGTTGTAGTGCATCACGTGGCCACAGCAGCTGACGTGCAGCGAGACACGCTGCTCGTAGGGATCTGGTGTGGTGTACAGCACCCGAGATGTTTGCAAGAAGGATGAGCTGACCAGAGGCGGGCCGCCGACATTGATGCTGCAGTCTTCGAAACACAAGATGCATTTGAAGTTGTCATCGCCCGGCTGGCTGGGGCTGCGCCTTGGTCCCAGGCAGCAGATGCTCTGGCGCAATGGAGGTGCAGCTGCTCCCAGTTCGGCCATCGGATCGGGTATATCCTCCCATTCCATGGATGTATCGCTGGTCTTCTCGCTGACCGCGCTGTTGGCAAACATTTCGGCATTCGAGTTCATAAACGATTTCTGTGCATTCTGCATTTGTGCCATTATCTTGGCCCGACGTTCCGCAGCCAAACGTGAACGTGCCTCCTTCTCCTGCTGCGCCTGTTGCTCCGCTGTCAATGACTGATCCTCGTCAGCCGCCATCTTGCGCAGCTCCTGCATTTCGCTCACAAAGCTGGAGCAACTGGCCGCCTCGGCATCGGCTGCCGCAGCTGTCGAGGCGCTCACGTTGGGCGCCTGCTTGGCCTGCAGCTCCTTGTAGCGTTTAATGGTCCACAGCACAAAGTCACGATGTGCCTCCAACTGTTGGGGAATCACAGGTAATTACAAATACAATAACACCTAGCTAGGCTCAACACTTACGCGTGCACAGCGCGCCAACTCCTCCAGCTTCTCGAGCATGCCGTATTTCTGTGAACGCTCATAGAAGCTGAGGAATTCGTAGTTCTCGCTCAGCTCCTCCTGTATGGCAAAGCCCAGCAGATGCAGCACCTGGCGGATAAGCAGAAAGTCTTGGATTAAGTCTCAGTGTATGCTTCGACGGCTTTTGCACTTACCTTCTGCAGATGGCTCTCGATAAAGCAACGACTGGTGGGGTCCAGTGCACGGTCCATTATGATGGAGGTGATGTGTAGGAACACATTGCACTGCAAAATGTTTGCCATGGAGCTGTGGAAGCCATTTGGAGAGTTATGATTAGTGGAATAAGTAAACCGCATAAAGCACGACAACTCGGGAAGCTCAGTATATTTCTGTTGTACCTCTCTAGGGGCTTTAAGCACATCTATTACTGTCTGCGGCACAAAGCTTGTATATTTCAAGAAGAGGGCTCTTTATATTAGGTTGTTTGGTAATGACATACCGGTTTCTTTATTGATTTTTGACGACTATTTTAATATAGTTAGCATTGTCCGATTTAAGTGATATATGTACCGTTGTTTTCGATGATTTTCTGCCATTTTGATGGTAACTTGTATATGCCTCTCCTAAAGATGTCCTTGTTCCTACTGGCAAAAAAACTCGGCGATTCGATTTTCACAATCCTCCCTTGAACTCAATTTTTGTCCATCGAAAAAATTTTGCATGACCAAAAACAGATGGTAATCGCTTGGGGCAATGTCCGGACTGTAAGGTGGATGCATTAACACTTCCCAACCAAGCTCCCGTAGCTTGTGACGCGTCACCAAAGATGTATGGGGCCTGGCGTTGTCATGATGGAACACAACGCCCTTACGATTCACCATGGCTGGCCGCTTCTGTTCAAGTGCAATCTTCAATCGTTCCAGTTGTTCACAGTAGAGGTCAGAATTGATGGTTTGGCCATAGTGCATCACTTCATCACTTTTTTAACGTGGAAGCTCATGTAAACAAACTATATGTCATTTTAAAGGTGTTGCCAATACCTTTCAAACGATATACAGCATTGCCAGATACGATTATATTTGACTTCACAAGCGAAGCGCGAAATTTCAATGTAAAAACCGGTATGTCATTACCAAACAACCTAATATAAACCAATTGCTGTAGATCGATGATTTTTTAAAGGGCGGCGGATATGGGATTACCCAAACCTTATAGAGTACATCAACTAGGGTGCTTAAAATCTATAAAACTTCGTTCAATCTTAAAGATAAGAAATTGTGAACGCCTTAAGTTGCACTAACCTAATATATACATCGAAAAATACTGGAATATAGAGTCTTACAATCTGGATGAATATATCCAAGCTCAATATATCATTATGCATTCAAAGTTTTTTAAGTTGCACAGATCTTATATACACCAAAGAATATTTTGGGTACAGTGCTTAGACTGCAGATTATTGAAAATTAAGCAAGAGATTTATGACTAAGCAAACTGCAGGCACTATTTAAAGATGCTGGCTGTTATTTGCTTCCGCTACTTGATCATAAAACCCCAATTCCCCATATACTCCACACTGATCACTCAATTCAAAGCTTTAAACTTACTTAAAAGCCGATGTTAGCTTGGGCAAATTGGGCGGCGGGCAGCAGACAAGCTGTTTCTTCGCCTTGCGACGTGCGCGCTGCAGTTCCTCGGCTTTGGACTTGTCCTCCTTGGTGTAGTGATAGAAATACACGTTGAACTCCTCGTACAGATGCTCCTTGAGCTCGTAGACACCCTTGCTGTCGGCACCGACGGGTTTCTTGAACACGGCCACCGTGTTGATGACATCTTCGATGATGCTGTCATTACTGCCGCCATTGCCATCGGGCAGGGCCCGGGATAGTTCCGAATGTGAATAGGACTTGGTGCACAGCAGCTGAATGATCTCTTTGCGCAAACGATCCTCTTCGGTGACCAGCGAAACACCGGGTATCCAACGTTCGCCAATAATGACGATCAACAGCTCGAGGAACTCGTCAATCATCGACAGCTGACGCACCAGGCCCTCTTCGTCATTTGGCGTTTGGGCCGATGTAATCTCATAGTTCTGCTGTGCCCACGGAATCATGTTGAACTTGTTAAGCATATGTATAAGGAATTCATTGCTCTCCATAAGCGAGGCTCCGATCTGCAGACACACGATGTCCCTATCCAGCATCTCGACGCGACAACGCACATTCTTATAGAAATAGAGCTGATGCAGCAGCGAGTAGCCATTGCGGCGCCACATGCCAGCGGCGACTTGGGCTATCATCGCCTGAGTACAGAGCACCGGCTCAATGATCTCCCGTGGTGTCAACTTGATGTTCAATGCATCTGCCACGCCTTCCTGCAGGCTGTCATAGGTCATATCATGGGCACCCAAATGCAGATAGATGCCGGCATAGAAACGCGATAGGGGTAAATGTATGGATACCGGTAATGTGGCCACATCATACATCAAACAGTTGGCCACATGTCCGGCCACAGTCTTTGCCTCCGACTTCGCATTGCCCACAATGAAGCTATTATTGAACAGCACCCGTACGGTCATCTTGTAAAGTTTACGCAACAATTTCACATCACTGGCAGCCCAATCGATCACCTGGGATATGGTTGAGGCGAGCTTAATGTGAAGATTGAATGCGCATTCCCATTCCGGTTCATAGTCCATGTGCTGGCCCATCTGACGAATGATCGACTCCATGCCCTGCATCACATTTAGCACACGCATCAGAGCCTTGCAGCCTACGAGATTGAATTGAAAGCAAAGAGTGTTGCAATTAGTAACGAGAACTTATGACTCGTTATTAAGTAACTAATGAGATGCGCTCGTTTAAATGAGTAGCGAGTGGAACCATCATATTAAATTAACGAATCAACGGGGCAACGCAAGTAGCGAGTAGCGAATATCAAATAGCGAATACGAGTAAGCCAATTTACGTTGCGAAAAAACGCTTGATCGTTTGCTAGTGTACTATCGAGTAAATATCCGTTAAAGCACAAGCTTTTACGCTTGTTACAAAGCCATAGAAAAAGAGTGCTTGTTCTCTTAAGTTACAAGTGTATGCGAAGCTAACGAGTGAATACATGTTCTTACTGGCGAATGTAACTAGCGAGTAAACACACTGGTTACACTAGCAAATGAATAAATAAAATAAGTAAGTCAAGATTCGTTACAGTGCACAATTTAAGAAACTGATCGCCATAGCACAATCTCAATTTATTTATTTAGCGAGTAAGCTTACTCGTTATGTAATTTAAAGAACAAGCCTGTAAACGGGACTCAACAATTGTTAACGTTCCTCTACATGATTTAGAGTGAGATGGTTATAGGAAAAGTGCAAGAAAGTGAGACATACCTTCGAGAAAACCGCTTCGCAGCTCGTTGCTAAACACCTCCGGCTTAATGCTGAGCAAATAGCGCAGATCATAGAGTATATAATTGGCTCGCTTGAAGAACGCCATGCTGGCAATATTCTTGCTGAAGTGCAGCGTACGATTGTCAATGAACTTTTCAATGGCCAGATGAAAGAACGTATGCAACAGCTTATCAAATATACCCTCCTGGGCAATCAGATGATGTGCAATGCTGGGCACGGTGAACAGCTGTACGCTGAGCGATACAATCGAGAACGAATGATCATGATCGTCGCTAATGAAATCCTCAACAAGAGTAGCATAGCGTCTTGAGAATTCACGGGCCAATACCATTTTATTATCATACTCCATGAGCATGCCAGAGATAAGCAAACGATGCCAACAAGTGCGTGCCGTCTTCCACAGTTTCACATCGTATTCGAGTATATGGCGTATGCAGAACGTCTCGTTCTTTTGTTGCACCAGTTTGGCAAATAGTTTGCGGAACAGATAATGACGCACAAGGAACTTCTGGAACCAGCTCAACAGCTGTAATGCGAACTGCTGGCATGCCACCGAATTGATATTGAGCACAGATGTGCGCAGAGATTGACTATGACGGGTGCTATTTAGAATACCGCTGGGCGGTATCATTTGATTCTCGATGGCTGTTTTCAGATCATTGCACTCCTTGAAGGTATCGCATTTGACCACAGCACGACCCTCGCGATCGATGGCCGCCACAATTTCCATGGCATCCTTGTGACGGCACTTGGCAATCTTTGTTAATGTCTGTATAACTTGATCAAACGTATGAGATTCATCATTATACAGCACTGTGCAAAAATTAGCACCATCCACTTCACCATCCAGACACTGTAAACTGGCATTCGGTTCGATTTCCAAATAGTTAACACAGAACGATAATATGGCGCTGAAACAGATCTCGGCACGCTCCAATACGGCGCTGGTGATGATTTTACTCTCCAGCGGATTCTTACGATTTGCCTGAAATTTACATGAATGTGAATAATTGGTGAATGTTGAATGAATGTGGATTCATTTACCAAGTGCATCTCGCAGTATTGATCACGTTTCCAGGCTTCGTCATCGCCGCAATCACAACAGCCGCCGCCGCCGGAACTGGACATTTTATACTTGTGAAAACGATGTGCGGAACGTTTGAAACAATTCACGCAGAGCACACAAGTCGGATCCACGCCACATTCACGGCAACTGTAGGTGGGCTCACCATTCTTGAAGACCTTGCCACAAACTGTGGCCGTATTGCCCTCAAGACGCAGCTTCTCCAAGGCTGTCACAGGATTATCGCCAAGTATGAACTCCACCAGCACATCAATGATCTCCTCCTTGGCCAGGGATTCCTTGAACATACATTTCACTAAAGCAATGAACAAAAGAAACGAGAGTATTATTAAAAGCAACTAGAAACGTTAAACTAATTATACTAGATATCGCCCAATCAAAACATTAACTACATTGCCAAATGCTGTGTGAGGGCTAGAAAGTGATAAGAAGAGAATCAGTTTATCCATCTCCACATTAGAGATAACTTACAGGAGCCAAAAAATTGGCGCTTTGACGCCTGAATACGCTTGATATCGTCCAACAATTTGTTCGGAAGCGAACTTAATGTATACATATATTCTTCGAATTCCAATAAATTTTCGTAGTAGGCAATTTCATCATTTTCCATGTCATTATATGCATGAATGTCATCTTAAACCGATTAATAGAGATGCATCTTATCAATTTGAACTTTTGTTAGTCGATAAATGTGCGTAATGTGTGCATGTGTTTTAATTGAAGTTTTTTAACCATACTTCCCAGCCAGCATTTGCAAGTTCATTTTTACAATAATCACCTTGGAAAATATTTTTCAAGTCGTTGAAATAATTAAAAAAAAAGGTTCATATTAGGAGCTGCTCGAAAAAGATTGGAATACGAGTTTAACAAACTCATAAAATGTAACAAACTTGAAATGTAAACCAATCGAAAATTTGCACTAATAATTCGAGACGGACAGACAGACAGACAAGGCTAAATTGACTAGGCTCGTCTCCCCCAAGAATATTTATAGTTTTTTCGGTCTGCCACGCCTCCTTCTGCCTGTTACATACAATCTTCCCATGTTATTAACCCTGTTTTTACTCATTTTCAATAGGTACAGAATTAAGATACCAATTTCTCCCGACAACAGAGTGGAGACTCGAAAAAAAAAACTCGAATTCGATTAGAAATTTCACATAATGCTGGCTGGGTGAAGTTGTGATGAGTGTACGAGTGTATGTGTGCCTGTTTGTCTCTGTGTGGAGGTTGGATGTTGGTGGGAAGACTTTTTTTGGGAATTGTTCGAATTTTGTTTCTACTCACAAGTTGGTGCATTGGCATCTGTAAATACAACAAAAAATAAAAGAAAGACACAAAAATAAAGTCAATTGAAATAAAGAACAAGAAACGAATAAAGGAAATAATTATAAAAAAAAGACGGGGCAGATCAGTCGGACGGGCCCGACTGTAGAATACCCTGTATCCAGACTTATCGACGCGCTCATCCAGTCGGACAGACAGACAAACAGGTTATAAAAATATTGGTAGAGGTTACACCCAAAAGTTACCGACAGTAGACTCCTTTACATTAATAGAATAAGCTTAAGAATATACACGTTATGAATTGAAAATATTATTATGAAATAAAAAAATATGTTTTGTATTAATAATGCTTGAAATTTAAATTGTTCCATAAAAACACGACTCAGTTTTTCGTCCTGATCAAGAATATACATACTGTTATATTCATTTTCACAATATCGATTATATTATTATCAATTATATACAGGTATCAATATTTAAAACACTAACAAGAACAAATTGCTAATTATTTTAACCTCTTTAGTGAGTTATTTAATACTAGTTTAGTGATATCTCGCCACTTTCCCATTTCTAGAAGAATAAACGCGTAATGGTTTAGATAAATAAATACTATTCGCCGCTTATCGATTTTCTGACTATTTGCTTTATAAACAGAATATTATTCGAAGTAAACCAAACAGCCTAGCAACGCAAGTCGATGCCGTGATACAAGATCGATTAAGCAAACTAGGAAAACAAAAACAACATTAAATATGGAAAGGAAAGCCAACAACTTCATGAGCAGCTTTAACAGAGATCTTAACAAGGAAAGAAATTTCAAATATGCACATTGATAAGATCTAAAAATATATATTTAAAACTTTAATATAAATGTGTTTTCCTGAATGTTTGAAGACGTTGCAAAATAAAATAAAAATCTCAGATCGAAAGTTATTGTGCATGATAAGACTAACTATAAATAGCATAAAAACAAATCATCATCATATTAATATCATCCGATCAAAAGTAACGTAATGGCTATGAGTAATTTACGTCTGATGATGATACATAAAACTGGTTGAGCTTAGTCAAAGCCGCAGCAGAAATAAATATTATGCTGACATTTGTGCAAAAGAGAATATACATAATAGGTATGTCTGAATATTTGTATAACAATAGACATCATAATGAGAGCAAGAATAATAATAATAACAAAATCGAAAGCTATAACCAAGAGCTGAGCTATGGTTTGTCTTAAAGGCAACCGCAAAGCAGAGCCACGTAATATAAGATGTTAGCCCAAAGCCAAACTACTGCAAGATATATCATTACCAATAAAACTAACAATAACAACAATAATAACAGTATTAATAATAATAAGAAAATATCAAAACCAGACACAAAAACCTTCAGCAAACTAGTTTTGAAGTTCAACAATAATGAAATCGAAATGAAAAAAAAACCTATAATGCACTGGAGATTGAAAACGGTCCAAGGTCATAACAACTCCATAGAAAAATAGGTAGAAATAGGGTGAGGAAGAAAGCGAAAAGTAGAACGGAAACACCAACTATAAAACCAGATAGAGAAAGCGAAACATCGAGAGAGAGAGAGAGAGAGAGAGAGAGACGATAGGTATATGATCGATAGATAGGATAGATTTAAAAATGGCGAAATAATAGGATTAATACAGCAAATTTATAAAGAATTGCGGTAGAAAAAACAGTGCATGAGTAGAGAAAGAAGAAAGAGACACACTGAAGTTGAGGATTACTCCGATAAAAGAAGCAAGAACTAAAAGAATTGTAGTACAACTATGGGACAATACTAGAATAATAACATTCAAGCTAGGGAAACTCTCCCCCACAAACTAAATAGCTAAAGAACAATAAAATGAGAAAAAAAAAACAAATTAAAAATATATTGGGCGAAGCAGATCAGTCAGACGCACCTGACAGTAGAGTACACGTACTATGCAAAGCCCAGAAGCAGCAATGCTTCTTCTTACTTTTTTGCCTGTGCCATGTTTTAGTGGCCGCGCTGACTTAGAGCGGGCTAGGCAAAGCCTACAATATTGTTTTATCAATATCTTCTGTGTTATTTAATTGATTTCAATGCTCTTTTCAGGATAGGTAGGTGGTATTGTCTAGACGCTAGAGTATACATATATTCTGAATAACAACGTGGGCGTAAAGGGGGCGTGGCAGCAAAGATTTAAAATCAACTTGATCTGTACAGTGTACAGTGTATAGGTACCAACAAAAACGGCTGCTCCAGTTTTTATAGTTTCCAAAATCGACGGTTTATACAGACGGACTCAGCTCGTTTCCCGAATATATAGAGTTTGTGGGGTCTGCCACGCCTCCTTCTGCATGTTACATACATTCTGACAAAGTTATTAACAGGGTATAAAAAGCCAAGAGAGAATGTGTCAATGAATGGAAGAGTTGAAAACAGTTCGAAACACAGAACCAAGGAAGAAAACAAACAGATCAATCGTTTGCTTTCCGCAAAAATACAAAAAGTAGCAACAGATAGCAGGAAGAGTAAAGCAGCAGACGAGGTTAGTCTAGCGGGGGAACCGCAAAGAGAGGAAGCAAAAATGTCTAAACAGAGCAACAGTTGTACCTAGAAAAGTCTGCACTACATGCAGAGTATAAGGTGGCATATATGGTGTATATGGTATATATAGTAGGTGCATACTATAGACATGTATATATCTACATAGAGGTGGAACTACGCTACAAACACCGCAACGCCTGAGGCGCAATAGACTGGAACAAAGAATGCCTGAAAGTTTTTTTGTTTTTGATTTTTTTTTTTGCTCTTGTCTCTCTGACTGCCAAGGCTGCAGAAACGACAGTGTCCGCTCAGCTGTACGTGTCTGACCGTCCGTCTTTCCGTATGTCCGTCGGTCTATCCGTCCGCCTGTCTGTCCAAGTGTCCGCTCGTTCGTTGGTCCAGGCAGCGAGAGACACGTTGCAATAGACATGACAGATATATGCACTTTTACTGTACTTATTTATTTAATGTTGACTAAGGCCGAATTCACAATAAACGAAATTGGAACGGAGAATATTAAATTAATCATCATCATCATTATAATATTAAATTTAGCTACATTATCTTTTATGGCCGGCATTGTGCATATAGTACAGAAACAGCCGCTAGGTGGCGCCTGACGACAGAAAACAAGAGCAAGAAAGAAGAAATATCACAAAGAACATCAAGGGAACTGCAGGAACGGAACAGTTATCGACCTTTTACAAGGCATGATTAACGACCGTGCCCAAATAAACAGACATCGCTGTATGAGGCATAACAGGGTTGCCAATTTTTTTTCGAGAGACGAAACCCACACTCAAATATGGCTTGAAACCAGTAAGGATGGAGCAGATAAGTCGGGCGGCTACAGTTACAGTTTTCAACAACATTTGAGATCACAATCTTATATATATCTCAAGTTAGTTCCGATAATTTACTTTATACATACATATATTGTAGTTAAATTAAAGATATTATGGGCAAATATAGAACATAGTTATGACGGATGATCTGTTTATTTTTGCATGAATTTTGTACAATTTAGGAAAAAGCGGAAAATAGCCCAAATTCCCGCTTGCGGAAGTTTTACAATATTTCCGGCAACAGTCAGATTTGACGGGGCAAAAGCGGATTCGGCAGCACTACACAGCAGAGATAGAGCTCTTCTCTCTTATCCCAGGTGTGGGACAAAGAACAACTGGACACGTCACACAACAATGAAACAGCATTTGCCAGCTTAATCTGGGCAAAACATGATGACGACGATGGCTCAGGGTGCACGAAAGTTGAATACACCGATAACAAACTAAGAAAATTTACCGAAATTTCTTGGGTTTTCTAGCTGTCTGTTATCAGTCAGCGAACGTCGAGAACAATAAAACAACAACAGCTATGAGCGCCGATGCGCTACCCTGTTTAAGCTGTTCATGAATTATGCATTTCATAAAATAAATGCATCGCATAAACACCTTAGCAAACATTTAATGAACCTACATGAATACCTTAGACAGCCTGGAAGCCTTTCTTTCTCTGTAGTCTAAAATTTAATTCTTTAATGCCATTCAATAGCTAACAAATAAAATAAATAGCTAGAAATTATAGAATATACAGTAGAATCCGGTTATAGCGACATTCAAGGGACCGACGATTTTACGTCGTTATATCCGGAAGACGCACTATCCGAAAGGAGCAAAAAAAATTTTTTTTTTTATTTTATGGATGCCATGTTCGTAATAGGTTTTAAAATAAAACAAATTAATGTTTTAATCAAAACAAAAAATTTAATACAGCAGAATCCGGTTATAGCGACTTTCAAGGGACCGACGTCGTTATATCCGGAAGACAAACTCCATGATTTTGTTGCTTTTTCGTATTGAAAAAACACAAAATCCATGATTTTGTTTGCTTCTTTTAGCATTGTTAAAGAAATCAAATTTTCCTCTTTAAAGTTTTTTTTTTTTGTTCGGCACGTCGCAATATCCGGTTGAATTGTGAAAAATCTCGTCGGTATAAGCGGTTTGACGCTAAAAGCGGAGACGTTCTAAGCGGAGGCCCTTTCATATAAGTTTGTATGGGGACCAACCAAGCCATCGAGTTTTCGTCGCAATAACCGGACGGACGCTATAAGCGGCGTCGTTATAACCGGATTCTACTGTACCTAGAATTTATAGAATATAAATAACTGGGCCGCAAAGCTGAACAAAATCAAGAAACATCAAAATCCATGCAAAACTTCTAACCGCAAATGCCGTAAACTAGTTTCATTATTATTGTTGCTAGGGGCAGCTGCTAGTATTACTTATTTGCCATTGTTGTTGCTGCCAAGTGCATAGAAGGTGAGACAGGTAGAGCAGTCTACGGGAGAGAGAGAGAGAGAGAGAGAGAGAGAGGGACAACAAAGCATCAAATGAAAGGAAAAACTAGCAGCGTGAAAATGCGCGGAAATCGCAACAAGCAGCAACAATAATAAAACATCGCTAATCAACGAAACGTGCAATGTTCAATGGCAACAACAACAATAACAATACACGAAAGTCAAGAGCAGGGTTTTCAGTGCAATAAGCAACTGTATATCGATATCGATATCGATATCGATAGCACTGGCGCCAAGCGGCCAAATTGAGCACAATTCACAATAAATAATGGCCGTTCAACAATTGTGAACATTATTATTTGCAAACAATTATATATATTATAATACTATTATTAGTATTATTTGCAGGACAATCATTTAATATCGATTAATCGATGAGCATGGTATTCACAATAATCAATTGGGCAGTGCAATTGTGAACTGCAACACGCACTATCGTGAACTACTCTCATTCACAATGCAAATACTCAACTTATGGAAAATCTGCACATTTTGTCTGATTTGGGTTGGGATTATGGGATTATCATGTTTCTCACCTGTTTCCATTTCAGTTTGGAATTCAAAGTACTTTGGTGACTCCTTCTTGAAGTGCTCGATGACATCGTTGCGTGTGAAGGTGCCAGCTTGCAGCGCGAGGCGCCACTCCTTCAGTTTGGAGACACCGTCGAGGAGCGGGGGCGGTGCAACGACAACATCCTCCATATCGTAGTGATCCATATTTCCAATATTTCCGTTAATTCAGCTTAGTCTCTCCTTATAATGCGCTCTCGCTCTCGCGTTTGCTGTATTCCTTATGCACAGTATTCGTTGTGCTTTCGCTCTCTCACACAGCTCTCTCTCTCTCTTCCTGCTCCCGTTGCGAATGCTGCTGGGTGTGTGTGTATTTGTGTAGAGCGCGTGTCTGTGTGTGCACTGATTGACTTATGCTTGTGTGTGTTGTTTCCAGGCGTTGATGTTGATGTTGTTGCTGTTCCAATTTGGCTGGCTAATGAGCATAAAAGATTCAATAAATAACACTATTGATAACTGTTTTATCTGTATATTCCGAAAGTAATATTAACGCGTACTGATTCCAAATTAATTGTATATTATTTATTTCCCGTTATTTGAGATATGTATAAACATGATTTTTCTAGAAATTGCCTTTTTCGACTGCGACTCTACGAGCAGTTGCTAGTTGTGTTTATTTTTTTTGTTCATTTGAAAGTGTGTAGGAAACTGTGTGTGACAGAATAGCACAAAGCCAACTCTGACAGTATATCGACATTTCGATATATCGATAGTTTTATAAATGATTATGGTTATATCCGAATTAATTTTATAATCAAATATCGAAATATGAATTATTTTTTTTTATTTTCTGAGTAGCGTGTGCGAAACGTACAAAATAGATAATAGGTTTTATTTTATTTTAGTTTTTGATTTGGCAATGCAACTGTTGCTCTGCACTCCTTCCAGCTTGCCTCTCTATCACTCTCTATGCTGCTGCTCTTCTGTTACAGTTACTGCTAATCAGTGTTGCCAACTTAGCTATAAGTATAGCCTTTTTTAAATTTACTCAGCTTTTGTTCTTTCATCTTTCCTGCATAAACTATATAACAACCGGTTAAGACCTTCATCTGTACTAAAGTATTTGGAGGTTTCAGAACTTTATTTGTGCTTTTCATAAGTTTATTTAATAAATTTATAATTTTAAATATTGTGATATTGATAACGTCTTTGTTATTTATTTTATAAATACAACACTGGTTGCCACAAATAAAATAAGAAAAATTTCTTTAATCATTATGTTTGAGGTTATTAAGTATTATTTATTTACTGATTAGGCCATTTTTAGTCAGTTTATTCCCCAATTTGGCTTATTTTGAGCATGGAAAAATCTGGCAACACTGCTGTTAATGCCTTGTTTTGGCAGCAAAACAAAAACAAACGCACAACGCATTGCCCGAGGACGGGCTGTGCTGTGTGTGGGTGAGAGAGCCAAAGAGAGATAGATGGAGAAAGAGAAATAGATAGAGAGAGAGAGAGAGAGAGAGAGCGCGCGCATGACAGCAGCGACGTCGACCTGGGCAGCGCAGCCCACAGAACGGCATTCAAATTTTTGTTGAACAGAACGGAACGGAACAGAAGAGAAGAGAAGAACAAGAAACACGACAAATAAAAAGAGCTTGAGCTTGAGCAAATGTACAGATAAATGCAAATACATACAGACATGCATGCATATATATATGTTTCAACATTTGTATGTATGTATGCATGTACACATGACATACATACATATGTATGTATGAATGTGCATATACTTGGCAGACAACAACTGCAGCCAGCCAGAAGCTGCATGCTCTAACACACACACATGTACATATGTATGTCATGCTTGCACTTGTACATACATACATACATCAAATTTTAAGCTAAACATTTTGTTTTGTTGTGTTCCTTTTTGCCTGAACTTTCTTCATTCGCCTCGCACTTTTGCTTTTTGCCGCATACACACAAACACACACACACACACACACACACACGCACATAGGAGGCATGCGTGTATTTTTGTTGCTTTTTGCACTTCCTACGCGAAACAGACGAGCGCCGCGTTAAAGACAGCTGCTCTAAGGTGGCAGATCGTATTTTCCTTAGCTAAAATATTTGTGGAAAAAAAAACAACAAAAAACACACTCAGCTGCACGCACACTGGCACACGCGCACGCACACAAACACACGAGCCAGAAGCTCACACACGCACGCACACACACAAACACGCTCATACGTTACAAATACATACACTATTCCCATGCAAGTGTGTGTGTTTTTTATTATGTATGTATTGTCTTTCGCTTCGATTTTTGCAAATTGCGATATTTGTCAATTTGTTGTCAACGTCTCTTGCAGCTGGCTGCTGCAATTTCGTAATATGCTATGCACGTATCAGCTTGGCTCTGCTTCTCGCTTATCCGCTTTCAATTATTCGCGTTAGCTTTTGCTCGCGTACTACGCACCACGATTACGCGACACATTTGATGTTTGCCGCCCGCTTGCCACCGCCAAATCGAATGCGCACCAAAGCTGAATAAAAGCGAAAAAAGAACCAAGTTCAATTATTGGCACACCAATCACGCGAGTCACACTTGACAGTTATGGCACGCTGCGTGTACTGGTTGCTTGCTTTTACATATTCGATCTAACAAATGTGCATTATACAAAATATAGTGATATCAACGAAATACAATTTTGCTATTGGTTTTTTTTTTATGAGAATGTAGCAATGCTGACATTTGTCGCTGGCAATGTGACCATTCGCAATTTGGTATTTTTGCCGCGACAATGTATCGTGCTGCAAGCACTTATCGAAGAGCGCAAACTCGAATCATCGATAGACTTGGCGTCTAGTTCAAATAAAGTATGCAGATTTAATCAGAGCTATAATCTGACTTTAGCCATGTATCAAATGCCGAAATTATACTGAATCTGCACAAATGAAATGACAACACAACTTGCGGAAGGAAATACAATATATATATATATATGAACTGTGTGTTAGACCGTGTTGTGTCGTGTTGGAAAATGTTGCTTGCGTGCGTTGCCAATTCATAAATAAAATAAATGTATAATTATTTGTAATATTGTATATTGATTATTTTACTTTTTTATACCTATTTGAAGCTATTTTGTATATTTTTTATTTTTTAAACCAAACCACACTGGCAACACTGCGTAAAAAATACCAACCAAATATATCGATAGGCCGCAAATTATCGCCGTGCCGATAGCAGATAGTTGATAAGCAAAGCCTGCACGTTGTTTTTATTTGCTGTTTGGTTGGAGCTGGCAAAATGCCGCCGATTATGCAAATAACGAGCGACAGCGAACTGGACAGTGCGCTGGAGGGCTTCAAGGAGCGCCAGGCGCCGCGTCGCGACAGCACGGGCCCAAAATACAGCTGCAGCATTGCCGGATGTGAGGCGAGCTTCAAGCGCCTCGACCACCTGGATCGCCATGAGTTCCATCACACGGGCGTGGTAAGTGAGAATGCGCATTTAAATCGCAGTTAATCCGCAAATGCGCACGCCTCCGCAGAAGAAGCACGCCTGCAGCTACGAGGGCTGCGACAAGACCTACTCGATTGTCACGCATCTGAAGCGGCATCTGCGCAACACGCACGAGCGCGTGGCGCCGCCACAGAAGACGGTCGCTTGCACGGTGGCCGAGTGCGGCAAGCTGTTCACGTCCGCCTGCAACATGCAGCGGCATGTGCGCGAGGCGCACGAGTCGCCGCGGGAGTACGCCTGCACGCATTGCCCGGCCAAGTTCAGGCAGAAGATGAAGCTGCGCCGGCACGAGATACAGCAGCATACGCAGCAGTATCCGCATCGGTGCGCCAAGTGCGCGCGCGGCTTCTACCAGCTGTGGCAGCGTGACAAACACCAAAACAGCTGCAAGCTCTACACCTGTGCGGAGTGCCAGCAGCACTTCGACAAGTGGACGCTGTACACCAAACACTGCCGCGACACGCTGCACGGCAGGGATCGGCACAAGTGCAGGCACTGCGACCGCTGCTACGAGAAGGAGAGCGATCTCGTCAAGCATCTGGCTGCCAAGCACGCCGACGACAAGGACACGCCGGACACCGCCGTCACATACCGCTGCCGCCAGCCCGGCTGCCAGCGCAGCTACACCTACGAGCGCAATCTCCGCCAGCACGTGCTCAGCGCGCACACGGGCCGACGCTTCCAGTGCCTGGCCGGCAACTGCAAGCGCTGCTTCAGCAGCGCCCAGAATCTCGCCAAGCATCTGCTGCGCGATCACAAGCCCGCCAAGCAACGCGCTCCTCCCAGAAAGCCAGCCCCCTCCAAGGTTGGCTGCCGCAAGCGACGTCGCGATGCCGGTCAGCCGGCGCGTTCGCAGCTCGCCAAGATGGCCTGCCTGGAGGTGGACAGGGACGTGGACAAGGCGCTGCGTCTGCGCCAGCCGCTGGCGCTGGAGAGCGTGGGCAAGCAGCTGGAGCAGCAGCTGGGCACCGAGGACGCTGCCGTGGAGCAATTGTTGCAGCAAGCGCTGCAGGACGAGGACACGATATGATCTGCTCGCCAGTGTAGTGCCCATGAAATGGCTAAAAACTAGGCTAATATGTATAGCATGTAACGGGCAGCAGCAGGCGTGGCAGATCGCGCAAACTACAGATATATTTTTAAACTGGCGGTTAGGATAAATGCGTAGATTTCATATATCCTGCGCAGATCAAGTTTTATGCTGGCCCAAACGATAAAAATCCTATTTTATTTATTTGTACTTTGTTTAATGCACATTGCCTAATATATATATATGTATTCTTGATCAATAGAACCAGACAAACCATTGAGTTTTTGTTTAATTTTACGAATTGTATGCCATTATGTCAGATCATGATTTTAAAATGTAAAATTATCAAAACAAACCAAACAATGATTTTGGCGCTTTGTTAGGGCGTCGATTTAATATCTGTATTTCTGGATGAACGCGCAGTTTTGGAACTTATGTAGGAAGGTGTATACCGCACGCAGATCAAGTTAATTTCAAACTTTGCGCACTTTTCGATAAATCCCGAATAACAAACGAAATATTGAACATAGAAGCTTCGTATTCGGCACATATGGTCTTTTCTATTATGTTTATCTACCGTGAAAAGCGCTATGAAATCAGTCAATAAATACAGAAGTTATTAAAGAAACAATATTTCAAATTTTGTCTCGCTCGGTTTGCTGCAGCGTGCTTCAGAAAACAAGAATTAACAATTAGGTTCCCGGATTTATTTAAGTACCACGACGTCTTCTGAAGTCAAGACATTATATTAATATATGCACGGCGAAAAAATTTACATTTTTCTGGATGAGCTAGATATCGGGAACTACAAAAGCTAAAGCAGATCAGGTTTATATCAAATCTCCACAATGAGCAAAAGTAGAAAAAATTGATCAATTAAAGACATACCAGTCTATATACGTAAATTCTGTTTTCAGTACCCACATAAAGTTCAGCGCTAATCTTGAATGCCACGCCCCACTTACGCCCTAATCGTTAAAAACCAAATAACAAGCGTAATATTGAACATAGAATGTTGTTATGCGAAATATATACTCTCTTCTATTGTACTACACTATTCTGAAAAGCGCATTGAAATTGGTCAATAAACACAGGAGATATTAACGAAACAATATTTTCAAGACAAATGAAAGAGAAGAGAGAGAGAGAGCGGGAGAGAGAGAAAGAGAACACACACATAGATATAGCAATTGATTTGATATTAGATTTATTGAACATTGTTGCCGTGAACATCGAGGCAGGTTGGCTAGGATGGAGTAGATGGAAGTAGAACCTTATAGCGAATTGATGATCTTGCGACTGCGCATCTGTTCCAGCCAACGCTCGTATTGCTGTTGCGGGGTCTGTGGCTCGGGCAGGTAATAGTGCTCTGGTGGCTCGCCCTCCTCTAGGCGCAGGAAGTAATGGCAATGCTTGTACTCCACGCGTCCGAAGCGCCCTCGGGCATGACGCCGCATGCCCCTAATGACGCGTCCCTTACCCACAAAAGATTCAGCTGCAAATGCAATACATATAAGTAAGTCAAGTTTTCTTCCAGTGTAAGCTGCACCATCGTTTGTCGGTGGGTAAACATTGAATACATTTCGGAATAACCAACAGATTATACAAATTATTATAAATTTTTATTTAGTTCGATGAGGTCATAACTATTTAGATTTATTTTTAAGACAATATCCAGTAAAATATGACTTTTTTTGGGATTTTCCTCTATTTTTGGTAAGAAAAAAATTAAATTAAATAATTTTATATATTAAAAAAAAAGTTTATCTGATTTATCTTATTTTCCAATAACAAGAACTCAAATAAAAAAAACCATATATGAAAAGAATTGTATTTTTTTAATAATTATTAATATTATTAATAATTAATATGTCTAGGAAACCAAACTGAATCAGAGTTGATACTACATAGAGCGTTAAAATGTCTTTAAAATTAGTATTAACTGTTTTCACTGCATCGAACTTTATTATTATTATTATTATTGTTGGGGAATTTTGCACTGCGACCTGCTAGATCTATTGTACCCCCTACTGGAAATCTCCTACAGATCGAACTTTATAGAAATATAAATAATAAGTTAATCGGTTGTGCATTTTAGAAATGTTCCAATGTTTACCTACCGACACAGAGGCGGGCGCACCCTGTATGCAACAGTCAATGCTCTACCTATCCACAGATTACTCCTGTACTCCACATTGTGACGCTCCACGGCCATTTGTTGCGCCTCCAGTATGGTCTCCCGCACGTCTGTGGCGCCCTTCTTCAGCACAAAGTTGAGCTGTTTGAGAGCCGCGTCCACGGACATGCCACGCACAAAGGCGGCTATGTACCACATCTTGTCAGGACTGTATTTGATGTTGCTACGCATGTGGCAGACATACTGCAGGGAAATAAAATCGCCTTGTTAATTAATAGATCTATTTGCACTTCTTCAAAGCACAGCGTCTAAAAAGTATCTGATATCTTAGCTAAGCATTGAATCATCCCAGCAAACATTTGCAAGTTCATTACAATAATCACCTTGGTGAGTTTTTTTCGAGTGGTGGAAATGATTCAAAAAAGTATTCATATTATGCGCGACTTGAAGATCAGAAAATTGGTCGAAAACGACTAATAAATGTTTTTAAAATATGATTAACAACTAAATCAATAAAAAATTGATCATTTAGGTGATGTGATTATGACTTCAAAACGAGCCAAATTCGATCAAAACGTGACTCGATAATGATCAAAATTCGATCAAAATAGTATATTATTTTCTCCCGACCACAATATCAATTATCAGATCAGAGCTCATTTGTGCTTATTTTGATCAGAATTCGATCCGAAATATTATAAAATGCTGGCTGAAAAGCTTAAAGTAAACTGTGAATGGCTGCAGTATCTGAATATCAATACTAAAACCAATACGCACAAAGCGGATCAGTCAGACGGAACCGACAGTAGGAGACCCTGTGCACATATCTTATATTAATCCCCCATCCTTCTTTTATTAATATCTTCGCTGTTTCTAAACCGACCGTAATTATATTTACAGCATCGATGGAGAGTGCCATAGGCTACGTAGATGCTAAATTACATCTATTTAGATATAAAACTGTGACTGCTACTTTTTTTTGTGATTAGAGATTGAAAATCTGAAACAAACTTGATATGCTTACTGCATAGGAGATCCTAAATAGCAAATAGGGTGTCTCTAGCTCTTATAGTTTAAGAGATATTTAATTAATTAAAATTAAAAAGACAAATTAGGAATTACATTAAATGTAAAAGATAATCTCTGGATAAAATTAAATAAAAAAATATATGGACGGGTCAGATCAGTCGGACGGAAGGTTACAGTGGGAAGTACCTGACAGAAGGATAGAAGAAAATTCGTTTGTACGGATTCAATTCTATCCTGGTGTACCGAATACAAGATGCATACTCCCAATTAGGACGCGAGAGGTATACAGAGATTTAGTGGTATAGGGGCCAACTAATTCCCTTGACCATATACATGAATATTCATACAGACGCTCCGCCTTGAGATCAAGCATATATAACTTCCGTCTGTTGCACTGACTGATCATACCCCCTGTGTAGTTCTTTAAAGTACAGGGTATAGGCTCTACGCACCGCCTTGCGTGGCTCCTCCTCCGGCTGCTGTGGCGGGTGCACCGTCTTGTTGTACTCCAGCCACCTGCGAGGCCCGTAGTTGTGTTTGTTCCACTTGGCGCAGAGTGCCCCCGCTCCCCCCGCTGCCGATGTGTGCACGTTGCAGCAATCGCCTGGCTGCGTGATCAAAAGCTTGGCGCTGCTAACTGGGGGCGCGGCCAGCAGTGGCGTTTGCAGCGTCAGCTGCGTCATTTGTCTTATCACCTTGTGCATGCTGCTGCAGTTGCGTTTAATTTATGTTCGCACAGCAAATGGAAAAAATATGAAAACAACGGCGCTTGTTACGAAAAGAAAGCGAGTGGCAGCATTGGTCGCGTAACCTGCCGACGAACAGCTGTGGGCGATAGCAGCACTGGCCTATCGATATATCGATAGCTGTCGTGTGCTGGCGTGCAGTGTTGGCAAGCGGCTGCTACTTTCTTTGCTTCTTTTTTATTTTATTTTTTTATTTTAGCTATAAATGCAAACATTTTGGCTTGCTTTGGTTTACTTTTGTTGACTTTGAGTGATTATTTTTGCTGCTAAAGAATATCTGGCAGCCTCATTGCTACGTTGGGCCAACTGTTGTGCAACCGTTGCGCAAGGGTTGCCACACTGGGCGCCAAAAGCTATTTAAATTCAAAATTCAAATTCAGTTTTATTCGTTTGGATTACAACAATGTATTGTAGTTTATTTAACCTTGCGCTTGTTCTTGATTTTCGCAGCTTTGCTTAAAACACGCGCCTGCGGCGATTTCTGCTCATTCGCAGCCCTGTAGGTGCCGTGCAATTTATCCAGCCAGCCCATGACGCCATAATTGTAATTAAATCTGCAAGGCAAACAATTGTTTTTAGTAAATCGAACACACTGCCGAGCAGCTCGTCTTACTTGGCGTGATGATAGTCGTGGAAGCGCACCGAACCCATGGACCAGGGAAAGCTGTAGCCGGCATGGTCGCTCATCGAGTTGATAACGGCCAGAGTGACCATGCCCCAGGCGACCGTGATGTGGGAGCCCAGCAGGCAGAAGGTCACGCCCACGGGCAGCAGATTGGCCAGCACATGCTCCAAGGGATGGGCATAGAGCGTGATGGCCGCCACCGGCGCCGTCCACTCGTGATGCTTCTTGTGTATATACTTGTACAGCGATTTGTGGTGCAGCAAGCGATGCGCATAATAGAACATAATCTCCTCCAGCACCACGAACAGCGCCATGTCACGGGCGACCCGCCCAAATCCGGGCAGCACCCGTATATCCTGGCTATTGTGCTTCGACAGCACCAGCTCGTACAGCGTCCACGTGGTCAGCAGATTCATCACGCTCAGATTGAACAGCACCACCTTGATGGCATTCCAGAGACGCTGCAGATCCACCGGCTCGTTCTGGCCCGGCTGGATTTTGTATTTGCGCAGGAAATGCGGACGATTCGTAATATCCATAATGGTAAATATCGCCGCGTACAGCCAATAGACCACAAACAGCAGCACCGTGGTGCCCAGCACCCACAACATCAGCGGATCATCGCCAATCACATCCAGCAGCAAAGTCCATCTCGCCTGGCATAGATCGCCCGCGTAGCGCCAACGGGCAGCCAACATCGGGTATATAGTCGTAGCCTCCATTGCTCGATCCCAACTGATGTCTTGCCTGGCGCACCGAATCTATTGCGGCATTGCACGGCTCGACTGGCGCTACCCTGGCAACGGGCATGTGCGACTGCTGCAGCACTTGGCGACAGCTCAAAAAACACACATCACAAATTGGACAGTAAAAAGTTATGCTTCAGATACAGACCTTATATACCCTATGCGATTATTGGTAACATTGCTTTCGGGACAGCAGACTCCTTGCTCTTACTACTGAACAAGAAAAACCTTTCGATGAACCTATTTATTTAATTAAGAGTTGGCCAACAAAAATTAAATTACAAATTAAAATTAAAAATAATAAAATTAAAATAAATAAAATTTAATTTAAATATAGTATAAGCAAATCTGGGCAAAAATAAGTTAAATATGTAAAATCAAATTAAAAGAAAAAAATCCAACATTAGCTGCAAGGATTAGGGAAAACCCAGAAAAACCCCATCAGACCAAGGTTAGTAATTAGTTAAATTAAACAAACATAGAGCCCCTATTTGCTCAATATTCATTTATTCAATATTCCCAATATTCACATTTGAAATTTCCTTCACATCTACTTACTTTTTTGCAATCTATTCTTATAGCTATTATGCGTGCTTTTCAACTGAGAAAAACTATCGTAACATTTCCAATGCGAAACCTTCAATTTTGTTTAAAGTTATTAGATTTATTCATTTACCTTTATTTATAATTCTTGCTATTTCCTGCTATCCAAACATTTTGTAATTTATATATTTCCTGAGTACCGTCTAAAAAATTTAAAATATTGCGATTCAAAAAATTTATTTTATTTGTACTTTTTAAATAGTGTTCTTAAATTGAGTAACTTGTTCAAAAAAAAAATGTTTTTAATTATAAACAATTTATTTTATTTATGCTATTTGATTTTGATAAAATTTCTAAAAAAAAATCTAATGTTTAATGCATAAAAATTATAAGTTATCAAAAAATATATATATTTTCCAATAAGGTTTAATGTATTAAGCTATTAAGTTATAAGCTATTTTGAAAACATTTGTGGAAAATCTAAAATTCAATGAATAAAAATTATAAAATACATATAGTATATAATATTCGACCGTGTTATAAAAAGGTTTTTTTAATAAGTTATAAACAATTAAAAGAGCTAACTTTTGTCAAGACATTTTTAATGCAATATATATATAAGTATATATAAATAGTACTAGACTATTAAGCGATTTTCCAGCGCTATATAACAAATTTTGAATTCTCAATTCGACAGAAATCTTGCAATCTCTCTCAGCCATATACTAGAAGCTCATGCCAAGTTCTACGCAGCTGAACCAAAGTCGAGTTAGTTTCTATCGCCTGTTAGCTGATTAGCGTTTAGAGCGTTGACTGAATTGTTTATCAAATTGTTGTACTGTTGCTTCTGGTCATAGATTACGTCTATTTTTGTCCAGGGGGGGATAGAAAAACAACAGCAATAACAACAACAGCAATAACACATTTTATGCGCCAAAGTTCAAATAACAAAAGCTAAATCTTAATTTCGTTTTCGTTTTATTTATTTATATATTTTTAGTTTTTTTTTTGTTTTTTTTTTTTGCATTTCTTGCTTATTTTTGGTGCAGTTTGTTTTTATGTACTAATATAAGATTTACATTTAATGTTCGATTTTCCTCAGACATACATACATATATAATTTATATAAAAGCAATTCTCACTTCTAATTCGGCCTGCTCACATTATCACAATAATTTGCTTCACGAGTAGTTTCAAAAATAAACGAAATAAAAGAAAAACCACGATCGATGGTCGCATGTAAGGGGTATTTTAGTAGGACTCCATCACTTCATGCTGGCATCGGGGAAGGCGTCGCGGGGCGGCACAAAGCTCAGCATCATTATGTGGCGCGCATAGGATTTTGTGGCACGGAAAAGCGAGTCCGTGCCGTGCAGGCGATCCAGAACCCCCAGTACACCGAAACAGTTGTTAAACCTGGCGATAAAAAGCGGCAGAAGTGTCAAGTAATCAAGCCTTAGATATGGGTATGGGTATGGGTATGCTTAGCAACCGCTTAGATAGATTAAATACCCCTTACTAAGCGCACTGGGGTATATGCAATTTTGTGTACAACAATTTTTAACAATTTTGTAAATGCACAAAAATTAAGAACATTTTGTTCTTTTTCTTGGCATATGCCCAGTTTTAAACTCTAAACTCTAAAAAAAAACATCCTTTTTTTTTAAGGACAAAAAACAGGACAAACTATATTAACGCTAAAAATATATTTGTTCAGTAAATAAAGTAAAGAGCTAAGCTAAACCATTATTTACCTAAAATATAATTTAAACACATTTTTTTACATTAAATCAAGAATGTCTAATAATTTTTTCGCACTGTAAATTTAAATTGATTGTGATAAAAAAGATTAAAAAAATTATTAGTCTATTTAACAAGGTTGAGATTAATAGCTATTAGCATTTTGCAAATTCTAAAAGTTATTACAAATTAAAGTATATTTTATTATTATTATTATTGTTGGGGAATAGCGCACTGCGACCTAAAAGATCTATTGTACCCTCTAATTAAAGTATATACTTTGTGGGGTCTGCCACGCCTCCTGCTGGGTGTTACACACATTTCCTCTTTGCACTAAGTTAATAGACCTTTTTTACTTTTTTAAAGTTAAATCCAAAATCTTGCTATAAATACGCTAAAATAGCAACACTAAAGACAACCATTACAAAATTCCTTATAATATCTAAAAGTTACTAATATGACCTTGATAATTTTGGCAATTAATTAATACATTTGATCTCGATTAGACTCAAAATTAAAATCAATTTATATTAAAATTTTGGCAACACTGAAGCCTGTATTATTAGTGTGGGAAATTTTGAACCGCGACCTATAAGATCTATTGTATCCTAGAGTTCATCTAAGACGCTAAACAAAATTTGATAGCTCTGTTAGAGGTCTGCGCTGTTAAATTTATAGACACTCGAACTTCGCATAAATTAAATTACAGTAAATAAGGCATAGGCCTATACCACTCTGTTGTCGTTTATACCCGAATGTAAAAAATGTAATAGGGTACAATCTTTCGAGTCTCTTTACTCACTTGAGATGGTGAAAATCGTGGGCTTCCGGACTCGGGAAGAAGGGCAAATGATACCCGGAGTGCGCATTGAGCGTGGACAGTATGGCCAGAGCGAACCACATCCAGGCGGTAGCCACATGGCTGCCCATCAGGAAAACGCCCAGGAACGGTGGCAAGAGGTTGCTGAATATGTGCTCAATGGGATGGCAATAGATCGCCGTCACTGATATGGGGGCCGTCCACTCGTGGTGTTGCTTGTGGATAAACTTGTAGATGAATTTGTTGTGGAGCAAACGATGCGAATAGTAGAAACCCAATTCCTCCATGAGAATGCAGATGGTTAGCTCGAAGCAGACCCAATGGAACGTTGGCAATTCCCGAATATCGCTCAGGCCACGCACGGTCATCAGTTTATAGCTGAGAAACGCTAGGGGTATTCCCACAAATATTTGATTGCAAATGACACGCCATATGACCTGTGAATAAATATGATCAATTCAATTCGTTTTGATTCGAGCGCAAGGGCTAAAGATCAGTCCAATTACAATAATTCTGGCTCTTCATTTAGTCATTTACCTTCAACAGACGTCCGGCTTCGACGGGTTCATTGGTGCCCGGTTGTATTTTGTATTTGCGCAGACATGCCGGGCGATTGGTCAGATCCATGAATGTATATATACCACCCACAGTCCAATAAACGATCATTGTGAATATTGTGGTGCCAAAGACCCACAGCATCATCGGATCATCGCCTGAAAATACAAAAAAAAAAATAAAATAAAACAAAATAATACAAACTCAGTGCCACAATTAAGTGCTATCGACAGCCTTTGACGGGACTGTACTGCTGCCCGTTACGCCATCTTGATCAATTAGCGACCATCTATACTTTTGTGTTTATTATAGAAAATAAATATATTAAATATTTTGTTATCAAATAAGTTAACTGGATGTATAGAACATTTCTCGGTCATACAATATTCAGTCCAATCATATATAGTATTTCAATGCCACGCCTTTGATCGATTGTCACGTTCACACACATTTTATATACCCATTACAACGTTTAAAAATCCAATCATAGCTATATAGCACCTAATCATAGGTCTATCCCGTAATTTATAAAGTCTCGTATAACAATAAAAAAATAAAAAAAAAAACACAAGGTATAAATATTTACTTAACCCTATCAGCGTATAATATGCCCACCTATGACGAATACAATACACAGTAAATTATTGTAGAGTTGTTTTGCAATTTCAAGAGTTCTTTGAAAAATTAAATATTATATAAAATATAAAAATATGTATTTTAGCAAAATCTTTAAAAATAGCTACAATATGCAAATGATCATCTTATTACAAAACCAAGATCCAATCAGATGAAAAATACATATATAAAAAAAAATTAAAAAATTTAGAACCTTTTAAAATAAAATACAAATCTAGTTTTATTTGAATTGCAAAAATTTAACTAAAATTGTACTATACTTTCCGATCTTTGTCCTAACACTAAGGTCATCAATAGCTGAATAATTGCAATTTTCGAAAATTACACTGGTCGACTAATTCTGAAGTTTTTGAGAGAGCTGAATTCAAAAATCGACCCCAAAATGTTGTTCAATTGTCCCTTCTCCAGAAATATTTGGGGATATATATTTTATCGATGGTGAGTGCATATCATCAATTCGATTGAAACCATTGAATGGTTTAAATGAAGCTTAAAAGTGACCGATACATATTCTTAAAAGCTTATGCATTACTTTTTATATCTATCTCAAATCTTTAAAATACTATTACTTTCCGTTCTTGGTCTAAAACTAAGATTTGAGCAAACAAATAATTGAACAGTTTAAAGTGATTTCTACTCGAAAATGGAAATGTGGAAAATTCAATATAAATTTGTCAAGTATTTTTTTTTATTCTATTGCGGCATTTTTTATTTGAAAATGAATGCAAAAGAAAAACTTGATATGCTATAAAAAGCGACTAAGCTGTTTTTAGGCTTAATTATAGACCGGGAACAGCTGCAATTAACGGTACAGATTTCTTGAATCATGAAGAAATACTATAGTAAAATGGAGCCGATCAGTCGGACGCGCACGCCTGCAAAATACCCTGCACCATATATTTTGAATATAATTTAAATACATAATTGCAAAGCGGAGCAGCAATGCTTTTTCTTACTTTTGTGTCTGTTGCATTAATATCTTTAGCGTTTATTAACCGATTTTAATACGGTTTTTAGTATAAATAAATATAATAGTAAGCAGTAAATACATATTATATATGTATATACAGTAGAATCCGGTTATAGCGACATTCAAGGGACCGACGATTTTACGTCGTTATATCCGGCAGACGCACTATCCGAAAGGAGCAAAAAAAAATTATTTTTTTTTATTTTATGGATGCCATGTTCGTAATAGGTTTTAAAATAAAACAAATTAATATTTTAATCAAAACAAAAAATTTAATACAGTAGAGTCCGGTTATAGCGACTTTCAATGGACCGACGATTTTACGTCGTTATATCCGGAAGACAAAATCCATAATTTTGTTTCTTTTTCGTATTGAAAAAACACTAAATCCAAGATTTTTTGTTATTTATTGTTAAAAAAATCTAATTTTCCTCTTTAGTTTTTTTTTGTTCGGCACGTCGCAATATCCGGTTGAATTGAAATGAAAAATTGAATTGAAATTGAAAAATCTCGTCGTTATAAGCGGTTTGACGCTAAAAGCGGAGACGTTATAAGCGGAGGCCGTTTCATATAAGTTTTGTATGGGGACCAACCAAACCATCGAGTTTTTGTCGCAATAACCGGACGGACGCTATAAGCGGCGTCGTTATAACCGGATTCTACTGTATATGTATTTTTATCGATTAGGGCGTAAAGAGGGAGTGACATCGAATATTCGAAATAAACTTGATCTGCGTATGGTGTAGCTACATTCTGAATACGGCTGATCCAGCTTTTAAAGTTTTCGAGATCTCAGCGTTCATACGGACAGACATGGGTATATTCGACTCAGACGCCCTACGACGTCTCCTTCTGGGTATTTCCGTTTGCACCAACTCAATAGACTAATAGACACTTTAGTACTTTTTTTAAGGTACAGGGTCTATTATTATTACTATTATTATTGGGAGCTAGTGTACTGCGACCTGAAAGATCTATTGTACCTCCTGCTGAACCCAAGGGGTACAGGGTCTAAATATATATATGTATGTATATATATATACATATATATATTTATAAATATTTATGACTGCTTGCATTTTGTGCCGTGTCATGTTGCAAGAATTTCCGATAATGAAATTAAATGAGTTGAAAATCACGTGTCGATTGACGGAATGATCGCATGTTGCACAGTGTATGCGTACCCCCTCCCCAACCCATTGAGCCTTTGTTTGTATGTGTGAGTGTGCGACTGTGCGAGTGTGTGTGTGTGTGTGTGCGAATTAGTAAACAAAACATTTGCCGTTTATTGTTGTTGACGTTGTTATTGTTGCTGCTCGCAAAGTGCAATTTGTTTAAAGATAAGCACAAAGACGCGCACATAGATACAAATAATAATACTAATACACATGCAGAAAACAAAGCGTAGCTTCGGCTAATTGGCGTGATTTTCATTCTAAATTAATGAATTGTAGTTTTTGTTTTTCGGTTTTTCCGTTTTTTTGGTTTTTGAACTTACCAAATTGATCTATAAACTTGTCCCATTGCGATTGCCAAAAGTCTCCAGAGGCGCCCCAAAAGCTCTGCAAATGCCTGGCGGGTAGGTAGGAAAACTCATTAAATTTCTCCATGCGTATGCAAGAACAGAATGCCAAAAGCAAACCAAATAAAAAAATATAAAAAACAAACAAAAACACAAAAAAAAAATCGTTTTTCTCTCTCGCTGCAGCTGTCCGTCCTTGGCAGCGGCTGTCCAGCGACTAAGCCATACGTAAGCCCAGCTCAGCATAAGATACCGAAAATTTGCCAAACAGCACGATCCGCGGAGAGAAAGAGAGCGCAAGAGAGAGAGAAAGCGCGAGAGAGCTTTCACTGCCGGCCGCTTGCGAAAGCTTGGTAAAAGCGGCAAGCGCAGCGCAGATCAAAGCTCAACGGGAGAGCGCGCGCATTTGAATGTTACGAAGAAGTTGGCGTTAGCGAAAGCTTGTTAAAAGCTGCAAATGCAGATCAAAGCTTAACTAAAGGGCGAACGCGCATTTGAAAGTGAAAAGAAGATGGCGTTAGCGAAAGCTTTGCAGATCAAAGCTTAGCTAAAAGTCGCGCTCACATTTGAATATGAAAGAGAAGATGGCGTTAGCGAAAGCTGAAAATGCAGATCGAAGCTTAAACAAAAGGTGCGCGCGCATTTAAATGTGAAAAAGCAAATGGCGTTACCGAAAGCTTTGCAGATCAATGCTTAACTAAAGGGCGAACGCGCATTTAAATATGAAAGAGAAGATGGCGTTAGCGAAAGCTCGGCGAAAGCTGCAAATGCAGATCGAAGCTTAAACAAAAGGTGCGCGCGCATTTGAATGTGATAAGATGGCGCAAGCGAAAGCTTTGCAGATCAAAGCTTAGCTAAAAGTCGCGCGCACATTTGAATATGAAAGAGAAGATGGCGTTAGCGAAAGCTCGGCGAAAGCTGCAAATGCAGATCGAAGCTTAAACAAAAGAAGATGGCGTTAGCGAAAGCTTTGCAGATCAGAGCTTAACTAAAAACCGCGCGCGCATTTGAATGTGATAAGAAGATGGCGTTAGCGAAAGCTTTGCAGATCGAAGCTTAAGTAAAAGGCGCGCGCGCATTTGAATGTGAAAAAAAACTAACGGTAGAGCGGGCGCGCCGATTTGAATGTGGGAAAGATGGCGGCTAGCGAGCATGCAACCTTTCAATATTTTGGTAATTTGCTTACCAAGTCAAGACACTGCGGAACAGAATAAACACTGCCAGGGCGCAGGTGATAATGAAGATGACGCTGTGCAGCGAGGCCAACCAGAGCGGGCTGTCCACCTCATTGGTCCAATCTTGTGCGCTGTCGCTCGCAGATGTTGCAGGTGTTGCAGATGTTGCTGTTGCTGTTGCAGTTGTTGTTGCTGTTGCTGTTGCAGTGCTGCTGACATCCAGGGAGGTGTGGGGCACTGTGGCATGCTTTGTGGCAAGAGTTGCATTGCTGTTGCTGTTGCTGTTGCTGTTGTTGTTGCCTGGCTGCGTTGTCTTCAGTGGCTTGTGGGTGGGCGTGGCATAGTTTAAATTGGCGGCCATCGCGACAATTGCTTTGATTTTTTCCGAAATAATTAATGTAAACTAAACGACGAACTTAAACGCACAGCTATCAAATGTGTTGTGCTGTCGGAATTTAGTTTCTGTTATGCCTTTTTTTGTTGTTTTGTTGTTTGTGTTGTCCTTGACATTTATGGCACTTCGATTTTTCCGTTTTCCGTTTTTCGTTTTCCGTTTTCTATGGCATTTTGCATTTGGTGTTGTACAACGCCGACGCCACGCCTTTTCTGCCTGTTTGTGTGTTTGTTGTTAACTGTTTGGCTATTTTCAAAACGGAATTCAATTAGTGCGCCGCTAAAAAATGATTTGTTGTTTTGGTTTGTTTGAATTTTTCTTGGTCTTTGAAAAGCTCTGCACACAATTCATTGCTATCGATGTTATCGATGCGCACATGCTGGCAGTGTTGCCACTAAATCTATTTTAAAATGTATATTTATAGTTAAGCATGTTATTGCATTTTAATATATTCATTTGTTGGCTTATTTCTTTAGTTTTTGTGAAATTTGGTTAATTTTAGCAAGCCTTGTTTGCTATCGATGTTATTCTGCGCAGCTCACGCAACACTGTTCATTATCGATAGGCAGCGCTCTGCAGTCTGGCAATGCTGGCCGTTCTCATTGGCTTTGCTGCCACCCATACAACAAAACTCACCACAACTTCGAACATGCTCGAGCGTCTAGCAGTGCTGCCAGATGAGCATTTTTATTGATAGATTTAGCTGTTTTTTTGAAACTAAAAATTTATCGCTGCCTTTAGAAACGCTTCGCTTGTTATTCGGTTTTTATTGATTGAGGCGTAGAGGGGCGTGGCATCCAACATTTGAGGTAGACCTACCAACTACTGAAAACATAATTTACGTAGATAGATTGGTCAATGTATTCTATTTATGTTCATAGTGGGCGCAAGGGGCGTGGCATATAAGATTTGAAACTTGATCGCAATTTTGTTGGCACATGCTCTAAACAGCCAGATCTGGCGCAAACAACAGTGGTTGTTGTTGCGTCGCGCCGAACGTGTTTGATCGAACCGAAATTGCAGCCAGCATGGAGCATCGAGCATCGAGCATCGAACCGCAGCCACAAACGCCGCTATGAGCGTTTGCACTCAGTTGAGTTTTGGCCGTGAGCGCGTTCAGGTGCGCGCGTGATTGTCTCGTGGAGTTGCTGCGAAACAAATGTTTGTTCTCTTTTTTTTTTTTAAATCAAATTGCTGCTTTTTATGCAGTTTTTTGTTGCATTGAAGCACGAAACGTGTGAGACTGTGCGAGAGAGCAGAGAGACTGCGAGTTTAACTGATTTAGTTATTTAAACAATTTTTTTTCCTGTGCGTGTGCCTGCCTATGTGTGTGTGTGTGTGTCAGCTAGTGTTAGTGTGAATTGTTTAAATGCGGCAAATAGATGCCGATAACATTTTGGCCAAATGGCCAAAAAGCTCTCTCAATCAATAAACGAATTTGAGCAGAATCAACTCAACGGTTGCTTTTCTCTCAACGTACATATATCGTATTTATTTAAATGTAAATATTTTTTTTGTCTATATATATATATATATGTATGTGTGTGCTTTCAGTGTGTGTGTGTGTGTTTGAGTGGCACCGCGCCCAAAAATTAATTTAAACAACATAGCCAATTTACTGTGAAACAAAATGAGCGCAAATTCGAGTGAACAGTGACAACAACAACAACAACAGCAACAACAACGTTAACGGCGGCGACAGCGACGCGTAGGACGCTGCCTGGCAGCATCAATTGCAAGCATAACAACAACAACAACAACAGCAGCAGCAGCAGCAGCAGCAGCGAAAGCGTCAGGCAACAACAATTAAGCTTAAAACTTTACGTTTATTTGCTCAGTTGGCTGTACAACTACAACAACGCAAAGAGAGCGCAAAAGAGCGCACCAAAGCTATGCTCAATAAAGCTGGCGTCGCAGTCGGCAGAGGTAGAGTCAAAAGCCAAGCCAAGCCAGCTTACGCCGTTAGCGCATTCATAGGTGTATGTGTGTATGTGTGTGTATGTATGTGTTTCAATGTGCGTGTATGAGTGTGTGTGTGTGTGGAGTTAAAACGAGTTGAGTGAGAGTTTTGGGCTCTTGCTCTTTTGGCGCTCTCGCTCTCTTTTGCTTACCTGGTCGTGACGCGTTGCGTCTTTTTTTCTCTAACAATTTGTTACATTTTTTTTGTTATTGTTATTTAGCTGCTGCTGTTGTTGTTGCTGTTATTATTCCTGTTAGAATAAAGGCGCAGAGTTTTTATTGCCCAGGTAAGTTATGATTTGATATATAATATTAAATTAGAAAATCATACACATTCCGCAGCTGCCGCTCGCTCTCTCTCGCTCTCTCTCTCTCTCACGCTCCCGCTCTGCCAGCGGTAGACATTTTGTTGTTGTTTCTTGACTCAAAGCCAGTGTTGCCAATTTGTTTTAAATGAATGAAAAAAAACTGCTTTTGAGGCAAAGCACACGCAAATAAAACTAACAAATTTCGCAAAAAATTCCAAAAAAAAAAAAGCTGATTGTCCACAATAATTAAACTCACATTTTCATAAATCCCGCAAGGTTTTTTAACCCCAAAATTTAGTTTTATACATATTAGAAATCTTATTTATGCACACAAAATTCAGCTCAAGCTAAATTCAAGCTTGCAATTTCAAAGCAAAGAATGAAAAAAAGCTATATTTTTTTTTTTGATCTGCCGTATATTTTACAGTCGGGTGCATCCGGCTGATCGGCTACTTGCTAATGACAACAGCTCCATTATTAACTACTTTTTGCATACATTTGATTAATTTTAAGAAAAATTGCTGAAATATTTGCGCATAAAGCCAGAAATCTCAGTTTTCGCTAACAAATGCTTTACAATAGCAGCCAGATTTGACGGGAAAAAAAGTACTTGGCAACACTGCTCAAAACAGGTTTTGCTAGAGTGAGAGAAAAACAAAAAAAAACAAGATAGCAGTCGCTGTCATACACACACACACACACACACACGTACACGAACTTAATTCGCGCTCATTGTCTGCTTGTGTGTGTGTGTCCACTAAGGTGGGGCTCTGCAGCCGCTGCTAACTGACGGCATCAGCAACGGCGTCGCGTCGCGTCGGCGTCGGCGTCGTTGTCTCAAAGATCAGCGCTGTCAGCTGCGCAGCTGACGCGCTGCCAATTTGTATTGTGTTGTTGTTGTTTATTGTATTTTCACTCGCGCGCTCTCTCACTCACTCTCTCGCTCGCTCGCTGACGACGTCATCAGTCAGCATCTGTGCGCCCGTTACGCCCCAGCGCAGCTGACGCTGACAGCAGCAGCAGCAACAACAACAACAAACATTATGAAGAAAAATTAGCCCAAGCTTTTGGTATGAGATATTTGTTGTTTTATTTGAGGGTCAACTGCTGCTATATCATATCTTGCCCACAATATACATATACATACATACATATGTACAAACATACACCATGAAAATCGCTTCAATTATGCTCCATGCATACATACAAACAAACATTTATTTACATACATACAAATTACGTTTGATTCAACTGAGCCCGCTTTTTGGGCTTATGAGCAGTGTTGCCAATTCCGCCTTTTTCCCGCCAAATAGAAAAATATTGAAACTGCAGCCACCGGGAATTTTGACTTTACGAAAAATAACTACGCTTTTTTGCTCTCATTTTTTAATTAAAAAAAAATATATTTGCAAAAATAAAAAAACCTTTGTTGATCTGTCGTCATTATTTTGCTCGATTTAAAATTTTTAGATTTGATGTGAAAATGTATAAAGTTGGAATATTTTTCGATTCATTATATAATCTATAATTTCTTTTATTAACTTCCACATTTGCATTTTTGCCTTCTATTTAATTATTTAAATTTTGATAGTAAAAATATATGTATAAAAATCTCTCGAAGTTCCCAATTTTGTTAAAAGCATTATGAAGATTCTAAACCAAACACTATAGAATACTCTTATATATACCACATTTCATAATAGGTATATTCTATATTCCATAGTATATAACTAGCTATTTTTTGATCAATTTTGAATTTTTTTTTTTTGCTTTATTTCCGTTTGTTTTCCGTCCAAAGCATATTGGCCACGCTCTTTATGCCAGCTTCTTAAAGCGAGAGCCAACGAGACTTGCAGCAGACAGCTAGACAGACATACATATACATACATACATACATACATTTCTCATTTATATACATATGTACATATGTATGTATGTACATACAGTTTAGGGCAGATCTTCATCAAAAGTTTCTTTCAATTTGTACGCAATTCACGTTGTTTTTGTTGTTGTATTTATTCTCGTTCTTTATCTGTTCAAATTAGCTTTGATGACATCAGCATCAACTTCATCATCATCACCGCCATCATCATCATCATCAGCCAGCTCTCGCACTTAATTATTTGTCTCTTCTATTTGTTGTCTCCTTTGTTTACTTCTCATTTTGCGCTCTTTTTTTTGCTGTTACCAATTGGTGTTTTTGGTGCTAAAAGTGGTGTTTTTTATCTCTGCCTGTTACAATAATATGCTGAAAGTTAATATATCCTTTTGCTGGGCACAACAACAAAATAGTTTAGATAAAGTAAATAATAATAATTCTGTGTAAAATTCTTTTTATTTTTAAAGTTCTTTTGAAAATAAACTTAAAGATTTAATTTAAGAAAGAAAATTAAAAAATACAGCTACAAATTTGGTTTCTACTTAATGAAATTATTTCATTTTTAAGCTCTTCCTAACTATTTTATGCCACAAATTGTTATTGCAAGCATAATTTCCTAGGATTTCCGCTGCAACCAAAATTGTGCTTTCATTCATCAGGATTTAAAACTATAAATGAATAAGGAATAAAATATCGGAAATTCTCCTTGTCAAAATTTCCTCATCAAATTTATCATTCAATCAAGATTTTTAAAAATGATTATTTGTGTAGAAGACTTTGAATTATTATGATCGATTAATTAATTTATAATTTTTACCCCTATAATATCGATATATCGAAGATAAATATCGTTATTGGCCTAACATGCAAAACGTGGAGAAGTTGAATATGAACATATTCGAACATATTTGGTATATTTGATAAATGGACTGTCTCTAGGTACAGTAGGGGCTACAATAGATCAACATGATCTTGCCATAACTGAGAGTAGGAATATTATGCTATCGATGGAAATATATGTTTGTATACATGTAGAACAATCGTGTTTGTTTATAGAGCATACAACATAAACAAACTGACGAACTGCTGAGCGATATTAGGGTATCTTGATAACTTGCATAAATTTCCTGAAATTTCTTCAACATTATCGAATGTTCCCCGACTCTCTCTCTCTCTGGAAAATGCTATTAATTAACACTTAAGAGTGTGCCCTCATTAGGTTTAATTATTTATGCGTTTCGACCTTCAATTGAAATAGCAAATGATAAAAAGAAATAGAGAGCGTAGAGCCAAAGAAAAAAAAAGAAAAAACAGAAAAAACCATATCATGGACTGCTACAATTAATGGAACTATATAAATATGCTGGGCCAATATGTATATATATATATAATTATTGAGAGCGAGAGTGTCACGCATTGCTTGGGTCATGCTTCGTTTATTTGTAGTTTGTAGTTTGTTTTTTATATATTTTTATACCCTGTGCCCATTTGAAAAATGGGAAAAACAGGGTTAATAACTTTGTCAGAATGTGTGTAACAGGCAGAAGGAGGCGTGGCAGACCCCACAAAATATATATATTCTTGATCAGGGAGACGAGCTAAGTCGATTTAGCGATGTCCGTCTGTCTGTCCGTCTGACCGTCTGTCCGTCCGTCTGGATGAGTGCGTAGATCTCAGCAACTATAAAAGCTAGAGCAGCCGTTTTGGTCTCTTTTGAAAGGTGTATACCATACGCAGATCAAGTTTATTTCAAATCGTGAATGCCACGCCCCTGCCGCCTACAACGAATGAAATAAAATACATTCGCCAATTTAAACGACACTAAGCTATTTACACGAATTCTTTCTTCAGTAATTGGTAGGTCTATATCATACACAAATGAGGCTTTTTTCAAATTTTGGATGCCACGCCCCCTTTATGCCTTAATCGATAAAAACCGAATAACAAGCGTAATATTGAACATAGAACGTTGAAACTCGGAATATATACTCTTGTGTTTGGTAGTTATCTATCCTGAAAAGCGCATTAAAATCGGCCATAAAACACAAGAGATATGAACGAAACAATATTTCAGGCGTTACAGCGCTCGCCCTTTAGCAGTGCGGCCTGTAAAGCATAGCATACACAAAATGGAAGAAGAAGAAGAATTGCTGCTACGCTCCTTGTGATAGTTTAATACAATTATATTTAAAATATAGGGTACAGGGTATTCTACAGTCGGGCCCGTCTGACTGATCTGCCCTGTCCAAATTTTTTTTATTTGTCATTCGGTCATTTATTATTCGGTATTCGGTATTTGACATTTGACTTGCTGCGCTCCCGACTGTAGCTACCACATTCTATAGGCAGTCTTTTTTTTTGGGCAAAGTTCTTGTGATATCATCAGCAGATTTACGCCCGAGTAAAAAAGTAAATAAATAAAATAATAAAAGATCAAATTGCAAGCGCAAAATAAAAATTAGCTAGAAATTTATTTCGTTTGCATATTGAGCAGAAAGAAAAAAAAAAACAAAAACAGATCATATCGGATGTGTTTATGGTTTATAGCTGTAGCGCTTACTGATTGGCCTGTATCTGTGAGATACATTTGTATCTCTTTCGTTTCGGCAGCTGATTGCGTCATTTTAGCTACTTCTGAATGTTTTCTGCTCTTTTTTGTTTTTGTTTGGCCTTAAACAAGCCAAATGTCGCAAAGCAAACGTCATTTTTTTCTTTTCTCTCTCGATATTCGTCGAGTAAAAATGTCCTCTGAGCTCTTGGGTTATTCAACTTGTTGTAATGATGTCATTTTTTGTTGAGCTGTTTGTTGCATGCTCTCGGCACGCCTTCAAGACCCCCGGCCCCTCTTCCCCCCACAGCTCCCTCTGTCCACCACATTTTCAGCTGTCAAATCCTTTTGCCGGCCTATATAGAGCGAGGCTAAAAAATCGATAAAAGTGCCAAGTATTCTGGCTGCCTTGTAGCAGGATATATGCATGTAGACCCACACACACACACACACACACACACACCTACATACAAACAAACAAATAAACAAACAAACAAAGCGAGAAACAAACTCATAAACTAATGCCAGGCCGGCGTATGACATCATCAACAACAACAACTCAGTAGTTGTTGTCATCAGACATTCATTGGTTTCTCGTTCATCTGCATAAGCTCATTCAAGTCCACAAAACAGGCCAAATACAGGGTATATCACTTTTATACACAAGTGTCTATATTCTATAAATACTGAAATAGCTGAAAAATCCTCTAGGAAGTGTGGTAAAAATCCGCATCATAAGACCCGAAGAAAGCAAACTTTTATTTTCAACATTTATTCGAATACCCTGCACCCACTAAAAATGGATAGAACCTTGAAGATATGCAACAGACAATTTTTTGCTATAAATCAACCAATAAATGTATCTTGAGAATTAATATTCTAAAAGTTAAAATCGTTATGGTCCCTAGTCTAGTAAAAACTAGCTCTTAGTGTCAGTAAAGCTCATGGTATTGCTGTTGAGCGCACACGACTGCAGGCTTGGCGCTCAGAGATATTAAAAACCCTACAGCCGATAAACGATAAACAATATTTAATCTTAAAAAAGTTTCTATGTAAGTTATTGCTTCGAATAAAGTGCAAATATTGCGGGTACTCGTATTGACTGACAGTACATTCAATCCATATTCATATGAGAACTTGTGATTAATTTGACCATGGCAAGAGATCGTCTGAAAGAGAGAGCAATACGGTGCGAGGGAGACGTTTTTTATCAGCGTAAGATGATTATTGAGACATTGAGACGTGCGGCGAAACATGATATTAATGTAATAAAACTTGATTAAAGAGGCCATAAAAAGTTATTGAATCAAATGCGAACCCCGAGTAGGAAGTAATAGAAGAAGAACACACCAAATGGAATGAGGGAAATGCGAAAAATCTAATCAACACAAGTACTAATAATATAATATTTTCAATAAAATTAAATATCACATTTTATTAGGAAATACAAAACTCCGTAAAAAAATTAATTTATTCAAAAAGAAAATTTCATACATCAATTACGAAAAAATAATAAAATAATTTCAAATATATCATGAATGTTAAAGTTGGTTATATTCACTAATTCGCCGTTAAATAATAAATAAATAAATATAAATTAAATAAATATGAAAAAATTTGGAAAAATTACCAAACTGTTTTTAATAAATACAGATTAGCTAAAAGCAGAAATTATAAAATAAATCACGGCTTGAAAATATGGTTACAAAATTGTAAATATTATTACATTTTAGCACGTAAAAAACCAAATAAATAACGGTAAAATATTGATATATAATATTAAAATTATACACAAATTATAAAATAATTGCTTAGATTCGAATTGCTTAAATAATTTGAAATACAATTGAAATTCAACAAAAATGATACATTAAAAGTAGATGTTAGTCAAAATGCAGGTTACGGGAACGTAACGATTATAATTTTTAAAATATAGATTATGAAGTAACAGTTAATTGTTAATTTAATAACAAAAAAAAACAACCCTTATTAAATTATTATTAAATTTAATTTTTACTAATTAAATTAAATTAGAAATTTTAAAATAAATAAATATTTAAAATAAAAGTTTATACTACTCTAACCGAATTTGCCTATAATAAATAAGATGTGTCTTTTCCTCACTCTTTCCGGGGTATATTTTTGGGCTCCAATATTCTTCTATTATTTACGGTCCCTGGTTAAAGTCAAAGCGTAAGCACAAACATTTTTCGCATATCAGCTGTAAATGCAAATTTGCATTTAATTGAATATTCTGCATATTTGCAGCATACTTGCCTGCTATGTGAGGCATGCCGCATGCTGCATGGCTGAAACACAACTTAATTAAGAGGTCCACTGTCATTTGGCACTTGAAGAGGCACAAAGGGTTTATTAGGTTCATACAGTAAATGGAGCAACAGTTTCAGCTGCCGGCTAGAAAAAGCTTTTGCGACCCCCCCCCTCCCCCTGCGGAAGCAGAGCTTTGGCTTAGCCAATGTGGTTAGTTGGACGACGACCTCAGCGAGCGGCAGAGGCAACAACAACAGTGTGGTTTTAGCCGCTGTGCCTAATGTTTGTTTGTTTGTCTGTCTGTCTGTCTGTACTATCTTTTGCTTGTTTTTTGTTATTGTTGTTGTTGTTGCTCTGTTTCGCATGTTTTATTATCATTTGCGGGCACTTATTACCGTTGCGCTGGCGGCATTGAGTGCATTGCACTTTCAAGTACCCCGCTCAGGTCGGCAGCATAAAAATCTCGCTTTTCCTGCCCCTTCACAAGCTTGTGGCACAGTTGCACACATGGCTGCAACAACAACAACAACAACAACAACCACAACAACACTCAGAGAAATATAGCTCTTAAATTAATGTTGTTTTCTTCTAAAATTCCAGCTCAAATTGGAATAGAGTCGTGAATAATTTGAGATTAATGGAAAAGATTATTTGTATAATATTATTTAAATATTAATATTGTTATTATTTTATTGTTTTTAATTTTCTGATTGTTTTTAATGTTATGCATATTATTTGAATTTATTTAAATTATTTTTTAATTTTTTTTATATTCATTATCAAACATTAGACCTGATGATAGAACTACTTACAAGGCCTTACAATTTATTAAAGTAAAGTAACTAAAATCTTAAACTAAATAAAATGTATATTAGCAACTAATTTCATTTAATTTAATTGTATTTAATTGTAATTTTTGGTGTGGTTTAAGTTATAACTAATTTTTTTTCAGTTCATTGAACTGTCGATTCAAGTACGATTACTCTAGATTTTTCTCTCAGTGAACCTACATACATAAAACATTTCAATTTTTGCATACACTTTGTTGCATGTCGGTCCCTGTTTATTTGTTTTGGCATTTGGCTACTTGCCTCTTTTTGGCCACTTGTCATTTTGGCTTATAGCTAAATGCGGCCAACTCTTTGTTTACCAGTCTCGATGCAAAACTTTAATGTAAACAAATTCATGCACAGCGCCATACCAGTGTTGTCAGTTTGGCATTTTACACGCTAGACTTGGCGTATTTCAAAATAGAAAATCTTTTAAATTCTCTAGCTGCATACAAAATATATTGACGTTTTAACCGTTTCGCAGCATGGAAATATCGAAACTTTAGGTTCAGTTTCATCAAATGATAAAAACTGTATTAAACATAGAATATTATTTAATTTATGATAAATAGAAACATTAACGAAAACAATAGGTTGTTTTGATTTTATGTGTTTAAATTTAGCTAATATTTCAACAAAATACGTAGCTACTTTTAGATTATTGTTACTTTAAATCCAGATTACTCGCGTTCCGAAAACTGGCAACACTGCACAATGCGAAATCGTAATTCTCGCCGTAATTCTCTGCAGGAAGTTGCATAGTTAAACTATGCGAAATTTTTGTTTATTTTGCCTGAATCTATTTATGATTGACTCAGCGCATAAATACAGCAAAGAGTCATAGCGTGTCGTAAACTGTGCGATTTTGTTTGGTGTGTCTAGATATAGCTCTATACTCTCATTGTGCTCAGCCTCAAGAAAAGTTCGACTGCTCTTCGTGATTTCCGGACAAACAGGGAATTATATCAAATATTCCAAGTAAACTTGTGTAGCCCACAATATTAAAGAACCTAAACTTAAAATTTGGTGTCTCTAGCTGTTATAGTTTTCAAGATCTAGCTGTTTATCTTTTCGGATTAAGAATCTGTATACTTTGTGGATTCTGTTTGCTATACAAATTTTCCTCTTTTGCACAAATTTTATAAAGCATTTATAAAGCATTTTGAGATCGTAACGACTTTAATTTCTAAAATACAGATTATAAAAAAAGTTATTTATTGATTGATATAAAAAAACATTGAAAGAAAGCTTTTTTAATTAGAATCTTAAAATATTTTAAAAAAATTTATAAAACAAAAATTGAAAGCAATAAATACATTTATTAATTTTGATACAAAAGTTGTTCAAACATGTTACGGTCCCACGTTCTTTGTTTATTGTTGTTCGTAGCTTAATAAAAGCTCTTAAACCCAGCTTAAGCTCTAGGGACGGCTAAGAAGAGCTTTAAGCTTGTAATTATAAGTCTGTGTGTGGGCAGATGTTGGAGTGCTGGTCTCCAGCTGAGATTGAAGCTGCAGCAAACTGTATGTAAATGAGTAATGGATTGAAATCAAGAGAAAACAAAAAAAACCAAGAAAAAGGTAGAAGTAGAGCGTGAAATATGCCATGTAAAAGAATGTGAGGAAGGCGGAAAATGTAGGAACAATAGAGTAGGTTATAAATGGGCTCTTAATTTAAAAATATATATAGCAAAATTTATTCTAAAGCGGTTAAGCTTAAAAGCAATTAAATATGACTCAAATGTTAATGTAACTAAAACAAACGATTATTTTAAATATTATTTTGTAAATTTAAACAATTTAATGATCCATATTTAAAATCTACAACATAGTTTTAATAAACTAAAGCATGAAAGGAAACAAATCTTACAATTTATACAAGGGTAAATAATAAATAATAATAAATAAAAAATAAATAATCAAAGAAAAATTCTTTTTTATCTTATTTAAAAATTAAAAAGTTGATGAATTTAAAAAAATAAAAATAAACAATAAAAAAACAGTTAAGGAAAATAATTAAATAATCATAATCTTACAAATAAATCAAATTTTATGAATATAAAAATAAAAATGTGGGTTTTTTAAAAAATAAAGATAATTATATTAATTATATTATATTATATAGGTAATACATAAATAATACATAAATGTATGTACCTTATTTAAATAAATAAATAATATATATGTACATATATAATAGGTGAAATTTTTTTTAAATTCTTTATCTATATCTAGCAAAAAACCAATATTATTGGGAAACTTGGATAACGTAATTGAATTTCAATTGAACCTAATTTACGTAAATTTAGACAGCTTCTGCAATGCTCAATGCTGGCGGTAAACGTGCATAGTTTTTTTTTTGTTTTTTTTTTTGTATTTATTTTTGTATTTGTTTGTTGTTTGTTTTATTTTTGTTTGGCTTACATTGCCCGCCGACCTTGTGCCCCTTCGCCCTGCATAATATATCATTTGAAGCTATTTTATAAGCATGTTTCATTTGCATGTGCATATTTACCTATGTACATCTATGTATGTATATGTATGTTTGTGTATAACACGATTAGATATCGATATCGATATCGATGGCGATGGCGATGCCGTTTGCCGATTCCGGTCTTTGTCGATCTATCTATCACGTTGCCGTTGTCGTTTTTAACCTCAGACTTCCGTTTTGTGGCTAAAATGTGATATGTTGCACAGCTGGCAGTTGGTTTATGCTGCCTGGCTGTCAATATCATCAGCATTATTATCATCATCATCATTATAAACATCATCATTATTGTGATGATGAAGGCGCCTTGCGCCTTCCGTCATTTCATAAATTGCATTATATGCCCGCCAGTTGCAGTGCATTGACCTCTTCTATACGCTGCTGTGGCAAATGCTGCGTTTGTGCCACCTTCCCCCCTCCCCCCCTCCAGTTGCCACTCAGCTGTGTGTCTCTTGGCTCTAGCTTCCAGCTGCTTGCCTCCCATGGGGAGCCCTCGCTCTGCACACATTTTGCACAAATTTCGTAAAGCTCAGCGCAAGGTGACTAATACACACACACAGATACTCACGCACACACTCGCAGCTAGTATACTATATCTGAGTCTGGCTCTGGCTCACAATAGTTTAACGTCTGGATAGCTCATAGAAATTGTAGAACGAAATGCAGCCAAGAATGTAAGCAGATCTATGCACAAACAAGTCGGACGCAACCAACGGCAGTGTGACCTTAACCTCACTTTTCAGCGACATATTTTAATGGAACCTAACTCTTAAATAATCTTTGATTAGTACGGCCATAAATTTTTTAAAGATATTTTTTTATTTTATTAATATATTAATAATAATTAAATGTTTTGAATTATTAAATTTTTATACCCTGTACCCATTGAAAACTGGAAAATACAGGGTTAATAACTTTGTCAGGATGTATGTAACAGGCAGAAGAAGGCGTGGCAGATCCCACAAAGTATATATATTCTTGATCAGGATGACGAGCTGAGTTGATTTAGCCCTGTCTGTCTGTCCGTCTGTTTAAACGCTTCGATCTCAGCAACTATAAGAGCTAAAGCATCCATTTTGGTAATTTTTGAAAAGTGTATACCATAAGCGGAACCAGTTTATTTTAAATTTTAGATGCCATGCCCCTACCGCAAACAATTTGGTTATTAAATTTCAGTTTTTTAAATTCGTTGGTAACTCAAATTATTTATTTATTTTAATTGATTGAAATTAAATGTATATATATTTATTTATTTTTAAATTCCATGCCAATTTATTAATTTAATTAATTTAAATTAAAAATATATGTAAATTTATTTTACCATATTTTTTTCTTTTTTTGATTGCAATATTTTACTTGGATTCAAAGATCGATTTAATTTTGTTCTTTATCTGTTGTTTTTATATGTGCTATGTTTGAATAATTTTAATTTTTCAGCCTGCTAAAAATATGTGTTTATTATGAGCGCCATAAAAAACGGCAATGACGGCGGCAGGATATATTCATTGACGAAAGTGTGGTGTATAAATATATCAATAGCCCAGTCTGATTCATAGCCAAAAGCATTTCATGCCATGCCATCACTTCATTCACTTTGACCGCAGCGAAAGAGCAAATAAAATTGAAATTGGGAAAATAAAAAGAATAAAAGAAACGAAAATAAAAACCAAAAACCACCGGCCATTAACGAGGGAACCGTTCGGTGGTGCTGGTGGTTGAATATTTTGATTAGTACAGACGGACAGACAGACGGACGGACGGACGGACGGACAGGACAGACGGTAGGACAGACTGACGGGGGGTAGGTGCAGCAGGCAGCAACAAATTCCCAATTCTCTGTCTCAGTGTCGCGTGTCAAATAACTTTGTGCTGAGGGTTGAACCTGGATATAAAGGATGTATTTCATATGTATGTATGTATATGTATGTATGTATGTATGCCTCACATAAACAAATAGATACATTTTCCTGATGACTGATGCATTACATTTTCGTGGCACTTTTCGTTTGTCCTGCTGCTCCTTGCAGCCCAAGGTAAACACAATAAATAGCCAAGAAATAAAAGCATTCCAGTGTCTGGTCCAAACGCAAATAAAGACATTCTACACTGCGCAAAATAAACTACTAATTCTTTCAAGAATGCCGAATTTAAACAAATTAATTAAATAGTTTGAAATAATAATAAATAAAATAATTATAAATTAAAATAAATCAAAATTAAAGATTTCATTTAAAAAATGTTTATAAAAATTAAAAATTTATAAACAATAATTTAATTTAAAATATATAAAAAAAATATTTGCAAATTCGCAAAATTTTGAATTAAAATGTTGTAAAGAACAACTTGAAGTTTTTTGTTTTTAAACATATAATTAGCATAATTTTTTTAGTAGAACAATAACTTTTTACCATGTGATCTGTTTCTCTCAGTGTATTGGTAAGTAGCTTGAGCCCCAGCAGCTGGCTCTGAGCTACTGTTTGGCCTTTGCCAGAGGCGAAGGGGAACGCAGTTTGTGCCTTTCGCTTGCATGGATTGCGACTGCATAGTTTGTATATTTTGTTGTCTAGTGTAAGTGCAGCTAGAGCATGGTATATGCCATTATGTAGAGCTCTAAATTGTGTGTGCGCGTGTGTGTGTGTGTGTATGTTTTGCTTCAATTTACAAAATTTATTGGCATTTAATGCGCTTGAATGCGGGCCAACTATGAATTCTTTTTAATTAGGCACGTTCCTAGAGATGCATTGTACACTGCAAGAAATATTGTTGCTTTTGCTATTTCAGCATTCTCTGCTGCCCCCTCTTCAACTGCTTCTACTTCTTTCCAAAGAGCATTACTCATACGCAGCGTATGCGCCTAATGAAGTACAGCTGTGGCCTGAAATACACTGACAGAAAAAGGGAAATTAGGCAACATGTAGAGTAGAGAGTGAAACGGGGTTTTTAGAAACATAGAACAAAGTTAAAAATCTATCTAAAAACCCATTTGAGGTCAAACAAGGCACATTGCAGTTTCAAGAGGCCAAGGTCATATTTGCAAGCTGTCGAAAAATAAATTAAAAAGTGCTTCAACGGCAATGCGGCAAATAGCAGCTGATGTCGCATGCACTGAGCGAAATTATCGGCCATATAGATGACGATAAATGGAGGCATGAAATGCCAGAGTTGCCATATGGTTGAACATATTGCGGTGCGCTGTGCAACCCCCTTCTGTCTTTTAATTAATTAATTAACATAAATAATCAATTGAAATGCGCTCAAAAGTTGAAAGTCAGAGTTCTGCTGCGCCTTCCCCTATAGGGATTGGCGTCATATGCGCATTAGGGGTGCATAACTGCAACTGTTTAGGGTTGCCACCCTAATGCAACGATCTGTTGCAACCCCTAATATATCACAAAATATAAAAAAAAACCAACCGAAAGAACAGCAATGTTGTCAGCTGGCCCTCAAACTACCCCCATTAGATGTAACATTAAACGATCGTAAAATTGCAAAGTTAAAAATGTTGCTTGGAAAAAACATTTCCGCTAAGAAATTGTATCGGATAGCTAAAGTACTAACTTTAAAGTTATTAAATATCATAGAATTTTTCTTTTTACTTTGTTAAAAATACTTTTTAGATATTTGTATTTGATATTTTTTGTATTGATATTTATTTTTATGTATTTTTAATTATTTCATCTCAAAGAGAACTGAATAATGCCATGAAAAAACTTTTTGGTAGATACATTTTACTTAATATTGTTAAATATTTTTTTTGTTTACATTTGGTATGCATACATATTTCTTTGGTATGTTTTTAGTATAATTAAAGTAATTAATTTATTTGTTTTTGAGATTTATTTATTTTGTATGTGTATTCCTCATTACAGTAATCATAATAACAATTTGTTGTATTTGTTAATTTATTAATATAATTTTTGTTATACATAAATAAATTTGTTAAATATAAATACTATGTTGTATATTTTAAAATTGTTAAATTTTTTTGTAATTTTTTGTTAAATTTTTGTGTATATATTTTATTTTTTTATATTATTTAAATTGTTTAATTTGTTATAATTTTTTAAATACTAATGATTTTTAATGTTGTATTTATATTTTAAAAATAATTATATGCTTTTATTATTAAATATTTTTTTTTACACATTTTTATTTATTTTATATTTTGATGTATTTTTTTTTTCATTTATATATATTTTATTCATGTATATAATTCTTTAATATCATAAATTATTCTTATAAATAATTATTTTTTTTGTTCATATAATTTTTGTAATTCTTCGCTTTGGGAGGTATTCCCCCCTTGCGTAGCTCGTCTAGATCTCCACAACGTAGCGACTGCTGCTCGAGGGACTTATGGAATAGTAGCTATTCTCTGCAAGACAAAGTGTTAACATTAGATTCTCTAGAGAGCGGAGGAGTATGGTAGAAAGGGGCGGACGGGGGAGGGGGATATACAGGGTGTTCCAACGCACCTTCATCGCTGTCAAAGCTATAGAAATTGTCATCATCGCGCGTCATGGAGCGTCGGCTGCGTCGCTGGTGCTGCTGTTGCCGCTGCTGGGGCAAGCGGATGTGTTCGCCTGCGGATGCGGATGCGGATGTGGCATTCACATTGAGCAAGGTGGGCGTGGCACTGCGACGCGGCGGATACGACAAGGGCGAACCGTATTCGCTGCGGCTGCAGTTGGAGTTCTGTCGATCCAGATTCAGTTGAATATCGGCCAGCAGCTGTACGCCCCCAGTGAGATTATCCTCGATGTTGTTGTTGTTGTTGTTATTGTTGTTGTTGTTGTTGTTGTGGGGCTGCGTGGTGACAATTTGTGGTATGGCATTCCGCTGGTTATTGGTGGGCGTGGGCTGATCCAGGGGCGGCTCATCGTCCGCATCGCTGCAGATGGTCAGCTCCTCGCTGTGCATGCGACGCGGACAGAGGCGTGGTCGGCCGCCCTCGAAGCGGGAGATGAGCTTGTTGACCTTGCCCACGTCCCCCGGATGCACCTGCTCGTTGTAGGTGAGACGCAGGGAGCTGGTCTTGACCAGCGGCTTGGCTGGACGCGTCATGCTGGCGCTACGTTGCGGCAGACGCGCCATGGGGCAGGGGGCGGCAGCTGTAGCAGCGGCGGCGGTGGTGGCGGCGGTGGTGGCGGCAGCAGCAACAACAGTAGGGGCAGCGGTGGCTGTGGGCGGCTGGGTGGCGGGCAGCGGTGGTGGCAATGCCGTCGTTGGCTGCACTGCATCAGTGGTGGGCAGCGGGGGCGGTGGGGGTCGGCGCTGTGGCAAGGGCGGCGGCGGTGGCGACGCCGATGGTGGACGTTCCATATCTCTTTGCCTTTGCTCGTCATGTGGCTCGTCCTCCTCATCCTCCTCGAGCGGCTGCTGCTCCATCAGGCTCTCACAGCTGTTGCCAATTTGTGGCGTCTGCAGGCGTATCTTGGTCACGCGCGAACTGCTGTCATCTGCCTCCTCCTCCTCCTCCTCCTCCTCCTCCTCTTCCTGCTCCTCCTCATCTTGCTCGTCAACGCCGGCGCTGCTGCTTCTGCTTCTGCTTTTGCTGGCGCTAATCCTCAGCACCGGCGCATGACGCAGCGCCTCATCGAAGTCCGCAAACGCCGCCGCTGCGCCGCCGTCGCCCTCAAAGATATCGATGGACTTGGGCTTGTAGAGCGCGGGCGCCGGCCAGACGCTGCTGGACGCCTGCTTGAAGCCAGCTATGATCTGCTCGTTGGGCACCCACTGGCTGGGCACGGCCATGGCCACAGCTGTGGGCGAGGGCGTCGGCGATGGTGTGGGCGTGGCTGTGGGCGTGCTGGCCACGGCTATGATCAGCGTGGACTCGTAGGCATCCGTGTGCTGCTGATGGATGAGCACACGCGGATAGTCCTTGCTGCTGTTGGCCGGCTGTTGTTGCTCCGCCAGGGATTCGCTGCTCCAGGCGGTGCTCGATTGCAGCTGGGCGCGAATGGAGGACTCGCGACTGCCGAACGCCTCCTCGGCCAGCACATCCTGTCCGCTGTCGTCGCTGTCCTCGCTGCTGTCGCTGTGATGATACGTCCCTGGCAGCTCCTCGTCGTCAATCTCGACGGGCTCGTGGCCCACGGTATTGGGTCTGGGCGGACTGCAGACGCCGCTGTTGCCGCTGGAGCGTTGGAAAAACTTGAGCTGCGCCTGCAGCTTCTCCTGCAGCTTGGCCATGGTGCGCTCCAGCTGATTGGCCAGCGCCGCAGTGGCGCCTCCAGTTGCTGCTGCTTCGGCTTCAACTGCCGCTGGCTGATCGGCTCTGAAGCTCTTGCGCCAGCGCTGCTGCAGCTGCTCACTGGAGGTGAAGCGACGCAGGCGCGCGCGCAGCGTGGCCGTGGGTTTTGGCTGCTCCGCCTCATCGTCCGTGTCGGAGCCGGCTGTGGCAGGGGCACGTGGCGTCGGCGGCTGGCGCACGCGTTTGATGGACCTGCGCAAACGCTTCAAATGCTGACGCACAGCCTGTGGCATGTGCTGCCGGGGGCGTGGCTGCTGCTGTGCATCCTCCTGCGCCTCCACGGGCATCTGCAGCGGCGGCTGTCGCACCTTGGCAAAACGCGTGGCAGCAATGCCCGATTTCTTGCGTGGCACGGGCGGCGGCACCGCTGCCCCCTTGGCCGGCGTCGTCTCCAGGCCGCTCTCGTCGCCGCTGTGCTCGCCCAGGCTTTGCCTCAGCGTATTCTGCCTGGTGATGGCCACCGTGCTTATGTGTATGTCGTAATTGTCCGCTATCTGGCGATCCCTTTGCGCCTGCATCGCCTGCTCCACCTGCCGCTCCGCCTCGTACTGCTCCACGTAGTGCTGCACCTCTATGTTGTCCCTGCGCACCACCGTCTGCTTGGCAAACAAATGCTTCAGCCGCAGCTCGCTGAGACTCTTGTAGCCGCGCTGCAGGCGTTGCGTTAGGCTCGCTCCTGCCGCGGCGCCTCCAGCACCTCCGGCTCCTCCGGTGGCATCTGCAGCAACAGCCACAGCTGTTGGGATTTTGATCGGGCTTATGGGACGTGCCGTCGCCTGGCCAGCGTAGGGGGCATAGTAGTCATCGTCCAGGCTGTTGGCACTGCGGTAGGTGGCGCCACTCGGCTGCAGCTGCACGCCCGCCTCCGCCACGCCCACCTGCTCGTGCATCAGCGAACTGATCGTCGAGATGCGCTGCGGCGTGCGATTGATGAACTGCGCCGACGCAACGGGCACGCCCAAGCCCCCGCCAGCTCCGGCGCCACCTCTGCCACCAGCTGCGGCACTCTGCTCGGACTTGCTGCCGCTGCCGCTGCCGCTGGCGTTGGCGTCGGCGCGGGAGCTGCGGAACATGCGACGTGCACCGCGTGGCAATTTGGGCAGGGATTTGGGTAACTTTAGCTGCGGCAACGTAGGTAATTTGGCTGCAAAATAGATTGCAGGGAAATTCGTTATGTTATTAAAATATCTAGAGTACTGGGTATTCAACAGTCGGACCCATTCGACAGTTTAACTTCGTTCTTACTGGTTTTAATTAGTATTTATTACAGCTTGTGCAATTAATTAATTTAAGTTTGTGTTGAATTTGTTTGGATAAAGTTTTTAATTTTTTTTAAAATTTATATGACTACAAAAAAATTTAAATCAATTTTTCTAGTTTTTTTTTTTTTTTCAAAAGAGCCTAACGTAAAAAATAAAACAATGTTTAAAAAATTAATAATGCAAACGATGCATAAAATAATTATAAATACTGAATTACATTCTAAAAAAAAATAGTAAACATAAATAAAAAATAAATACTATAGTATATATAATAAATAAAAGAAGAAGTAAAGGCAATATAAATATAAATTAAATGTATAATAATGCTAATAATAAGCCAAATTAATATAATAAATTATATTAATATAATAATATATAATTTTGATACTCGTAAATTAGTATATAAATATAATAAATACTATTAATTCCTTAATCAAAATAAATACTAATATGTACATTAAAAAAGAATGGAATGAATTAAACAAGATGAATTAACATAAAAATACTATAAAGTTAAGCCAGAAACAAAAACCGGAAAAATTAAAAAAACAATAAAAATAAATTGTTAAAGCAAAACAAAATTAGATAAAAATTTAATTAGAATATACAATAAGATGTTTCAATAAAATAAAAGCTATTTTAAAGCAATAACAATTCAAATCGAATGCATTACAAACAAAATTAAAAAATAAAACAATAAAAAAAACTAACTAGCATTGAGATCTTTTATTTGAAGTAACTCAATTAATATATATTTAATTTAAATTGCGCTTTATATTCGTACTATTTTTTTTAACAATCTTAAAATACACTTAAAAAAAATTAAAAAAAAGTATAGAGTCCAGATTAACAAATACTGATTTTTTTTGTTTTTTTTTTTGTTTTAACACTTCACTCAAAAAATATATAAAAAAAAGTCACACACAAGTGAACTAGTTTTTTTTGTAAGGCATAACACTAGCACTTGGCAAGTTACACTTAAAAAAATAATTTTAACTTTTTTTTACTTGAAACAAAAGCTGCTGTTAACACTTAATTAAATTAGCAGCACATTATTCTTGTTTGGGATTGTGTTTTGTTGTACTTCCTTGTTAAACTAGTTCAGTTTTTTGTAGGCAGTGTGAATGAACTAGTTCGCTGTGGCACGCTTGGAGTTGTTGCAGTTGCTCACCTTTCAGGCTATCCACATCGAGTCGCTGGCAAAGATTACGTAAATCCATAATGTTGCGATGATTTTGATTCTGATTCGGATTCTGATTCGGATTCGGATTCGGATTCTGCTGATGTTGCTGTTGTGGATGACTCATGGCTGCCAGTGTTGATGGCACAGTGTCTGCTGTATGTATGCGTATCGTGCGTACCACAAATCACCGTAAACGTCCGATGCAGTGCAGCATTTTAGCCAGTTTGATTGTGAGTGGAGGAACTGCAGGAGCTGCATTCGATGTGTGCGTTTAAACGCTAATTCAATTAGCGTTTCGCCTTCTGTGTTGTTTTCGCTACGGCTAGCCCTTTTTCCGAGCTATTCTCTGCTGTCTCTGCTCTTCGCTGTCGATTTTCTAGCTGGCTTTGTGCCTCTGTTTTGTTTTGTTTTCTGGCATTCCAATGCTAACTGACACATTTTCCATTTCCATTGCAATGGCATTTGGTAATTGGGTCTATGACGTTGCCAAGACACCCTGTAACATTTTCTTTCTATGATATTTTTATGTTTAGTCGCTTTGTGCGCGATTTTCCAATTGATTCATTGACACTTTTCCGTTTCTTCTATCAGTCGGTCTGCCCTTCTGTACCTCTGTCCGTCTGTCCGTCAGTCCGTCCAGCTTATAGCTTGGCTGTTTCTCCTCTAGCTCTCTTGCCAATTCTCACGACTTAGTTGTCTATTGTTGCTGCTCTCTTCTTGCTTTCTTGCTTTGCCTTTCATTGCTGTTTTTTAAGCCAAGTAATAATTACATTTATCGATTAACAAGTCAAGCTTGACGGTCATTTAATCAGTTCAACGTTCAATAAATCTTAAAAAAAAATATATATATATATATATACATTTGAATCTAACTAAGTTTCAAATTTATTTTATTCAATATAGTCATTTTTGGAGTTTTATGATTATATGTGTTCTACAAATTATTTAAGATACAAATATGACTAATGTTTTTTTATTGGAATACTATTTTGAAGCCTAGTGTTGTAAACCTTATTTTTCTTATTATCAATTTCGAGCATATTTTTGGGTCCTACAATCCCCATTTGTTTACCAAGCATAACTTATGAAATATATTTTTATAAATTTTCAACTGTCTGAATGATTCACAATTTAGTTTTTCAGGCACAACATTCTTTAAACCAAGTACCAAATACATAGTCTGAAAATAGATGAAAATACGTTTTTATGTTTTTCAATTCCACTATAATTTTTGTATTGTGTTTAAAATAAATAAATAAATATTAGATAATGATAATGGTTTTAATAAGCACAATTTCTTCTTCTCTTTGCAGATATTAACCTGAAGCGAATATACTTGGAATTTTAGCCAACGAGTTGGTCAATTGCCTGATGTTGTTGTTGTTGTTGTTGTTCGTTTGGTGTGTCGTGTATCGTTAGCATTTAAGTGTTATATGGCCAATGTAGAGCTCAATGTGCATTCTGCCACTTTCTTTGTATGCTCTTGTGCAGTAGAATTTAAATAGCAAAACGAATAGAAACGCTCAACTTGGAGGCAATTTTCGTAAAGTGTGAAAATTGTGAGCACCCCAAAGAGAAAGGAAAACCAAAGCTACATTCCAGCTGGTACAACACACGAAATTGACAATACAACTGACCCACAGTTAGTTGTAGATCTCGCCAGTTTACCGACGACAACAAACAACAAACAACAAACAATTGAGAGCAGTACGAACAGGAACAACAAACTCTGACAGAATGCGGCGGCAGTCAACGATGCTGGCCGCGATATTATTGACTGCCATTGTGGGCAGTTCAGCGGTATTGAGTAAGTTGAACAAGTATTTCAACTATTATAGCATAGATAAATTAAGGAAGTAAGGAAGCAGTAAGGAAGGAGTAAGGAAGGAGCAGATCAGTCGGGCGGAAGCCTACAGTCGAAGCTCTGTACGCAGACACAGAATGCAGAATACAATAAGAGCAAGCTTATACCTCCTTTAGAGAAAATTGTCTGTTGCATATCTTCGCTGTTTCTTGTACGAACAAATACGATGTTATAAAATACGAAGTAGGGGGGCATGGCTTTATCGACTCAGCTTGTCGTCCTAATCTAGAATATATATACTTTGTGGGATCTGCCACACCTCCTTCTGGGTGTTCCCACCTGCACTAATTTAGATTGATTTCCTCGTACTTTCTCAAAGTATAGGGTCTATAGAGTATCTGTTAGCTGAGCTAAGCGTTGCATCATGCTTAAACTAAACGCTCAATGTCTGAAAAATTAACTCCCACACGTAAGCAGTGAAAAGTAACTTTAACCGCAAGAAAAACTATATCTATTTAAAAAAACAAACTATTTTTGTAAGACCTGGCAGTTCAAATTTATGAACTTGTTGCTCTTTATGGCCATTATTAAACTGTTTAAAAGCTATAAATCGTGCTGTGTATTTAGTGCAAGAATTTGGGTATAATTTCTATGAGCTCCCGAGGGAGGAGGGGGCAGATACCTGATCAAATCGCAGCGCAACAGGAGAGGCACAGTTTTCCCCCAAAACAAAAAGAAAACCGAAATAAAAATAGCCAACAACTGCGACAGCGGATGATAAAAATAAACACAGAGAGAAAAAAACATGAGAAAAGTGCGTGAGAGCGAGGATCATGCAGTTATTTATGTGCCAAATTAGTAGAGTGTGTGCTATATTTCGACTGCTGTCCATGCCCCCCCTTACACAGATACTTCCCCTGTCTCACACATTTCTCTCATTCTCTGTCTCTTTCTCTGCAGACAACTCTCCGCCGCGTATTATCAAACAGCCGCCCACAGATGAGCTGCTTTTCAAGGTGGCGCAACAGAATAAGGAGAGCGACAAGCCATTCATTATTGAGTGCGAGGCCGATGGACAACCGGAACCGGAGTAAGTAAACCCCCTGGATGCGCCCTAGTTAGATCGTTTATGCCCATCGAGACAACTCAGCGTATGCGCAATTTACATAAATCAAACACAAAACGAACAAAAAAAATCACTTTTCCCCTACGCCATTTGAAATTCGATTCAGCATTCGTTTTTTCTGTCTTCAAATATTTTTATATAGATTTTTTCTGTGTCGCGTCGCGTCACAAATATTTTTAATTTTACACAATAAAAAACAAAAAAAAATTGGAATTTAGCACAAACAAATAGAGCGTAATTTTTATACCGGCGTTAAACTATCGCGAATACCCTGGAAAATAGTTTGCAGCACTTGTAATTTGTCTGGAATTAATGGCTGTCCTTGAACCATATGCCTGAAGTGCTTGTATTTTTTTTTGCTTTCATTTTTAATTTTTTTGAACTCAAGTGCCATAAATCATAATTTGTTGCTGCCTCAAGTCAGCTGCCAGACACGACTAGCAAATACCCTTTATGCGAAAGCAATTAGTTTAGCAACAAATCTTTAAAAAGTAACTTGAATTTGTATAATTAGAAAAATGATCTAAGAACAATTATTAAATTATAATCTAATACTATGTAGAAATATAATCTTGGCTTGTAATACTGGGAAATATTCTAGGAACATGAACAAGATATAGTATATACAGAACTTTATTGTAGTAATATTATATAAGAATACAATACAGAAATAGAATGATAATCTAGGTAAATAACCCAGGATTGTAATTTGGGAGTATAATCTAGGAATATCGTTTTGGAATACACTTTAGGACTATAGTAGTATAGAAATATCACCTAGGATGATTAAGGAACACAATTTAGTTCGTATTTGCTGTACGTAACATCTTATTAGGTGTATTTGTATCGCTTTTTTTCCATCTACCAAACCTAATATAAAACAAGTCAATAACTTTAAAGCTGTGGCTGCAGTAGCTTTTTGCGGTTTGCGGGGGAAGGGGGGGAGGTATCCAAAATCCAAAATAAACTTGATCTGCTTACTGAATAGGAGAACCTAGATCCCGAATATGGTGTCTCTAGCTCTTATAGTTGCTGAGATCTAGGTGTTCATACAGACGGACAGACGGACGGACGGACGGACGGACATGGCTATATCGACTCGGCTTGTCGTCCTGATCACGAATATATATACTTTATGGGGCGTGGCACGCCTCCTTCTGGGTGTTACACACATTTGCTCTTTGCACTAAGTTAATAGACCCTTTTTACTTTTTAAAAGTAAAGGGTCTAACAAAATCTATGCCTGTATTGGAACTACTAGCTCTCAGCTCATAAGCAAACATATTTATATATATAGATATCTCGTATTATTTTGTAACTAGCTAATTTTATGGTTTATAGCTCTATTGATATTTCGACAACAGGTGGCGCTAGCTGCCTCGCAGCGTTGAAACTAATATTTCCCAAAGTCTTTGCGTTAAAAGCACAAAATAAATTGCAATTTATTTTTGTCGACTGTGTCATGGGGCCAAATAAGTAAATTCAATTTCAAAGTTTATATGTAGTACATAAATATATACTTTTTTTGTTTTTTGTTAATGTTGCAAGTTGCAGAGAATGACGCATGCAGACTATTGATGATGTTGATGAGGTTTGCACTGGATGAGACAGCCGTCAATGACTCATTCGAGAGTCTGTCATAGACACCATTTGAGCCGCATATTATTTTATTAAATTTTAAAAAATTGTATTTTTTGGGTTTATAGCAACATTTATTTCTGTGCTCTGACGCTTTTTATAGGGTCGATTAGAACCTGTTTTGCAATAGAAACACGTTTCGTTCCGTTTTTTGTTTTGTTTTGTGTTTTTTTCGACTTCTTTTGATTATGTGCTTGTTGTACTTGCTGTCCCAATGTCTTGTCTGTTTGTCCGTCCATTGCATTCCGTCATTTCGAAATGCGGAATTTAGTTGGGTATGCTTTTCTCTGCCCCCCCTCCACCTCCCCCTCCCCCGCCCTGTCTATGTATATGCTATATTTTTATATACAAATTTTTTATTTTGACGAGCTTGGACGATGACCTCATTTGTACGTTTCGAAAAGAAGTGCGTGACTCGGCGCGTTCAAGTCAATGAAAATTATGAAAAATAGCTGACCGAAAATAGTTTTTCCTACACAGCAGCAACAGATGTCAGACGGCCACCTTCTTCTTCTTCTACTTCTGCGCTTTCCCCTCTTCCTCTCGATTTCTCGCTGGTGTATCTCTATCTCATTGGCAATATGTTAAAGCTAAAAAACAAAAAAAAATCAAGCGCCAGCCTTCATATGCTCAACTGCTTGTATACCCTACAAAAACAAATGGTGTTACATACTTTAGAAAATTTCGATGACTTAACGTCGCATAACATTTTTGGTATACACGATACAGTGATGAAATATGCAGTTTACTTGGAATTAAGTTTTAATTATATGCAGCAAATTAAAAAAAATTATTCTTTGCTTAGTTTTGAACAAATTTAGAAGCAAGAGAACAAGAGGAAAATCATATCTAAGTACATCGAGCCCTTCCCGCGAAAAAGACGTAACCAACATTTTTTCGATTTTCGGTTTTTGATGCAATTATGTTCATAATCCCCCAACTCATCTATACAAAAAATTTCATAATTTTATCTTGCGTATTTACTGAGATATCAGCCTGTCAATTATATCGCAAGCGCCAGATTTGCTGCGAATTTCAGACGCGTTCTCGCGAAAAAAACGTTCTCCTGTAAAATTTGCTTTTGTTGGTTACGTTTTTTTCGCGGGAAGAGCTCGACATATTATAATAGTACAACGAGAGAAGGACAACACTTGGTCGTAACTGAGATAGATAACCTAACTTTAAGGCTTCTTGGCAATCTACTAAATCTTACGATTTCTCACAAAGTTTCAGGCACTGCATACACTGCATGCAACATGCTTTTACAGGGTATATGTAGAACTAAAGCAGCAAAAATTACAAAACGCATTTTTATTTATTTTTACACCGACTCGTCAAATGGGTTAATAGTGGGAAATGTGTTCGCTTCGGTTCGCCTTTTTTTTGTTTTAGTTTTTTAATTTTTTTGGGCCATGACGCTTCATGTTGTTAATGATCATGCTGATAATGAAGTTTGATCATTGTCAAGTGCTGGACGGTCAGGTAGTAAGCATAACCAGTTTGACCGGATGGCGCGGCACGCTTAGAATCTGCTATAAAACACAACTACATATATTATTTTATATAATATATGTATATACAGTCGTATATAGAAAAGTATAAACCATATACAATACATAGATGAGCTTTATGGCCTGGCATGAGTTAAGCCCCATGGGCATTACGTAATATGCCGCCAAACTGAATGATGATTGTGCACTTAACGGCTTTACTTGTAGTGTACGTACTTTCTTTCTCAATTGTTTCTTCGAAGCATCTCTGGCGCACAGCGCCATCTGTCGGCGCCTTTTATTATGTGTATTATGCTGTCATGTTTGCTAGAAGAAGAAGCAGATGAAACAAAACAACAAAATTGAAAAGAAACAAGAAAAAATTAAAATGAAAATTATCGCCTGTCACCGCATTTATGCAAATGAGTTTTTCTTTTCATTTTCAATTTTACGTTTTCTTAGATTGTCTTTTATGGTTTTATGCGCTCTGTTTTAATTGGCTAATTACAGTTTATAACTGTTAATAGTCGATGCAATACTAGCTGGCGTCTAATAACATGTTTATGCCCAAGAAATATGTCATAATTAACTGACAATTATTACACACATTATGCTATTACTTAGTTAACAGACAGCAAAAATGTCTCCGATGTCTCTCAATATTGTAGACATTTATTTTATGGCCCATGCAAGTGCTTTAAACTGCGTAGAAAACTTTCAAATAAAAACTCATCTTGCAGCCCAGTTTATTTTGTGATTGGATCTCGAGAACTATGAGAGCTAGAGTTAGCAAATTTGGTATGGGAATAGCTTTATAGGTAAGCCTATCATTTATATTATTATTTATTCCAAATAACAATATTCTGTCTTCAATTTTACGCTTGTTAATCAGTTTTTATCGATTAAGGCGTAAAAGGGGCATGGCATCCAACATTTTAAATAAACTTAATGAGCGTATGGTGTAGACCTACCAAGTACTGAAGACAGAATATGTAATATTGCACATAGAAAGTTGGTATTCGGAATATATACTCTCTACTACAATGTTTACCTATCCTGAAAAGCGCATTGAAATCGGTCAATAAACACAGGAGATATCAATGAAATAATATTGCAGGCGTTGCCTCGCTCGCGCTCTGGCAGCACAGGGTGAAAAGAAGAAGAAGCATTGCTGCTACGCCTCGCATAATAGTTTTATAAAATTAAATTGAAAATATTTTTTTTTTATTTATTAACTTTTATATCGTCATCTGAATATTATATTGGTTAGTCATACTTGAAGTTGTTCTGCTCTATTTGAAGCATATCAAATTGAGCTAGGGTTAATTACTCAGACCTGTACGGTATTGCGAACCATTGAAAAAATATCTACATAAAAATATACCCTGTAAACTGCACGTACAATGGGCAAGTAGCTGCGCCCACCTGCAGCTTGAATTGAGCACCTGCTTAAGTGGAACACGTGAAAATATGCAAATAAAAAATGATACAAAAAAATAAAATAGCCACAACAACAACCACAATTGTAATAAGCATATTAATCATAACATGTAATAACGGTAAACATCAAATTAGCATAAAAGCGCTAACAAAACCAGAAAAACTCAAATAAAAGCGAAATACAGAAAGAGAAAATTTACAACAAATTTATAACATCATTTTGTGGCTGCTAAAAATAACTGTGCACGCATTGCACTGCTATGCAACAGCAACAACAATTTGTCTGTGTTGCACATTAGACAAGAACCACAACAACAACAAGTGTATGTGTGTGTGTGAGAAGGGAGGGTGAGTGTAGGGGGGGAGGGGGGACTGTGGGGAATGACAACAATAAAAGTATGTCACGCTGAATCACAGAGGCGTATAGTTCGGCATAGACACGTACTGCAGATGATAGTGAGTGATAGAGAGTGCAAAGAGTCTGTGTGTGTGGGAGATTAGGAGAAAGGGGGCGAGAGAGACAGGGGGGGAAGTAGATTGGAAGAACTAGAGATGAATCAGAGCTGATAGAGGTATAGAGGTATAGACTCATAGGCAAACATTTACACAGCTTTTGAGCGAGACTTCATTGCAGTTCATATCTTGCATTTGCCATTCGATAGAAGCTCTCTCATGTTCTCTCTCTCACTCTCTTTCTCTCCCTCTCTCTCTCTCTCTTGCTGTGGCTTAGAATTCTGTCATATTCTGTCCTTTTTCTCTCATGATTTCTCATTATTTTAAACTCTTTTATCCCAGTGTCTCACCTGTCAACTCCTTCAGGATTCTTTCGGGTCTCTAGACGAGATACTGCATGATAAAGGAACACTTTAAGAAATTAGGCATAGTCAATAATGACAGCTGTAGCTTCTGTGATGCGGAGATGGAAACATCAACGCACATCTAAACAAACTAAACAAAAAAGTATACCTCAATCTTGGAAGTTTTATTATTTCGGAAAGGCAGTTCTGAGTCCAGTGAAGATACTCATCCCGGCTCATCCGGGACATAAGACTTATCGACGTTCTTTAGGGAGTACCTACGTTCTTTAGTAGGGAGTACAATAAACCTCTTAAGTCGCGGTACAATATTCCCTGCAGTAATAATAATAGACTCAGTTACTACTTAATAACAGTCTTCTTCTTCTCTTCATCATTGGCCATGCCATGTTCGTCTGTATGAACGTTGAGTTTTTGGAAACTATTATAAAAACCAAAGCAGCAATTTTTGAAATGTTGGTAGGTGTATACCATTAAGCGATTACGTTTACTTACGTTTACCCCGTCTTGACACTCTAATCAATTGAAGCTAAATAAGAAGCGTTAGAATGCCCTATACCATTATATGTATCTATCCTGAAGGCGCATTGAAATCGTTACTGGTCCTTAATGGCTTATTTCTCTACCTAAAGCTCTCGGTTTTCCGTAGTTTACGTAGTTCCCCTTCAGTTTCTTTACACTAGTTACAGACTAGCGCAATTACTACCTACGGAGTAACAGCTCTAGTTCCCACTTAAACCAACCCTTATAATACATTTGACTATTACATTTTAGGCTTGTATATCTCATAGGTCACCATTGCCTTTTCGGGCGACTTTATAGATTATTACTTACTTCTTAGATTATTTCTTGCAGTACTGCTTAGACTATTTACTGGTGGTTAGTTATTCGTTGTCTATGCCATTTCGGCACATAGAAAGAAGGTTTTTTATCTCACGATTTGATCGACGTTTTTGTCTTTTAATTGAAATTATTTCTAAAGAAGTTCTAGAAGCTGAGGCGAGGCGTTTCAGACTGATTGTACTGACCATAAACGTGCAGCATTGTTCAGAGTCAAGTGCAAAAAAAAGAATAGAATAGAATTGAATAAAGTAGTAGTAGAAGCAAAGCAAAAAAGTCGCAAGCATTACTAAAAAGAAGAAGAAGAAGAAGCAGAGATAGGAGAAAAGACCAGATGTAACAGGTCTGGCCTCTGTCTGTCTATGCATAAATACTACTCTCTTTATATTGCCATTTGTGTATTCCAAAAAAGTTGTCTACTTGAACTTTACGAAAACTTGTTTTGGAGTTCACACTAATGTATATATATATACATGTGTGGGTGTATATCTTGTATGTATGTGTGTGTGTGTGTGTATCGCAACAATTTTGTTTAAACTTTAAAACATATGTTGCCGCTTCGACTTTTCAGCTCTTCATTGATTTCTTAGCAGCATCTGGTCATACAACATACACATACATATATAGGGTATAACAAGGGTCTGAGCTGTTACGTTGTGTTGGATAAAATATATTGTATATACACTTAGAGAAAAATCAAGAACTTTGGTACTTGAATCAAGAATTCCTGGTGTCACAAATCCAATGAAAAATGCTAGATCCAAAAACGAAATTCTTTATTTAAGCGCGTATTTTAAATTGGATTTGTTTTCTATTTTTATATTTCTATGACCTTTGAAGATTAAAATAAAATACGATTCGTAACTAATTTAATTATTCTTTGGATTTCATTTCATCTCAATTCAATATGCAGCTTTAGATTGTAGATCGAATCAACCATATTTTTCTGAGTGTATGTGTATACACATAGGGTCCATGTTTCTGTGGTTGCCTGTAGGAGGCAATGGGTCCGGCTTCATTGATTTTTCACACAAGGCTGCGCACATTGGAGGGCAGATGAAAATGTCCTTGGTTGTTATTTTTTGCCTCCTTTTGGCGCCGTTTTATACGCTTCTTTGTTTTTATTGTTGTTGTTGTGGTCGTTGTTGTTGTTAATGTTATTGTTGTTTTTATAGCTGACACGGTCTCGTCTAGCTGGCGCCAACAAAACAAAAAGCGAATCAAAATTAAGCATAGAAAAATAAAAATAAAATTTGTATGTGAAATTTATTCAAGGAATTGCACTACGAACAACTCCCTTCCTCTTCCTATTCCTTGATTTCCTCGGCTTTCCTTACCCCCCCACCTACCCCCGCTGTCGGTGTGGCACCCTCTTAAAGCGGCAGACGAGGCACACCACCCATGAAATGTGCCGCTTGTCGTCATCGTGATTAAAATCAACTTCATCAGCGCATTTTGCCATTTTTGGAGCGCCTCAAGCGCAACAGAAATTGTAACAAACTTCAGGGCGCAGTGGCGGAGGTGCAGCTTATACGACCAACAGATACGCTGCATTTTCCAAAAATTTGAAAGATAAACTAATTTCAAGTATATACATTAGGAAATGCTTAAAAAGGTCGTTAAACTCTTTAGAAATTCGTATATATGTTAAAATCTTCTAAAACAATAGAGAACTCCTTTCAAAGTTCCGAAATTTGTTACATTTATGGATTATATTGCAATTATAGTAATCAGGAAATTAAAAAAAAAAATTGTTATAAAGAGTTTTAGCAATTCCTTAAAAACTTGTATACTATTGTTAAAATATTAAAAAAATATTGTTTAACAAAGGTGCAAGATTCGTTAAAAAATTATACAAATTATTTAAAATTTATGAACATTTCATTTAAATATTGAATGTTTTTCAACTTAAAATTTTTTCAAACAAAAACAGCAAATAAATCTCGAAAAAATCTATCTTTCATAATGTTTTATAGTGTTAAATTTTGCACATATATCATAAATATGTTTTAGAACACACAAGCTATTTAATAGTTGAAACTTTGCTTAAACTAAATAATTCAATAAACCTAAAGTTTAGTCTGTGTTACAACAGTATCTTAAAGATACTTTGTGGCAAACACTTAAGTAGATGAACGTTAAAATTGCATGAGCTCTGCAGTTTTGGAAGAGTATAGACTGACAGACAGTTGGACAGACACAACCCCCAGATCATATTGTGTCGGGGGGTGGAGGGGGTAAGGTCTAGGGCTACTTCCGTACCATGATTCATGCGAATCAATCAAAAACTTTTGCACACACCCACACACACACACACACACAGACACAGACAAGAAGACAAACGCCACGTTTTGCCATTTGTCATTTTGTTGGCTTCAGCTTTGGTAATTGGGGCGGTTAAGCTACCATATAATGTCTCTATATCTACATATGTATATATGTATGTATTTGTCATACAACTTACTGCCAAATTGCAGAAAATCGATGAACTGCGACGTACAATTTTCGCAGTTTTCCCCGGCACAGAAGAAGCAAGACGCGCACAAAACCTTTAAGAGGACAAAAAACTAAGAAAAATCATATTGAAAGCAACAAAATCGCATGCTACTAACTATAAATCTTTAAACTGCTTTAGAGCTTAACAGAATTTAAGCTTATATTGAATCCGGCAAGAGCTTTAATCTTCTTAAAAGCTTAGCCAAATTAAAATTACTATATAATAATATCATTTGGCATGGACATTAATATTTGTATACAACAGTCAATTAAGTTTCAAACATTTGAAGCTTTAAACATTTCAGCTGCTTTAAAGCTCAGCCAATCAAAAGCTCAATCTATAAATAATAGCTAATGCTTTGTTTGTAATTAAGTTTAAAAGGTCATAAATGCAGTTTGCAGCTTACACACTTTAACAAGTCAGCTTTAAGAATAATTTCTGGCAATAAACTTAAAATATCCGTAAAGCTGTTGCAGCAGGAGAATTGCAAAAGCTGCTAATTTTATGACAGCTTAAGCTTGATTGAAAGCTGTTAAACTACTTAAAAATGCTGCCTAACACAGCTTATTTAATGTATTACGTAATATAAATTTTTGGGAATTTTTTAAGCTTTCAAAATAAAGATCAAACCATTTTGAAATACAAATAATGTAATACCTAGCGTACATAGATAATTTCTAGTGCGCGTTCTAGATGCAGCACACTGATAAGCTACAGCTTGAGTTGAAGCCTCGGCATGGGCTAATTTTAAGCGGTGGAAAATCGTGCGAGTTGAAAATGATATGTGTACACAAGGTAGAAGATCGTGATAGGCAGAGACAACTGGACAGTTGGACAGGCAACAAAAAAAAAACAAAAAAAAAAAAACAGAGACAGACTTTATAGTGAGTACTTAAAGTGAGAATTCCAGTAGCTCAACATTTTCAAGAGGTATTGCAATAGTTTCCCACGTTGTGCAGCTAGCTAGCGCTATTCCACTCTCTTCTATATTCAGCTATCTCTCAATCTGCTGCTTTCTTTTGCTGTGTACTTTACCGCTTTGCAAGTTCTAGCTGCTTTCTTTGGGTTTTCTTTTAGTAGCAAGTATTACCAAAGGGAACAACTCGTCTCTGTCTTCGGCCCTCTAGGTTATAGGCCAAATACAATCATTTATGCCCATTGCATCGGTTTTATTTCATTTTTGTTCCTCCTTCTGTTTTCGGCTAGTTTTTTAATGACCTGACCCGTTATACACACTGTGAGAATTCTAATGTGCAGGTAAATTCCCCTGCAGGCAGAAACAGCTGCACCGCCATGGGCCATAAAAACTACGCTCATTGCGAGCTCATAATCAAAAATTGTTTTCGTACTGTTTCCGGTGCAGGTGTTACGCTTTGGCACTAAATACGGACATCTGTGTGTGATGTAAGCCCCAAAGTGGTTAAATATAATCGATTGCTATCGATGAACGATTAATCGTGATTTGAATCGATAACTCAATTTATCAATAGCAGACCCAAAACTTCAATCTACGATTTACAACAATTTTCTAGATGGTTATCGATTAAACGATATCACATTTGACAGTTCATAGACTATATAAATCGAAAACTTTATCAAATCGAAAATATCGTCTATCATTGGCATAAAATCAAAATTTTCAATTTACAATGTTATCGATTAATCGATTTTACATCTTGTAGATTTTATTAATCTTAAACCTTACCTTTATTGAGATAGTTAAGGATTCGATTTTTATCAGCTGTACGACAAGCTTACCTTTTAGGCAGTATTGGAATAATTTTTAAACTTGCGCCGTTATCGATAAATAAATAAAACATTTGGGAGCTTTCGGCAGCCGCATAGGCTTTGATTTGTAACTGTCATGCACTAAACGTGATTATTATGCGCTATTATTGTAGCATGTTTACATAACGTTACAGACAATATTTGCATGTCGTTACGGCAGTTGATGCCACAAACTCTCACGTGTATGGGGGCTAGAGGTAGTACCGTGCCCCAAGTGAGCTTAGCCAGGAGTCTAGCGGCTTTGGCAATATAGGGGAAAACGGGAAGCGAATGCAGTAACTCAACATTCATTTGATTCATTCATACCATACAGCGTCAAGTGCGCTCTCTCTCTCTCTCTCTGTTTCTCTCTCTCTCTCTCTATAACGCTCCGTATCTCTTTCGCTCCATGTATTGGAATGCCAGAGCATAAACAACCCTTCTGTGGCATGGCTTTTATGTCAGATGTTAAGTATATACCATCAACTGTGGCGTCGTCTGCGTCTACTCTTACCACATCCATGACGTACTACCGTACTACCGTACTACCTACTCCGGCACCCTATAACCCACTCGTGCTGCCTATCGGCTTGCCAACAGGCCTTTTGTGCTGCCTTCAGTTTGCTATTTTTTTTTTTTTTTTTTTTCACTCAACTCGCAACTCCCGTCCGCCCGTCAGACCCAAGTATAGCTATGTGAATGAGTCATCCTATATGGGCTTCAGCTTGCAGCTCCAACTCCCTCAACTTCCTTACTCCTGCCCAATGTGCCACGTGTCGTTGTTCTGTTTCTGATTCGTATACAGATTCTGTTTTGTTTTTGTTTGTCTTTGTTTATTTTTTTTTAGACATATTTTGTTTGTTTGTTGCTGAAAAGCATTTATTGTTAGCGCTTGATCTCTGCTTAAGCACAAGCCAGACAGGGTTGCTGCGGCGCTGACAAGAATCGATAACAGCAACGATTTCAATGAAGTTTACGGCATCTCCAACAGTTTACAGGGTATATATGTACATATACTTGCATGAGTCTTGTTTCCGTTGATATTATTTAATGACGCTCATTTAATTGACTCGACTCTGACTCATTAAGCTCGCTTGGCAACCCTGTCAGAGAGCGGCAAAGCGGCCAAAATGTATGCACGGCATGTGCGGGTGTTTCAACTGATTGGAATATAGCTGTTAAATGACATAACTGTAACTGTAATTGTAATTGTAATTGTAATTGTAATTGTAATTGAAATCATATTTACAACAAGCTCTGACATTTGACACTCTCTTTCTGTCGCTCAAAGAACGTGTGACTGGAGCATTACAAAGTGGGCCTCCCTTCCACCCGCTCCCTATCCGCTTTGCAGCTTCTTGAACAGATTCTTGAGCAGTGGCATTCGTAACCCGTAACCCGCAGTTCTAGATCAACATGGGCCAATTTGTGTGATTTGTCTGGCATGTACTTTCAGGGCAGTGTTAAAGGTCGTCTGTCAGAGTCAAGTGCTTTTACGCTCCTTCTTTTCATTTTATTCAATTTTTTATTTTCAAATAATTAAAAGAAAATTTGAACTGTAATGGTTTATGTTCTCGATTGTTGATTTGACTGATTCAACTGAAATATTATTATTAAGCATGTTATGAACTGTTTGCTTAATAGATACATAAAATATTTAAAGTTAAAAAAAACCATAAAGCCCATTAAGGCTACAATGGGACTTATTCAAGATACTGTATTTTGTATGTCCATAATTACTATAAAGTGATTTAATTTTTGACACCGCACCGGGGAAAGGGGGAGGTATCAAAATTCTAAAAAAAAAACTTGATCAGCGTACATCATAGGAAAAAAATGCAGTATTTTAATAGGCAAAGTTAACATGTTTATTAAACAAAAGCGATTTTCCTAATCATAAATATAGGGACGGGGCAGATCAGTGGGACAGAGGCTACAGTCGGACGTAACCGACCGTAGGAGACCCTTTACTTTGAGTATATGTACATACAAACACAATCAGACGCACACACACTAAGCTACCCGCGTATGCAAGGCACACCACCCCCCCTCTGCCTAGTGCGGCAAATTGTCTGTGGCATATGTTCGCTGTTTCTTATCCGATCGAAACAAAATTCACAGCGTCGATAGATAATGTCATAAACTAGTTTAATACCAAATTACAAATCAATAGCTGTAAAACTGCGGCTACAGCGGGGGAAGGGGGGGAGGTATCCAAAATTTAAAACAAACTCGTGCTGCTTACTGAATAGGGGAACCTGAATCCCGAATATGGTGTTCCTAGCTCTTATAGTTGCTGAGATCTAGGTGTTCATACAGACGGACGGACAGACAGATAGACGGACAGACAGACAGACAGACAGACAGACGGACAGACGGACATGGCTATATCGACTCGGCTTGTCGTCCTGATCAAGAATATATATACTTTGTGGGGTCTGCCACGCCTCCTTCTGGGTGTTACACACATTTCCTCTTTGGACTAAACTAATAGACCCTTTTTACTTTTTTAAAGTAAAGGGTCTAAATACTACCGAAATACTAAAACAGGTGTTCCTAGTAATAGACATGGCTATATCGATGCAGCTCATCATTATGATCCAAAATATATATGTATTTTATTCATAAATTTGTTTATATTCAAAAAGAATTAGACTAATAACATATTATTACCCATATTTATTTGTAAATATCAAGTAATTGAAAGAAACTCAAGTTAATGCCTAAGGAACATAAACAGCATTTCCTCTTCTTCCTTCCGAGGGTTGAAAATAGTTACACTTTTAATGAGTTTTCTCTATTTTTTGTTTGGTTTTTGAAACGCACATTTGACATTTTGCATTTCTCTCCCTGCTAATTTTTACCATTATGCTCTCTCTATTACTTTTGTGTTTTTATTGTATTTCTGGGAAGTTGTGTAGAGCCCGGTTCGCATGCCAGCGACCCATTAATCAGGCCCAACAACAATGTCAACTAAAAACTTTTGGCCCATTTTTATGAGTCCAACGTACGCCTGTTGTTGTCGGCACCTTGGAGACGCGAGGTCCTTGTCGGTGTTTTTGGTGTCATTGCACGCCTTGACGTGAACAAACGTGTCAACGTTCGCGACCCCAGGACACGCCCAGTTACACTGCTCGCGCAGTTACACCCCCCGCCCGTATTGAGTTTCTGTTAGTATTTTTTCTGTTTTTTTTTTTTTTTTTTTTGTAATTTGACAATTCTATTGTAGAGTTTAAAGAGAGTAGGAGAGGGGCGAGAGGGGAGAACGAGTCGGTGGGAGTGACTGGCAGCACGCCTTAAAAGCATTTCGCTGTAGCCAACCCTTGAGCTAGTCACAACTGCAAACTGTGTCCTTAGCTTGTCTAGCTCACTCTCCTTCTCTCTCTCTCCTTCCCCCCCTATTTCTCTGTTATCCCCCACTTTGTGCTTGCTTAAGTGGCCCACGCTTGTTTGCCTTCGCGGCGTCATTCGCTTGGCCTTTTGTCAGCTCAAATTTCGTTATACATTTAAAGTTTGTGAGGCGCTGCAATTTGCGAGCAAGCTGCAGTCGCGTGTGCCTGTCTGCCTAAAGCTAACTGCTGCGGCACTCACTATTCACCACAGGTCATTATAGGTCAAATCAAGTTTAGCAACTGGCAGGGAGGTAGGGATGAAATGGAGAAAAACAGGGGCAAGAAATTTGTAACAGGCGGAGGCGTGGCAGACCCCACGAAGTATATATCGCTTATTTATCAGAAGAGTGTATATATAATATAATAAGAAATAATAGCATATGGTCAAGACAATAAATTAAAATAAATATATATATATTTAGACCCTTTACTTTAAAAAAGTAAAAAGGGTCTATTAGTTTAGTGCAAAGAGGAAATGTGTGTAACACCCAGAAGGAGGCGTGGCAGACCCCACAAAGTATATATATTCTTGATCAGGACGACAATTCGAGTCGATATATGTCCGTCTGTCCGTCTGTCTGTCTGTCCGTCCGTCTGTATGAACACCTAGTTTTTTAAAAAAAAAACTACATTTTAAAAAAAAATATTTAAAAAGCAACGTACAGGGTATTCAACACGCCCGACTGATCTGCCCAAGTCAAAATTTTTATTTATGTTTTCAATTTAACTATTTTAGACAAAGTAATAATAAACTTTGGAATTGGTTTCGTCATTTGTTTTTCTTAGATGTGGGTAAACTCTTCACCCAAACAAATAATTAATAAATATTTATTTAATAAAAATTTCGAATATACCTTAAGTATTTCAAATAATCAATATGCTGTTGGGAATAGAGTATATAACCAGCCTTAAGACTAGGACATAGCAGCTGGGATTTTTGGTTGTTAGGACGCATTCACAATACCCTGTATTTCCCTATTTTTCTGGCTGTTTACTTTCGTCTCCCTCGGTCTCTCTCTTTATCAATTATATCGCTTTTGCAAGTTTTTTTTAATTTTATTTTATTTTGTTTTTCATTTCTTTCGTTGTTTTCGTGGCTTTGAATTTCCTTTTCTGTGTTGCCTCAGCGCTTATATACTGTATATATGTAGGACGTCTATATGCATATGCCACATGCCACATGCCGCATGCAGATGAAAGGCAACCGCAAAAGCCTGGCAAAAAAGTATGCTATGGCATTTTGTTAAATGCTCTACAACCCCAGAGCCGCCTTCCTGCCCCAACTCCATTCTGCGCGCTCTCTTATGCTAGCTGACTCATGCAGCGTGTTGTTTGCCGCATTTTCTATAAAGATTTTAATCGCCTGAGGATAGCATCTAAGGATATATGTAACCAACTAGCCTGAAGTTAAGCACCAGTCAAGCAGAGCAGAGCAGAGCAAAGCTAGAGGTATAGATAGAGATAGAGATAGAGATAGAGATAGAGATAGAGATAGAGATAGAGATAGAGATAGAGATAGAGATAGAGATAGAGATAGAGATAGAGATAGAGATAGAGATAGAGATAGAGATAGAGATAGAGATAGAGATAGAGATAGAGATAGAGATAGAGATACTGATATCTATAGTTAAAGTTGCACTTATGCCCAAAAGGCAGCAGCTGCTGTGGCCATTCTGCCAGTTTCTGCTGTCTACTGCACATTTTACCGTTCTTTTTACACGCTCTTAACTGTATACTTTGTAAATGTTTTCTGTTTTTGCTCACCTGCCCGCTTGAGCACCTTTTTGAAACCCCTACTTGAACCGCTACGACGACTTGCTTCACTGCACTCGGGTCCCAGTGTGGCGCAACTCTATACTCTGCCACAGCTGAGTCAGCGTCTAGAGTTTTATTCAAATTTAGGCACTGGACAGCTGTCTCCCCCTCTCTCTCTCTCCCTCTCTCTCTCTCTGTCTCTGTATTTATGGGGTTAACTGTTGTATGGGTGGGTCAAACAGGGGTTAGGCTAAAGCTAAGCTAAACTGTGCTCGGACTGTCGTTGTGTGACGTCAGCTCAATGTGTCATTGGCACAAGCTAACGGGCTTTTAATTAACATGAATGAATGCCTGTATGAGCATATACCCCCTAGGGGCCGGAACTAGCACTAGTTCCGCTCATTATACACTTTGAACCTTTGTTCTGGGTTTTATTCTACGCATTTCACAAATTACAAGAAATTAACTCTACAAGATCTAGTCTCAAGTTTGAAAATTAAACTTCCTTCAACACAAATTGGTCAGTTATCCTAAAATTGCAGTTACTTATGAGAACTACAAAATTACAGTTTTTTTTTTAGGATTACCTCGAGCAATTATCCTTAATGTGCAGTTCAGTTTTGAGGAAGTCAAGTACATCATACTGAGCATCCATTTTTGATGTTACAAAGTGAAACTAATCATTGAAGAACTAAATTTAACGCTTAAAAAAAGCATCTAGTTTTTGCGAATTGTACAATTTATTTGTTTAAAAAAGAAACTAGTTCAACTAACTAACATAAATTGCAACACTAAAACGGAAAGTATAGAATTAAGGTTAGTTTTGAAACCTAGCTAGTTTTCACGAATCTGTTAAACGAGAACTAGTTCAAATGGCTCATCATTTCGATGATAAAAGGAAAAATTCGACTCAAAAACTATTACAACATAGAACTAAAATTCTGCATCTGTATAACAAATTATAAATTGAAAAACCAATTACAATTATCGATACTAATCGTCTAATATACATAATCGCGTTTAACAACTTGCATTATAACACGCTCGATTAGTTTGATTATAAGTAATTTATTTAGATTGAAAACAAACATAAATTTCCATTTCCTAGTTTAGTCATAGAGAAATGACAATTGATGAGAAATTGGGAGGAATGGGAGGGCGTGGCAGGACGGGGGAAGCTCGTGTCATTAGCCAGCGGCGATCTCTAACAAGTTGATTTCCACATTTAATTTGACTTAATTAACAATTTTGCTACGCTCTCTCTTTCCGTTTGTCTTTTACTTTTTCTTCACTTTTTTCCACATATTATAATTATGGCAAGTTAAATTTGATGGGGGGCGGGCGATTTAAGAAGGCGGCTTGTCTCTGCAGTCTTAAGTAATTGCAATTAAGCAGCGCAAAAGGAAGTAAACGAGAGCATCATTCATTCATTCAGCTTGAGTCAACTGATTCCAATTTCTTCACTTTTTTCGTCAATTTTCATGCAGTTCTATTCCCCAGATACAAGCCTATATATAGCTATATATATCACTCAAAAGCTCAAGTCAATTATGCGAACTGTGCGCTGCTTGAGCTTGTTAAGCGCTACAAAAAATGTGAAAATAAAAAAGTGAAAAAATATTTTTTCCCTTTTCCACTTTGACTGAGACATCGCGTATAGCTGTGCTATCACCTCCCGGCTGTCCGCTCACTCAACTACAGGTCATGGCATAGGTCAATCATTTGAATTGTTTTCAAGTGTTGTAACTCTACAAAAAAATGGTTGTCGCTGTGCGGGGACTGCCGTAGGAGGTGCACAACAAGAACTAGGCCCCTGCGAGTTTGTTGAACTTGTAACTTTTATGCGAAGGCTATGTTTGAAGTCTCGTTTTACAACTGTTTACAAATTCAGCTCAGATAAGTTCCTTCCTCCTCTTACTTCGAGTTCCAAGTGCGCTTAACTTTATTTTATGTTTACAAAATTTCTATAAAATATATAAAAGGTCTTCTTTAGTTATTTCTCTACATATCTTTTAATAAATGACATGTTGGATAGGCTACATTTGTGAACATTTAACTTAATTTCCATCAATACCTACATATACTTATCCTACATTTGCATTTTCTTCCACTTGCAGATATACCTGGATCAAGAACGGCAAAAAATTCGACTGGCAGGCGTATGATAATCGTATGCTGCGCCAGCCCGGACGTGGCACATTGGTGATCACCTCACCCAGAGATGAGGACCTGGGACAGTATCAATGCTTTGCCACCAATGAATTTGGCACGGCTACATCGAATTCTGTATTTGTGCGTAAGGCAGAGCTGAATGCATTCAAGGATGAGGAAGCACGCAGTGTTGAGGCTGTGGAAGGTGAACCCTTCTCGCTGCAGTGTGAGGCACCCGATGGTTGGCCAAAGCCAACAGTTAACTGGCTGATACAACAGACAATCAGTGCTGGCATTAAATCGATCAATAATTCACGTATGACCCTCGACCCGGAGGGTACACTCTGGTTCTCCAATGTGACACGTGAGGATGCCATCGAGGACTTCTGGTATGCTTGCTCGGCGACATCAGTCTTCCGTAATGAGTACAAGATTGGCAACAAAATACTGTTGAAGGTGAAGCAAATGGGTGTGAGTGCTGCCCAGAATCGTTTTCCGCCCAAGCGTCAGTATGTGACCCGTAAGAATGAGGTGGCATTACGTGGGAAACGTGTCGAACTCTATTGTATTTTCGGCGGAACACCGTTACCGCAAACGGTATGGAGTAAAGATGGACAAAGGATACAATGGAGTGATAGCATAACGCAAGGCAATTATGGTAAATCGTTAATAATACGGCAAGCGAACTTTGACGATGAGGGCACCTACAGTTGTGACGTGTCGAACGGCGTGGGTCAGGCGCAATCCTATTCGATCAATTTGAAAATTCAAGCTATACCCTACTTCACCGACGAGCCCGAGAAACAGGATGCCGCCGAGGAGGAGGAGGTGATCTTCAATTGCAAGGCAGCTGGACGGCCGGAGCCAACCATCCAATGGATACACAATGGCAAACCAATTGCACAGAGTCCACCCAATCCACGTCGCACTGTGACCAATAACTACATTAAGATTGTTAATTTGGTTAAGGGTGATACGGGTAATTACGGTTGTAACGCAACCAATTCCCTTGGCTATGTCTACAAGGATGTCTATCTGAATGTATTGGCTCAGGCGCCGGAGATCCTCAAACCGCCACGTGCCGAGGCCACGGTGAACGGACGTAATTTGACCATGCGTTGTCGTGTCTTTGGTGCACCCAAACCACAGGTGAAATGGCGTCACAATAATAATTGGCTAACTGGTGGACGCTATAATGTTCTACCCACTGGAGACCTGGAGATTCAGGAAGTCACCTTTGCGGATAGCGGAAACTATACCTGTTTGGCTGTCAATAAGTTTGGTAATGAATCGGCTCAAGGTTCACTTGTGGTCAAGGAACGTACGCGCATCACACAGGAACCGCAAAACTACGAGGTTGCCGCTGGACAATCGGCCACCTTCCGTTGCAATGAGGCGCACGATGATACCCTGGATCTGCGAATTGATTGGCTAAAGGATGGACAGCCTATTGACTTCGATGCAGAAGCACGTTTTGTTAAGACCAATGACAATTCATTGACCATTGCCAAGACCATGGAATTGGATTCCGGTGAATATACTTGCGTGGCCAGCACACAATTGGACAATGCCACAGCCAAAGCGAATCTGATTGTACAGGATGTACCGAATGCACCCAAATTGATTGGCATCACCTGTAATCGGGATACGGCTACCGTCTCCTGGGAGCCACAGGGTGATAATCGTTCCCCGATTCTACATTATACGATTCAGTTCAACACATCGTTTACGCCTGCCTCATGGGATACGGCTTATGAGAAGGTGCCAAGCACGGATTTCTCGTTTGTGGTCAATATGTCACCTTGGGCCAATTATACTTTCCGTGTGATTGCCTTCAATAAGATTGGCCCATCACCGCCGTCGGGACATAGCGATGCTTGCATTACCCAACCCGATGTTCCATTCAAGAATCCAGAGAACGTTGTAGGCCAGGGTACGGAGCCAAACAATTTGGTCATCACCTGGACACCGATGCCAGAGATCGAGCATAATGCACCCAACTTCCAGTATCGTGTTAGTTGGAAACGTGACATACCTGCTGCTGCCTGGGAGAACAAGGATATCTATGATTGGCGTCAGAGCAACGTATTGATTAGGGATCAGCCCACCTTTGTCAAATATCACATCAAAGTCGTGGCCATCAATGAGCGTGGTGAGTCGAACGTTGCGGCCGAGGAGGTCATCGGTTACTCGGGCGAAGATCGTCCCCTAGAGGCGCCAACTAACTTCAGCATGCGTCAGGTGACAAGTGCCACGAGTGCCTATGTCGGCTGGAATGCGGTTAGTCCCGAATCTGTGCGTGGTCACTTCAAGGGCTACAAGATACAGACCTGGACCGACAAAGAGGGCGAGGAGGGACTACGTGAGATTCATACGAATACCAATGATGCTCTGGTCACACAATTCAAACCCGATTCAAAGAATTTTGCTCGTGTCTTGGCCTACAACGGACGCTTCAATGGACCACCGAGCGCCGTTATTGATTTCGATACACCCGAGGGTGTTCCATCCTCTGTGCAATCTCTGGAAGCCTATCCATTGGGCTCATCGGCCTTCTGGCTCACCTGGAAGAAACCATTGAATCCCAATGGCAAACTAACCGGCTATAAGATCTACTATGAGATCGTGAAGGGAAGCTATGTAGGCGAACGTCGTGAATACGATCCACACATCACAGATCCGCGCATCACACGCATGAAAATGGCCGCACTCAAACCGGACACCAAGTACCGCATCTCTATTACGGCCACCACTAAAATGGGCGAGGGCACTGAGTAAGCTGCCGTTATCTCCATAATTTTGACTTTTATTTATACCCCAATTTCTCCGCTCGCAGGCACTACATTGAGAAGAGTACGTTGAGTGAGGGCTCGGCGCCGCCATCAGTACCAGCAATGACCTGGGAACAGGTACCATCTCCCAATGGCTTGCCCCGGTATCGCATCAATTGGGTGCCCAGCACTGACGGACGTTCCGGCTCACATTTCTTCACCAAATACAGGTAGAGTTTGGTCAAATAATGTACTAAAAATGGTTTAGATTTATGTTTTTATAAACCAAACGATAACACATTCCTAACAATTACAGAATTAAGGGCGAAAACGAATGGATCAATATGGATCAGGAGAAGGCAACCGATTACCAAGAAGTTGGCAGTCTAGACCCGGATACAGTTTACGAATTCCGCGTGGTCTCCGTTGATGGACATTATTATACGGATAGTCCAACCACCGAGATCGATACAAATAGCGTCGAAGGGCCCACAATGGTGCGCAATGAGAGTCTGGCGAATGCTGGATGGTTTATCGGCATGATGTTGGCCCTGGCCATCATAATCATTTTGTTCATCATACTATGCATTATACGGCGTAATCGTGGTGGCAAATACGATGTGCATGATCGCGAGTTGGCCAATGGCAGGCGGGATTATCCCGACGAGGGCGGTTTCCACGAGTACTCGCAACCGTAAGCATGCCCCAATAACGATAACGATAACGATAACTTATTGAACACATTGGCTAATATTATGGTAACTTTTGCAGCTTGGACAACAAGAGCGCTGGTCGCCAATCCGTTAGTTCAGCGAATAAGCCTGGCGTGGAGAGCGATACCGATTCGATGGCCGAATACGGTGATGGCGATACAGGTAAGTCTGCGAAACAAATGCCCAAATGCTGAACAATATTGTATTCTAGCCTAGTTATCGATAGATTTGTACGTACATTTATCAGTCCATAACCATCCAGTGTCCCAAAGTGAGCCCAATTCGTGTAAAAGCTACTTGTTTGCTCTCCACATTTGACAACACTGCTCGCATATCGTTTATCGACTATTTCGAAGATAGATACAATTATTTTGTTCAAATATCTATTACTAAAGCAATAGAAAAAGACTTTTTAGAAATTTTGTATATTTGAATTTTGAATTTTAAATAATTATAACGTTCGCCACTTAGATAGTAAATTGTTAGTACTTTTCTAAATTATCTTTAAACCGTATAGATTTCCTTTAATATGCACTTGATTAGACTTTCAAAAAAGCTGATTTTTTTATTATGCATTAACTTTGGATAATTTAAATTTTTTTTAAAAACATTCATCTTTTATTTTAAAAAGTTTTAATTATTAGTTTTTTTACCATCGATATACGAAGTGTGTGCAAAATGTGGTGTTTTTTCATAGAGCTTCTTTTAAGTACTTTTTATTTGTAATTATAATGTGTGTTTCTGTTACTTCTTTTTTGTTTGTCTTTTGTGTTTTCTATTCGTTTCGTATTATACCACTATATTGATGAATATTCATCCGATGCTGATGTAAACGATGCAGCTGTGGCCACAGCAGCTGCACATGCGGCAGCAGCTGCACGCAAAGTGGGCATTAAACAGCCACAACCACAAACAGCCTCTCCACAAAGCAGTCAGATCCCAACTCAGTTGCCGCCACCATAAGACAACGCCATGAGTCAACAAAATCACGCTGCCTAGAGCCACACACACACAGTCTCTCGATTTTGTTCCGTTGCACATACATATATACACACACACACACACACACTTACAGCCAAAGGCAGCGGCACGTTTCTCTTAGCACAGGTAGCCAAAATTTTTCTGGCTTTCTCTCGTTGTTTCTCTCTGCATTTTGTTTTCGTGCTGTTATTTTGGCTGGCTTTATTTGCGCTTTGTTTAAACTGTACCCGTTAATCGTTACTCGTTACTCGTTACTTGTTACTCGTTATTTGTTATACTTTACTTGTTAATGTTGATTTGTTATTCGTTACTCGCTATAAATTTGCATTTATATAGTATAAGTTGTAGATCTTACAGTAGGATCATCCAAGCACAGCCAACTTAACAAGCTGCAATCTAATCGCTCAACTCAAATATTCCAACTTTGAGCACAAATTTATTTGTATTTTCAATATATTTTAATAATTACCAAAAGATCATTGCATGTTCTAAAATATATATATATAAAATATATGGATGGGGCAGATCAGTTGGACGTAACCGACAATAGAATACCCTTTTACTTGCAAACACAATCAGAGGCAATAATATTGTGGCAGTTAAAGATCTATGAGGTAGCTGGCGCTTTTCTTTCAAAAAAAAAAACCTCCATCTGCTTACTGAATAGGAGACCTAAATCCCGAATATCCCCGGTGTCGGACGGTCGGAAGGTCGGACTGACAGGGCTATATCGACTCAGCTCGTCGTCCTGATTAAGAATATATATACTTTGTGGGGTCTGCCACGCCTCCTTTTGAGTGTTACACACATATTAGACCTTTTCAAAATAAAGGGTCTAAAGATATCGAATATTCCAATCGATTTATTGCTTACGAAACTTGTACCAGCAATCTAAAAAAAATATTGAATTGTGTTTGTCTTTGTGACACTGTAACTGGAGCCCATCAGGCTAAATGGATGATCCTAATTTATTTGTTATGAATCTTATTGCTAATATTTACTGATTTGTGCCTTAACTTTGTTTATCTCGTAATTTAGAATATCGTTAATTGTTTGTTATTTACGTACATACATATATTTAAATACTTGTTCAATTTGGCTTCTTATACATAATGTTTATTATTATTGCACTTGAATCATATAATTTATTTATCTATTTGTATCTACTTTTTGTTTACTTTTCTTTCATTTACTTTTGTTATTTCTATAACAATAAAAAAACGAAAACCCAAAAAAAAATCTAATAATTTATGGAATTCAAAATAAACTTATTTTGATAAAACGTAAAATAAATAAATGATAAATAAATGAAATATTAAAATTCAATCTTAAAATAATAAAATTCTTAAATGGAAACATGAATTAAATAATTATAATTTCATAAAAATTTACAACAAAATTAATAACATTAATTTACGCAAAATAAATTAAATAAAATAAACAAATTTAAATCTAAAACTAAAATAATAATTAAATAATTCAAAATTATCCAAATATGTATAAAAATAAAAAACTGATTAAATTAAAACCAAACTAAAACAATTTAACAAAATACAACAAACACAGGAATGAACGAAGATGGTTCCTTTATTGGCCAATATGGACGCAAAGGACTTTGATTTTAATTTGTAAGCAGCTAAAACGAACCGAGCCTCCCCTCCCTCTTCTACCACAATTACTCCCCCCACCCCTACAGCAAATGCGCAGCAGAACCACCAGAAGAATCACAGCAGCAACAGCAACAGCAACAAATCCCACGAAACAAACCAACAAACAAACAAACAAAAAACAAACAAAAATCAAAGTTTCAAGTTTTGTTCTTTAAGTTAAATTTTAAAATTTTATTGAAAGCGATTTCTCTTTTATAAATAATACAAACAACAAAATCAAACTAAAAACTTAAATTAATACTAGACATAAAAAACAGCACGAAAAGAATACTGCCAAGCAAGAAGAAGAAGCAACAATAACAGCAACAACGATGCAGCAAAAAGGCTATTATTAAATCAAGAACAAAAAACACAAAAAAAAACAACTGAAAATAAAACGATTCTTATATTTTTCGATTTGTATGTCTTAAGTAGCATCCAGCTCTCTTTAATTGAAACATGCTCTCTCTTAAAATGTAACTCTTACTCTGTTTCTCTCTTATCTGTTTTCACATACACACGAACACACACACACACACTTTTTTATTATGTAATGCGTATATAAATATATGAATAAATATATTTAAGTCTTAATTTAAATTTTTGTTTAAACAATAAAAAAAGAAAATTAAAAAAAAACAAGTAATGTAAATTTTCCACGTTTTTTATAGCTGTTCCCCCTACTTGAAAAGAATCGAAACAATATACTATATATATATATAAATTTTGTTAATCTCGAAAATGTTAAATATTTTGATATATATATTTTTTTTTGTAAATTTCCCATTTTTGTCTTGGCGCAGTGTGACGATATTTTTCTGTACTGTAAACTGTATTTTTTTTCTGAATAAGCGAAAAAATTACAATTTATGTTTCTATATATATAAATATTTTTTTTAAATTGTGTGTAGTAGCGCTAATTAATATTAAAACGATGCAAACTATATAAAAATACTGAATTTTTATATACATATATATATTTAAATACATTAGAATGAAACAACAAACAAATGAAATAAAGAAAAATGTGAACAATAAAACGAATTATGTAAAGTGTAAATTTTAGTTAAACTGCATTGCTTTTTATTATTTATATTTATTCTCTTATGTAGCTGTTTTAGCACCTAGCTGGGGTTGTTTTGGAAAGATGAAGAGTGATAATGGATTTTAGAAAGCCGAAAAAAAGTAAATGATACACCAAACTGCAAAGTCGAAACATTTCGAAATTCGAACAAAAAAGTTTAGTTCTCAGTAACTGCATATGGCTCAAGTGTCATAATTTTCCAATTAATATTAATAAATTTTACTATAACATTCCCCTAGAAACCTTGATTCGACAAATGTTTAATTTTTTTACCGTTACTAGGAACTACACTAGTTCTAAAAAATATAAAAACTTAAAAACCATAATTGAATAAAATCATAAAAATGGAATACACCTGAGGACATAAACCCAGCATCAATAGTCCCAGAAATCAGTTTTTGTTAATATATATACAAATTCTCTTAATTTTTGGAGCAAATTCTAAGCTCTATGATCTAACATTTAATCTTAACTGAAATATAGTCCAAGTTTGAATCGAGTAACTTGTGCCTGCTCTAGCTTATGGTGTATAAACCTCATATATAGAGTATATAGAGTACAGGTATTACCAAGTATTATTTATGTTTGTATAATTTTTAGAGTGCATTATTATTTTTTAGCGTGTGAATTGTGAGTACAAACTAAAGGTAAAGTTTTTCTTGCAGCAGCATGATTTTATTTGAATATTTCAAAATTTCTATGCTTAGTTTTGTAGTGCCTTTAGTAAACCCCATAATAATACATAATACTGTAGATGACTAATACCAATTTATAACAAACTCCTAAAACGTCAAATTTAAAAGCTATGCGAAATAACAATATTAATAATCTTAACTACAGCACTTATCTAACACTACATTTAAGCACTTGGCCAATTAAGGTGTTACGGTTTTCCGCTTTGCTCCCAAAAATAATGATACATTTCAAACCGAACTGAAGCTGAAACTAAACTGTTTGCATGCTCTATAATCACAGGTCAGTTCACCGAGGATGGCTCGTTTATTGGCCAATATGTGCCCGGGAAATTGCAGCCGCCGGTCAGTCCGCAGCCGCTTAACAACACTGCCACCTCACATCCGGCGCCCTCGCAGTCGACGCTAGGTGGCGCTGCAGCAGCCACAACCGCAGGCGGCAGCAGCGCAGCCGCAACCGGCAACACCTCTGCCGTCGCCACCTATGTCTAAGGCATCGGGGACCCTATTCAAAACATGGACAAGCGAGCCTCCAGCAGCATCCGAAATTTATTCATTAATTCTGTGTGTGTGCGTGTGCGTGTGTGTGTGCGTGTGTGTGTGTGTGTGTGTGTGCATGTGTGTGTGTGAATGCCTAAAAGAAAAAAAACAAACTGCTTCAAGTGTCTGCAAAGTAAAATGCTTAAAAAAAAAGCTAAAATATTAAGCAACTCGCTTTTAGTTTAGCTTCTTTTGCCTAAAATGTATAAAAAAATAAGAGAAAAACCATAAAAACGTAGCTAAAGCCCAATAAAAAAAAAACATAAAACAGCCTTTTATCGTTGTAAAAAAAAACCCAAAAATTAAATTGAACTTTTTTTTTTCAATTACAGTGTATTTAGGTGTGCGTATTTATCAAATATATGTATGTATATTCTTTTTCAATAATGATGTAATGATGTATGCATGGCGTGATTGTTGGTTTACTACGAATTTCCACAAGTTTTGCACTTGCAACTGCTTAAGTGTGACCAGAGCTCGGCATGATTAAGTCATAAAAAAAATAATAATAGTAGTATAAACTCTGGAACTATATTTTTAGTGCATATAGAAATTATACACACAAATATATATATATATATATTTCATAAAAGTTCTTGAAGAGTGTTTAATATTCCAAAATGTATTTGCTTGAATCCGAATCCGATTAAAACCAAACTTTTCTGTTAAATTCAATCAATTCAAAGTTTATTCCCAGTTCATTCAAGGGCATGACTTATATGTATTATAAAAGTAAAACCGGTTTACTCAGATGAACTGAAAGCGTAACAGAAACTAACCTATGTTGAACTATACATTTCCGAACTGAAACCATTTATCAAATGGTGTTTCAAATTTGTACTTCGTCGGATCTCCGACAATTATTATTAGACCTGATAATACCAACAAGTTTGTTCAAGTTGCAAAAGCTCTGCATATTTATGAGGCACAGGCCAAAGTTTAAAGATTTTTTCATAAAATATTATAAATATTCTTTTATATATATATATATATTTATATATGTATGTGTATCGGAAGATAACTGATCTATGTACTGAACTCTTGTTTAAGCAAATCAACTATTTACTGCAATTCTTTTTGTACATTTACAACATGAAATGTGTTCAATCAAATCGAGCCCTTCCCGCGAAAATGGAGTAACCAACAAAAGCAAATTTTACAGGAGAACGTTTTTTTCGCGAGAACGCGTCTGAAATTCGCAGCAAATCTGGCGCTTGCGATATAATTGACTGATATCTCAGTAAATACGCAAGATAAAATTATGAAATTTTTTGTGTGGATGAGTTGGGTGATTATGAACATAATTGCATCAAAAACCGAAAATCCAAAAAAATGTTGGTTACGTCTTTTTCGCGGGAAGGGCTCGAAATGCAAGCCAGATCGAGCCTATTGAGAAGTATCAAATAAACACCATTTTTTTTGCGTCTGTACGAAGCGTTTATTTAATTAAAACAACAAAGAAACAAAGAAAATGGCTTAAACTAAAAACAACTTTCTACAGACTTTGTGCAAATGAAGCTAAAAAAAAAAACCAAATAAAAGCAAATTAATAATTGTAATAATAACAACAATAATAAAGAAAATATATATTTGTACTTGCAACAAAAAGAAACAAATTTGATACTGATGCTTATCTTTTTTACTAATTATTAATTATGTTAATTACAATTAAAGAAACGAGAGTTAAGTTATTCATTATTTGTAAAACGTCCATAGCATAATTAAATTGTGTAATATTTCGACAAAATGAGAAACAACAAACCAAAATAATAGCAACTAGATTCTGTGCGTATTTTTTTTTTTTGTTTTATTTTTATTATATATATATAAACAATAAAACCACTTGTCCATTAATGTTTTAAGTAAAGCAATTAGTTAATTTAAATCTTATAATATATTACCCAGAGGAAAACCATTGCATTGGGTTCTACTAATTCCTAATAAAGTAACTCGCACATCAATTTCAAATGCAACGCTCGATATCGATAACTGTCGATAGCTTACGTTTATCGCAAGGCGTGGCACAAGTTGTTGCATTAAAGAACAATTATATTTCTTTTACAATATATATATATGTATGTATATTTTTTTCTTCTGCATTTAAATTAGTTGAAAATGTATGGCAACAAAAACCAAAAATTTTAATAAAAACCAAATCGAAATAAACACGAAAAAACGGAAATTTCTTATACACTTTTGGCACTTTGTAAACAAATTATTGAAACTGAACATATTTGCATAATAAATAATATAAAATATGTGTATTTTTTAAGTGTACAAAACAAAACAACTACAAATAATTGATAGTAAAAGCTTGAACGATATATACACAAAATATATACAACAAATCTGTATATGGAGTATAGAGTAAACCCAAAATGTTGCTCGAATTTTCTAGTCTGGTATGTGAAGAGCTAATTGCATACATACAGACATATAGACATACATTCATACATAGATCCGCCTCCAAGCTACAGTTGATAAGCCATGATTTATTGCTTATGTTTGTAGTATGTATTCATAACGGTAACGTATCTATATACATTTATGTACATTAAGTGGCTAAAAGCTTCAAATTATTTCATATACAGGGTTGCTTAGTCAAATTTTTGCTTAGATTTAAAAACAAAACAAAAACGAATAAAGCCTAAAGAAAATGCAGAAAATGCAGAATTAAAATTAAAATTATATAGTTTTTTGTATTAGGCACTGCACAACAATTTGTTGTTGTTATTATTCAATTAGCTATTTATAAACCAATAAAAACTTTAAGTGTAATAATCAGCTTGCACAGGAATCATATACACATATATGAACACGCCCCTTCCTCCTCCGCCTGCCACACCCACACCCACCCACAGCCTCAAGAAGAAAACAGACCAAGGAAATCAAAAATTGACAAAAAAAAACTCACAACACGCATATCCCAACGATTCGAGATGAGATCTAAAATGCATATAAAGTACAGTTGGAGAAAAAGGAAGAGAGAAAAAGAGAGCGAGAGAGAAATTGAAAGATGGACATAAAGATAAAGATAAAGTTAGGGAAAGCATGGCACAGTAGGATCGAATTTACACGTTTGAGTTACTTTATGAAGTTTTGTGCAATTCAATTATTTCAATTTGCTCGATATCGTGAGTTAGATTAGGTTTTTTAGATCCGGCAAGGGTTCTACATGTACCCATAAGGTCTTTAGTGATACCAGAATTTAGAAGATTCTGAAGAAAAGTTATTATTTAGAACGGATACACGCTTACGATATCCCGAATTATATTGATTAAAAATTTTCAACAGAACTGCTTTTGGCATCTAAGCCATATAAATACTATGGCAATAAACCAAGTTTATATCGAACCAATGCTCTGGACTTTATTTTACTTGGAATCGCACCTTAAACCAAACCGGACATTAGCAAAATTACTGTTTTCGAACCCGGTTTGAGACATTAAAAGACATTTGAGATATTTAAATAAAAATCATCATAAAACATTAATTATGCGTACAATTACATTTTTTAATTATTCCAATTTAAGGCTATATAAATTTTTAATTCATTTTCTTGTAATTTTGGTCAGATGGAACTTAAGAACCCTTCAACATTTGCCGAAAACTTAAGATGTTGTGTACAAAGTTACTAATGTCGATAAAACAAAACTTCATGAAGTAACTTCATTGTGTAAATACGAACTAACAAAATACCAAGTACATAATAGCAGACATGCCACGTACATACATACATATAAAGCATACATATACTTATATATATATTTACATGTATAGCGAACAACGATCTAAAGTTCATGCAAAAGCGATATATAGACATAAACATATATAAATATATATATACAAAAAAAAACATATATAGGGAGTTGTATAAGATTTTGCATAGATATTGTGATTTCTAACAAAACCAAATAGTCAATATTTCCAACAGAAATTTCCTCTTTTTTTAAATGTGTGAACACAAGAAATGCATAAATATTTCGATATTTATAGAACAGTTATCGGTTAGACCGATAAACTTTCCAAACAAGAATCTTAACTGAATATATACATACTATATATACTATACAATGATATAAACAAAAACCACACTGCCTGTCGGGTTTTATATACAAAACTATATATATACATATATATGTATGTATATTGCTTAACACAACAACCAAAAGAGGAGTCAAGGTATTTTCAAATATTTGCACAATACTGTGATTCCCTAGAAAACAGCAAAAGATTTAAGAAGGCAATGAAAACCCACATAATATGTAAGTATATCATATAGAACGATCTATTATCTATCAAAATATGATATATGCTAATCCAACCCGACAATTGATGTGTTTGTATTATTACCTTCAACGCAGATGTTTACATTTTGAAATGAAGAAATAAATAAATATTTACCTAACTTATGCTAAAAGATATGTATGCTCCAAATAACCAATTCAATCCAATAATTCAATTATTCAAATCCAATTTTTCAAGAACAATTTACTTAACTTAAAAAAAAACTAACCAAATGGCCTATAAAGAAAGATTTATCGAATGATGAAAATTTAAACAAAATATGCAAAAATAACATACTTTTTTAAAACTGAGTTTTTAGCGAATCGATATAAAATTAAGTAACAAAGTCATATATATATATATATACATGTATGTACAACAGCGAAAAAAAATAAGAAATTGTCTAATGAAAGCATGTTTTTGTCTTAAAACGAGCAAAACATACCAATAACAATTGTAAGGTGGATAACTATAAACAAATGCAAATAAACTAACAAAGCTGTATGAGAAAACAACACCAAACCGCAAATTTTACTCAATTTTCTTTTAAATGATATTTTTGAGGTTTAAATGCAGCTAAGTTTGGGGCCAACAGCGCGAACGCACAACGGAGACGCTCGCACGCAAAAAAGCGCAACGTAAGCGCAACGATGAGAGGACGCTATCGGTATTTTACTAAATAAAACGATTGCAGAGAAACGCTTAGTCATTTATCTTACTGACTACTGCAATAAATTAAATTGGCATGCGAAATTTTAAAGAGTTAAATCATTGCGCAGCAAAAGACAAACAGCAAATTGAAACGATAAAATGCCAACATTGCCAGATAGTGTGCGACACAGCATGATTACGTATTACGTGGCAACCTGCTATCGTCAGCATATTTTGTGGCGGTCGCACGATTGGCCACATCATCGATAACCAGCATCGATTGTCTTGCAGTATATGTAGTTGTAAGCTCAAAGTCATAAACGAAATTCGTAGGCAAAGGAATAAACAAATAGTCAGTAGTTAAATCAAATAATATGGAATACGAAAGTGTGCTGATTGTAAAGCCCGAGGTATTCATATACAAAATACCGCCACGCGCCAGCAACAGAGGATATAGGTGAGCGACGACACGAACGAACGACGATAATACAGATTAACAAAATACCACGAAAAAATTCGCCCAGTTGTTGTTGTTGTTATTGTTGCTGCTGCTGTTGTTGTTGTTGTTGTGGTTGTGTGATGCAGTCGAAAGTTTTGTGATTTCATGCAGAGACGCCCCCACACCAAGGCGATGTTATGCATGTGTGTGTGTGCGCGTGAGCGTGAGAAATGCATAAATTATGCTAAAAATGCGCAAGACACGGAAAAACTGACGAAAGCTGTGGCAAACAGCCGCAATCAAGGTTAAAAACAACAACAACAACAACAACACGACATGGCTCTTGTTGTTGTTGTTGTTATGGTTGCTGCCACTTTTGAAGTTCAATTGCAATTGATTGTTTTTCGCATTTGTGGTTCGCTTGACCATCAATTGTTTTACTTCCCTTTCTTTTCTCTGCCTTGTTGCAAATCATTCGCGCTGCAGTTTCTCTTAATTACTGTACATTTCACTTGCAAGCCTTGCGTGTGTGTGTGTGTGAGCGTATGTCTCTATATATGTGTGTGTGTGTGGCTGTGTGTGTGTATGTAAATGCGCTCTTGGGGAATCTGCAAGCAGGGTTGCCATATTGCGCACAATTGTGCTAAAATTGGTGAATTTTTTTCCAATTTCGTATAAGGTGTTCGCAGTTGCGAAATCCGCTATTTTCTACCAGATCTGGCCGTTTTTAAAGATCATTTCCTAGCAAAATTAGGCTGTGGAAAGTTGGAATTTTCAATTTTTTTTTTTTTCAAAAATAGTATGGCTTTTTTAAAAAAAATTTCCTAAAATTTACAAAATTTCCAATAATATAAAACAAAATTACAGGTGTTTTCTAACCGAAAGTAGGAGACCCTTTACTTTGTGTATATGTACTTACAAACCCAATCAGAGGCAAACAGAGGCGGCAAATTGTCTCGGGCATATCTTCTCTGTTTCTTATCCCATTGTATCGCAATTCACAGTGTCGATCGAAAATGCTATGAGCTACGAGCATGCCAAATTTCAATTTGTAACTGAGATCAAAAACAAACTCGATCTGCTTACTGAATAGGAAAATTTAAATCTCTCTAGTTGCTAAAATCTAGGTGTTCATACAGACGGACAGACAAACGGACGGACCTGGCTATATCGACTCGGCTTGTCGTCCTGATCAAGAATATAGTATATACTTTGTGGGGTCTGCCACGCCTCCTGGGTGTTACACACATTTCCTCGTTGTACTAACTAAACAGATCCTTTAACACTTTTTTAATGTGAAGGGTCTATAAAAAAATCTCGGGTGCTATACCCTGCAGAATACCCAGCACTGTAATTTAAATATAATTTTTGAAATATTTGTAAATTATCAAACGAAGAACAGCAGTTATGCTTCTCACTTATATGTCTATACCATACCTTAATTCCCGCACGCGGAGCAAATCCTGCAATATTGTTTCTTCAATAACTTCTGCGTTTATTAACCGACGTCAGTGCGCTTTTCAGGATAGATAAATACAAAGGTATAGAGTATATGCTCTTAATACCAACATTCTATTTCGATAATACGCTTGGTATTCGGTTTTTATCAATTGGGTCGTGAAGGCAATATGGCATATAGCATTTTAAATAAACCATTTTTCACTCAGTTTTGGTGTTTTTTAGTTGTTCAAGTGGCAACCGTGCATCCGAAAGCTTTTAGATATAAAAGTGTAATTGTTTTTGTTGCTACGCTTCTTGTTGACTTTCTTTGTTTTCGCTCGCGTTCACACGACACGCAGCATGATTAATTAAAAACTAATAATAATGTAATTGTATTTTGTTTCAATCAACTGTGTGCACGCAGAGCAGGGGACTGGAACCTCAAAGAGCCCACCTGGACGGGTCGGATGCGTCTGGTGGCCAAGGGCACCGCATGCATACTCAAATTGGAGGACAAGACGAGCGGGGCTCTCTTTGCCAACTGCCCCATCGATACATATCCCGGCGTTGCCATCGAAGCCGTCTCCGATAGCTCACGATACTTCGTCATTCGCGTCCAGGACGATAACGGGCGATCGGCATTTCTGGGCTTGGGATTCGGGGATCGGTCCGATTCGTTTGATTTAAATGTGGCGCTGCAGGATCACTTCAAATGGGTCAAAAATCAGGAGCAAATCGAAAAGGAGAAAACCGAACCCAAACAGGAACTCGATCTCGGTTTCAAAGAGGGTGAAACCATTAAAATTAATATGCGGATAACGGTAAGTAAATAGATATCTAGTGTTAAACAATTAAATAAATAAAGGTTATATGTATGCGTAGGCCCAAAGTAGAGGTAGAGAACTAGTATTGGTAGCCGCAGAAAACAACAAGAATATCACAATATTTTATAAAGTTTAGTTTATCCAAAAGTTTTGGTTTAAGAATAAAGGAATGTTGCGATGAGGCATAAATGTTTTAAAAATGTCTTGAATATAGATAAATATTATTTTAAAACATGCCACAAACTATCGATAGTATGAGGCTGCTATCGAAGTTAGCTCGATGGCGCCCAACCAACGATAGTGCCGATAACGCATTCGATAAATCTCAAACTGTAGATCAAACTTGCAATTACAGTAGAATCCGGTTATAGCGACATTCATGGACCGACGATTTTACGTCGTTATATCCGGCAGACGCACTATCCGAAAGGAGCAAAAAAAAAATTTTTTTTTTATATTATGGATGCCATGTTCGTAATAGGTTTTAAAATAAAACAAATTAATTTTTTAATCAAAACAAAAAATTTAATACAGTAGAATCCGGTTATAGCGACTTTCAAGGGACCGACGATTTTACGTCGTTATATCCGGAAGACAAAATCCATGATTTTGTTTCTTTTTCGTATTGAAAAAACACAAAATCCATGATTTTGTTTGCTTCTTTTAGCATTGTTAAAGAAATCAAATTTTCCTCTTTTTCGGCACGTCGCAATATCCGGTTGAATTGTGAAAAATCTCGTCGGTATAAGCGGTTTGACGCTAAAAGCGAAGACGTTCTAAGCGGAGGCCCTTTCATATAAGTTTGTATGGGGACCAACCAAGCCATCGAGTTTTCGTCGCAATAACCGGACGGACGCTATAAGCGGCGTCGTTATAACCGGATTCTACTGTATCTGTTTATTGTGCCAGTTTCAGTAACTAAGTTGGTTTTTTTTCTCCTTGCGCTTGTTTCAGAAAAAGGATGGCTCCGAGGGCAGCTCACGCACTGGCAAGGGCAAGGGCACTGGCGGGGTGCTGCCACCGCCCCCTGGTGGCCTGGGCAAAATCGCACCACCCCCGGCAGCCGCAACGCCAGCGACGTCACGCCAGAGTCCTGGCGTATCGCCGGCACATCGAACAAGCGGCGGCAGCGAATGGACCGATTACGCATCCGCCGGGTGAGTCGAGATGTGAATCAGTCAGAGCCGGAGACCAATCGATAACTAACATTCGATCCTACTTTGCAGGGGCAATCAAGGACAACAGAATACGGCAAATGCCAATTGGGTGCAGTTTTAGGCTGGCCTGGAAGGGGACAATTGCAAAGCAACGTCGCGCACTTATACTTTGTGTTAAGACTCCTAAATGTGTTTAACTTTCTTCTAACTACACACACACACACACACACACACATACACACACACATATATATATATATATATACACTGATACAAACGTGAATCAAAAGTCCCGCAACGCTGAAGAACTTTTGGCAAATTTAACTATTATATACTCTACACACAAGTCTGTGTGTCTGTATGTGTATATATATTACAAACTGTTCCATTGGAGCATTCCAGCTGGAAATGGATATGGAAATCATGGAAATCATGGAACACACGCATCGAGTTGAATTTTTGTAGTGAAAAGTTAATAGAGCAAGAACATTCCGTTTTTAGGGCAAAGGCATTGTAATTAGTTCAAGTAAACCCCATAATGTATATCGTTATCGTTAAACTTTAGCTGGCCGATTATCGATTAACTAATTTGAAATTTCATACACACAACTAAACACGCGCTTAGTATTTAAGTAAATTAAATGAATTATATGTGTATATATAGCTGAATATATGCATATAACACACTCACATTTATATACTATATAAATGAGTACAGCGAGAAAGCATATTTTTTTTTCTTAGCAACAATCGATAATCTGTTGCGATAATCAAAACAAATGTAACGCTAAAACTGTATTTTGCTGTGCAGTGCATTTCAAACTGTGCGCATTTTGTTGCTGTTGATAAACAAAAGGAGGAATAATCCAAACTAGTTGCGATTTAACTAAATTAATGTTTTGTTCACTGTAATGTTTATATTAGCTGCTGCAACTGGCACACACACACACACACACACACACATACACATGTATACACGCTCTTATTACCTTGTGTTTAATCGCTTATCGATATACCTTACGCTTAAGCTGTTATCGCTGCTGCATTGCGACGCCGAATGAAATGATGCAGGCACAGTTTGAGCAGCACTTAGCATTAGCTGCTCCTGCAAACAGTTTGACAATGATTGCATTGTTTCGTTCTCTGTTATTATATAGTTTAATTAACGATCTTTTTTTGTGTATCTCCCCATCAATATTCTAATTGCCAGCTGTGCAGTTATACAAAAATTAATAATAATTCTAATATATATACAATACAAATATATATGTATACATATATCTAAATATAAAAACAAAAACTGAAAGTAACGAAAAAAGCTAATTTAATTGAATATGAAAAATAAAAATAGCAATGAATTTCAATGTACAAATGCGGCGTTTCTTTTAAATCACATGATTAAAATATATTTTTAGTTAATACTTGGGAGTTTTTATACATACAAAATACATATATATATATTCTAAATTTCCAGTTTTCTATTATACTATTTAGTCGTTACCTATTTATTTTATTTTGGATGTATTCCTAATTAAGCTCCAACTTTTTAAACCCTGTACCAATTGAAAAGTGCGACTGTTTGTAACAGGCAGAAGGAGGCGTGGCAGATCCCAAAAACTATATATATTTTTGATCGGGGAGACGAGCTGAGTCGATCTAGCCCTGTCTGTCTGTATGAACGCTGAGACTTCGGAAACTATATGAGCTAGAGCAGGTCATTTTTGAAAGGTGTACACCATACGCAGATCAAGTGAATTTAACATTTTGGATGCCACGCCCCTAACGAGAATAATGACCATATACAGAATACATTGACCATTGGCCTATAAATAAGAGAATTTTAATTAGTTAAAGATTTTCCTATTGGCATTATTTTGCAAGGCTATGCTACATATAGCCGTAGAGCAATACTGTAAAATATACCGGCGAGCGTGAGCTGTGGTACAGGGTATAAGACAGCCAGGCTTGCCCGACTGTCATGTCTTGCGGCCAAAGTTAACAAATACAAAAGCCAGAAGTAATTTTTTAAATAATTCGGTTTTTTTATTTAACTTATGCTGTTTATTTTTAGATTTTTTATGCTGTTTTGTTTGTTTTTATTAAATTGCTTTGTTTAAATTATTATCATTATTAATATTATTTTAATAATTGTATATTGTTAATTTACCAGTAAAGTTTATTACAACGCAATAGTTCATAGGATTTCTTGTTTTTAACGTTTTTTTTTAATACATTGTTTGTGTTTAATGTTAAGTGTACCTTAATGAATTAACATGCATTTCTTAACATCCTTTTTTAAGCATATCCATATATATATATATATATCTTTATATATTTATATATATATATGTGTATACGTGTGTATGTGTGTTACCTGGCTAGCTACAAGATCGGGTTTGATGTATATAGATCAGAATTGATTTATATAGATCAGAACCGATTGATTTCGATCAGAATATGATATATATCCGAATTGATTTATATAGAATCAGAATTGATTGTTATAGATCAGAATTGTTTATATGGGATCTACATTTTCTGGCAAACTAGAAAACATTATTGTGTTGGGGAGAGTTTCGGAAGCTTTGTTAAATTTGAGAGCATATCATATGATACATATACATATTATTATTTATGATCGTTTATATATATATATAACACCTAGTAAGATCGCTTTATATACATACTATATAATTAGGCATCTAACAGTAGCCGATAGTTTTGTATAATCATGTATGTATGTATATACAATATTCAAGACGAGCAGCTGCTGCGCTGGATTAAAAAGGCTACAATATATATATATATATAACTGCTGTTTGGATACAAAGTTTTGGATGTATATGGATCGTTATACCCTGGCTGTACGCCAGGTGGGGTATAACATGTTTTTGCAACAAACAGCAGTTATTATAACTATGCCAGTTTTTTGTTTTGTTTTGTTTTGTTTTGTGTTTGCTTTTTTGTTTTCGTGTCTATTTAGTTTTGTTCACTAAGTTTTATATATGCTGTGTGTTTTACAACTAACTAATCTTTAACTTATGCTGCACAGAGTAGGTTCGCGTAGGTGTGTGGGTGTGGGTGTTGGTGTTGGTGTGTGGGTGTGTGGGTGTGTGTTAGTTTCCAGCCACAATGCCCGGCAAATGCAGCGGGACTCGTGCGCTCTCGCTCACTTTCGCTCGCTTCCGAGAGAGCGAGAGCGAGAGCGCGTTTGCCACAGGCCGTCTCGTTCGCTTCGCCATCTTGTTGCAGCCGCTTTCACTTCCGCTTCCGCCTCCGCTACCGAGAGCAAACATTTATGTATCCGTGTGTTGCATGTAGGCTCGATCACAGAGGTTGCCGAAGTGCTGCTTGGTGTTTGCTGTTGCGGCAGCTGGGGCATGTGTGGCATTAGTGCTGATGGGGCATGGGGAATGGGGGTTTGGGGTGACGATGGAGATGGGAGATGGGAGATGGAGTGGGGAGTGGGAGGTAGGTAGGGGCCTTACATAAAGCGCTGCCGTTTACTACTGTAGTGGCAAATGTCCATGTTATCATCGATGGGGCTGCCGGGACGCTTGCAATGGCGCGCGATTTCGTTGGCAACAAATGCAAATAGTTCCGGTCCACTGTAACAACAAATATATAGATGTTATTAGCACAAACAAGATCAAGATCAATGGTAAAAGACTATATTGCAATAGGACATAATATAATTTAATATAATATCGAGCCCTTGCCGCGAAAAAATTGTAAGCGACAAAAGCGAATCTTACAGGAGAACGTTTTTTTCGCGGGAAGGCGTTCGAAATGCGCAGCAAATGTGGCGCTTACGATATATTTGACAGGGTGATATCTCAGTGAATACGTTGAATTAGATGAAATAAACTGTGTATTGTAGCTCTAATAGTTTCCGAGATGTCAACGCTCATGCAGACGGACATCGCTAAATCGACTCAGCTCGTCGTCCTGATCAAGAATATATATACTTTGTGGGGTCTGCCACGCCTCCTTCTGCCTGTTACATACATTCTCACAAATTCCATAACCCTGTTTTTTCTATTTCTCAATGGGTACAGGGTATAAAAAGAAGGATGGTTAATTGACAAAAGTTTACTTCGATACGGGAAAGGCGAGTGTTAATATGCCCATTAAGATTACGCAGAGCAAAGAGTAGACACTGTTTCTGCACCGATTCGATCCTATCCTGGTGGGGTCCATACTGGGGACCCCAAGCCCAGCATCCATATTCCAGAATAGGGCGAACCAGCGCAGTATACAGAAGTTAGGTGTTCATCGACCAACGCTTAATGATTCCAAGAACTCCCTTAACTCTATTAACCACTGATGATATACTTGTTAAACTTAACTTTTGGAGCGAAGCAAACACCTTGATCTTTAAAAAGTTTAATTCGGTCAAGAGATGTATTATGAAGTATATACATACGAACTTAACTAGGATAGGAGAAAGAGAGCAATAAAGTTTATCTAAATTTTCTAATTTGCGCATAATAAACAAACATCTTTCAACAAAACTATATTGCTGTCAATATCAACATTAAAAATTTCCACTTATGTAAACCTAACTCTTAAACAACATATCTATAATATTGCCTTGTACCGACACAGATCGCTGTCAATATATCTTAATATGTGAATATATAGATAGGTATATTTATTTTATAGTTTGCGTACCGTGGTCGACGAACCAAGGCCTCCTTAAAAGTGTGCAAATCATCGCCAGCTACGTTGTCGGTGGCGCCACCGAGCTGTGTGGCATTCACATCGCCATCGACGGCGTTTAGCAAATGCGTTGGCTGACCATTATGGGTCGTGGGTGGGATGTTTGCCATAATGCTCAGTCCGTTGTTGGCAAAGCCAGCTAAATTGTGATTGCCTCCACCTCCACCGCCACCGCCACCGCCACCGCCACATCCTCCACCCCCCGCGCCACAGCTCACTTGATGATTATGCTCCGGCTTGGGAGAGCTGATAATAAGAAAGTGTTCATTTCCGGGCATTAGTTAATACAATATGCTCGGAATACCACAAAGGCGGACTCACCGACGATTGGCATGTGGATTCGTGTTTTGGGTGGGTTTGCCGGCTAAATACGCCAGCAAATCCTCGCGCCGGATCATGCGGCGTTTTTTGCTGCGAGCCCAATCGGCCAGTTCACGTGTGCGTCTTTGGTAACCGCATTGCATGGCAGCATCGCTCGTGCGTTTGAGACCTTCACAAGATTCTGAAACACATAGAATATCGACCTATTAGTATCCATGGATCATACAATTTGCACTTTTAATATCCTCATGCAATCACTTCGATTAGAGTAGCAATCGGTTCGATGCTGATTTTTACGGGTCTCATTTAATGTATTATCAAAGAATTTTGTTGCAACAGCCAAAACCGATAAATATGGAAATTAAATATACATTGAAGAAAATAATGTCCAAAGTTTTTCAATCATTTATGTATAACAAGCTTCAATAAATTACTTTTAAATATTTAGATATAATAGGTTTCAAACAATTATTTGAAATTTTCATTATCGCTTTCAGAATATAGAGCTGAAACACCAAGCGATATATTCTGAACTTAAATGATATTTGTATATGAATATTTGTGTTATATTTTTTTTTTTTTTTTTGTTGTGTAGGTCTATTTGTACACTTCGACCAGAGTTTTGATCTTTTGTGTAGACCTTTCTAATGGGGTTATGGAGATCTCTGTAATTTGTGTTATATATAATTATTCGTTTTGTTATTGATTCTTCATTTACTCAAAATTCCAATCTCAATATCTCATAATGCAAAAACCATATGTTAAAAACGTATAACATATTATTATTCAATCTATTTCCCCAAATTCCCACGGGATATTTACCTTTGTAGAGTGTCGTCACAGTGCCCGCTGCTGTCTGAAAGGGTAACCACAGGGCTCCAGTCTCGTGAGCGTATGTGTTTGAAGCGCGCTCTGTAAATAATAATACGAGTATAGAGGTTATTGATAAAATTTGGATTAAATATTTTAATAGAGACTGTTAGACTGCAGAATCAGTTACCTAACAATGTTAAATTGATCAAGTGCGCAGAGAGAGAAATTTAAAACCCTATTATAGCAATATTTGGAGACAGAATATCGATTAAATCAACCAATGTATGCAATTAAATTAATTAAATAAACCCAACAATTTAAGAATAAAAGTGACTAGTGCTGTAGATTATAAGTATATACTAATGGCATTAGAAAACTTTTTAATAAATAATAATACAATAATAATACAAATAAAATAATATATATGGGTTATGTAAAATGGATTAGAAATGGCAAACTTGAAAAGGACATTAATTTTTTGTTCTTAATTAAATACTCAAGTGTTCTTAACTGATTGAACTTAATTCATAAATTGATCCATTTATCAATAATGTGATAAATATAATAAACTTAAAAAAGAGCAATTTAAGAATTTGTTATTTAATATCGACATTCGATATTTTGAATTATCCAAATTCTAGCAACTCTATTAAAAGGTACCAGAGCCGCCATTAAAGATCCATAGAATGCGCCCTGCGCTCTTCTCTTTCTTTCTTTGTCTGCGCGCTCTCTCGCTTGCTCTTTGCGCTGTGCCCTTTAATCTTTCAGCTAAAAATAGCCAACACCTGCTGCTGCTGCTGCTGCTGCTGTTGCTGCTGCTGCAGCATAAAGCAAAAGGACCAAACCAAGTGGCTGTTATCGATCCACGAGCAGAGCAGAAAAAATGGTTCTGTTAGGTAAGAGGAAAATGAGCTTACTAAAATATATATACCTATTAAAAATTATTATTTTTTATTTTTTGGCTTGCTGATACTATTATGGACGGGGTAGATCAGACGGGCCCGACTGTAGAATACCCTGTACCGTATATTGTAAATATAATTCTATAAAATTGTCACACGAAGCGTAGCTGCCATGCTTCTCCTTCTTCCTTTTTTATGTGTGCCAGCTTTAAAGCTGCCTTGCCAAGAAGCGAGCAATATTGTTTTATTTGTTTCTATATATTTTGTATGCATTGATTTTTAAGTTTTTCTCTACTAATCAATTGAATCAATTTTTAGACAAGAATCTATCGGAAAAATCGATTCTACAATATCAAAGATCGAACCCAGCTCTACAGAGAGGCCAACAATGACGGGTCTGTTTTTTATGACTTCTCTACAATCTTAAGAAAAAGCGAAAAAAAAACTGAACTAATATAAAAACCAAAAATCAGAATTAAAAAAAGCCAAAAATTGACGAGAAAAAAGCTGATTTGGCGACACTGCTCCTGCTGCCTTTTTAGATGCAACTGCGTTTTGATAATGCGTAGATGGCCGAAGGGAATAGGGGATAGAGCAGGGGGTTGTGGAGAGGATTTCTCTTAAGGTGTGTGCGTAGCTGAGAGCCCAACTAACAGACACAGAGAGAGAGAGAGAGAGAGAGAACTTGAAAGCCGGGCCTCTTGCATGCATTTGTTGTTGTTGTTGTTGTTGTTGTTGTCACAGAACGCTTCTGCCTGCTCGCTATTAATACGCTCGCCCCAACTATTTTAGGCATACACACACACACACACACACATGCATGCACATATATACATATTTGTATACGTTTCGCCATAAGCGAAAGGCAAGGGAGGAGGACGGGGCAGGGCAGGGGCTGAAGCTGCAACTCCAGCCGCAGCAGCACGGCAACACTGGCAGTGCTACTGCCTTCGCTGCCTTCGCTGTGGCAATGCTACTACTTTTGCTGCTTACCACGATAGAGCTGCGCCACGGCCGTTGCCGAATCCTGGAATGCGCCCCAGACAGTGCTGTAGGTGTTGTCGCGCTCTCGCACAAACTCCCGCTCGCCCTCGTCGCCCTGGCCATTGATTTCTCGATAGCACTGCTCCTCCAGCCAGCTCTCCTCGCCACCCGATTCCTGCTGTTGTTGCATTTCGCTGCTGTTTGTTGCTTTTGTTTTTGTTATTTTTACTGCGTTGCTGTTGCTGTTGTTGTTGTGGTTGCTATTGCTGCAGTTTTCGCTTGGCAGCTTGTGGCTCCTTTTCTTGTGCCTCTTCTCGGACTTGGCTGCTCCTCTTTGCTACGACGACAACACTGGCAGAGCAGAGCAGAGCGGAGCAGAGAACGGGCAGAGCACGCAATGACAGTGGCACACACACGCGCGCACACAGATGCACTCACACTCACGCACGCTTCGACAATTCCTGTGTGTGTGTGTGTGTGTGTGTGTGTGCGTCTTTGTATATTGCGTCGGTTGAATGTGTGTGCGTGTTCGTATGCTTACGCCTCTGACGCTGCGGCACTGCAGCTGACTTGCTTGATGTTTTAAATAATAATGTTTTTTAAGTTTTTAAGTTGCCATCCACAATAGTTGAAACGTCGTTAAACAATAGCGCAGAGATCATTTTAGCAAAGTAACCACCACAAAAAATGAACTAACATAGAGCTATCAAAGAATCGATGTCAGCAGCAATGGGCCGATAAGTCGATGGTCGATAAGTGCGCTAGTCGCTATCGACAAATCCGATTGCAAACTGAGCACTTGTAAAAAACTGGAACTAAAAAAACAATTTTCTATTACTGAATTCTGTTCAACTGCACTAACTTATTATTTTTTGTTTTCCCACATATTTTTTTTATTATTGTTGGTTAATGCATTGCCGATATTCATAGAGTTACTCTATGGCCGATATTGTTATTATCGATGTGTGTACATTTGACGTAGGTTTTTGCTATCGATACGCCAAGTATCGCTATGGTGCCGCAAAATAGCGATACAAAAATTGCGTTCTACACAGTGTTGCCAACTATCGGTCATCAATTATAACAAAAACGACCAAACAAAATAGCCTAAAATGGCTAGATTTTCAAATAAAAAATCAAATAAAAAACAACGTCAAATTTAAACAACAAAATATTATATGTAGATTCCATTGAACGTGTAACAAAAGAAGTACAGTAATTAGTTATTATTTACCATTTATTGATGTAGAAATGTGCTCAAAATCAATTTAAACTTTCGAAAGTTATATATTTTTTTAACTGTAAACATAACATTAGGTACATTAGGCCATATTGCAATTTTTTCATTATTTATGAGCAGATATAACAATTTCATTTGTTTTGTTTATCTCGCATTAATATTGGTTCTATTGTATACTCTTTCAGTAATAGTATACTCATCATCAAAGATACCTTACATGTACGCCCATACAAATTTCGGCACATACAAATTAGGCGCATATATTTTTCAATTTTTTTTATTTCATAGTAAAATATACACATTTTTAACACACAAACAAATTTTTTTGATATTTTGGGTTAGCTTGAGCTCCTGATTTGACAATAAAAATGCCAGGTTATTTTCCTTATATTTGCCAATATATTTTGACTTGAATTTGTAAAACAACCAAGTTAATTTTGTTAAATAGCCAGTAATACAAGTTGTTTCCTGTTTTCGTCAATTGAAAATAGTCAAATTTCTCATAAAAATGGCTTAGTTGGCAACACTGATCTCTTAAGACGCAATTTTTATTTATCGTTATCCGACTGGCGCGCCAAAAGTTTGAAAACTCATGAATTTGAACAGAATTAAACATTTTTACGGGGCCGATCAGTCGAATGGGCCAGACTGTAGAATACCCTGTATGCTATACTTTAAATATAATTTTCTAAAACTGTCACACAAAGCGTAGCAGCAATGCTTCTTCTTTTTACTTGTTTATTGGTGCCAGCTTTAATGGCTGCGCTGCTAGAGGCCTAGCGATGCAAAGTCTGCAATATTGTTTCGTTAATAACTTCTGTATTTACTAACCAATTGCTATGCGCTTTTCAGGATAGTTAAATATAATAGAAGAGAGTATACATTTCGAATAACAACATTCTAAGTTTAATATTACGTTTGTTGTTCAACTTTTTAATTTAAAAAATAAGAGGTTATGTGGGTTTTATTGATATTTGGCGAAATGGGGGCGTGAAATCCAAGATTTGAAATAAACTTAATCTGCATACTGAATACACCTACCTATAGCAAACGAATTTGGCATCTGTAGCTCTTGTAGTTTCCGAAATCAACGTGTCGTACAAACGGACATGGCTTTATCGACTCAGCTCGTCATCCTGTCCTTCTATCTGTTACATACATGCTCACAAAGTTATTAACCCTGTTTTCTCCATTTTTCATTGGGTACAGGGTACCCAAAAAATGGATTTAAATTTAGAAATTAAACAAATGAAGTTTTTACTGCCACTCACATGCCGTATTATACTTAAGCAATATTTAATAATAATTTCCTAATTTAGGAAAATTATCATCAATATTAGTTATAGTAAAAACTAGTAAAAATATGTAGTGTTTGATGTTAGAAGAGTTTTATTAGCCTATAATCCTGCAAGGGCGCAGGAGCTTCGACCAGCCGAAGACGTTGATGGAGGTTCGTTTGTTCAGTTTTTCATAAAAATGTGCATTTGAATAAATTTACTTAGACTGGGGATGTTTATGTTTAAATATTACATGTTCAATTTAATACATATGATTTATAATAATTACAACATTTACTTTAAATGGTAATTAATTTAAGTTAAATATTAATTGTATAATAGTTATTACTGCTTGCTCTTCTGCGTAGAATGTTTTTGAAGTTTCATGATTGTTGTTGTTAACGTTAGAAAACGCTATAATTAGTTAAAACTCATTGGCAGATTTTGTATTAAGTATTTAGTATTACATTTGATTGCTTTTTGGCTAAACAACAGAAAACGAAAATGCTTAAGAAGGTTTAAACAAGTTGCAAAACTTCTTGGCTCAGAGTAGATTTACATTTAGCTCGGTTTATACAATATTATAATAAACAATGAATATCATATTATATAACATGATTAGTTTGTTTACAGAGCTACTGATATTAACAACGACAAACAGCTACAACTTGACAATCCCACAATTGAATATTGTAATATTTCTACGCATGCGCAGTTTTTCAATTGCATATTCTTTCCCTTTCCTTTTCCTTTTCCTTTTCATTTTCATTTTCATTTTCATGGTTTATCAACTATTTTGGGAGCACCAGTTGTGTTTTGTTGTGTGCTTTATCTATATATATCTAACATATAGGCTTATATACTTTATAGGGTATGTGTGTGTTCATCAGCTAGAGCTGACGTTGTCTGAACCGCGAACTATTGCAGGAAGCCAAATGCAATACTTTTTAAAGTACGCTAAACTGTAGAGTAGAGTAAGGAATTAAAATATAGCCCAGGTGCAGAGAAACAGCTGCAGTTGTCGATTGATTCAAGATTGAACGGCTGCCACATCAATTGCGATAACGATAGCGATGCCTGTGCCGATAGCGATGGCGATAACGCTGCCGCTGCCGCTGCTGCTGCTGCTGCTCCTCGGCCAGGGTTTGCGAGCTTCAAGTGGCATCGTTGCCGATGCCGTTCTTCTGGTCGAGCTTGTTGGAGCCCATCTTGACCATGTAGACGAAGAAGGTGATGATCTCCTTCTCCTTGATGGGTATGGTCTTGAAGTGCTTCATGATGGTCTGCAAATAGAACAATTTATTTATTTATTTAATAGTCAACTAATCGACAAAATAATTTAAAATAAATTATACAATATAAATGTGAGATTAAAAGTTACAATGTAAATAATGTTTAAAGGTAAATGTAAGTCTGGGAATAAAAATCAAATGAAATAGGCCCCGCAGGGATTAAGGAAAACCCAGAAACCCCCAATCAGACCAGAGTAAGTGGTTAAATAGTGATAAAGGATTAGTCTATGGTACTAATTACGTTGTATTAGATGATTTCAAATAAAACATTTAATGGTGGAAATGTTAGATTCTGAAACAATTGCTTGATACAGACGATTATAGTCAGTACAGAGTATTCGAAAAGGTTCAAGCAGGGAGTAGTTAGTACTACAAATATGTAAAGCCAATGGAGTAAAATAATAAATAAACTCTCCACGCAGCAACCTGAACACAAACACAACATTTAACAGGGCGATTAGTAATAGAGACAAGATTAATTAGGAGAAGTCTACTACTGTAGGGAGGCAAATCAGTATCCAAAACCCAGTTAAGTTCACGGAGAGTGAAGAGAAGAAGTTTCTTTTGCACTGATTCAACTCTATCCTGATGTACAGAATATTGTGACGACCAAACACAAGATCCGTATTCCAGAATAGGCCGTACAAGATAAGTATAGAGTAGTTTAGTGGTATAGATTATAAGCGTGATATGTTTGTCAAATTTAAGCTTACGATCAAGGCGTAAACCTAAATGGTTACACTTATCGCTTAGCGAGTATCGCCGTATCAAATATCGTCTATCGATTGCACTTACGTCCGCCAGCTGCGCCCGCTTCATGCCCTGCCGCGTCTGCACCTTGAAGTGGCGCTTGTAGCGCCGCAGCGTCGACACGTGCAGCTGGTAGAGGTCGGGGAACTCGTGCAGATCGGTGTCCGTCTCGTTGCTGTCCTCCTCGCTGTCCTTGCGGCGCCGCTTGGTGCGCACCGACTGGATGCGCTCCTTGTGGTAGTCGCAGATGTAAATGTGCTGCGCGCTCGCGTCGCTGCTCAGCTTCAGCCGCTTCTGCGCCACCGTCTTCTGTATCCGCTTGCTGTAGCTCGCGTAGCCCGCGGGGTTGCGGCAGCGCTCAAGGTCGTCGATGAGGCAGCAGGTCTGGTCGGTGTGCCCCCCCCGCGAGTCCTCCTCGCCACTGCTGAAGCCGTTGTTCATCGCGTCGCTCGCCTGCGTTTAATTGCTGATTCTTTTCTCCAAGAGTTTTCGATTTTCCGCCTTCGTCTTGGCTGCGTTTATCGCTTTTGCTTTGTTTCTTTGTGCGTTTGCGTTTTTCTCTCCCCCCTCAATCGGCCTAGCGATGAACGGCGCTCGCGTGCCTCTGAATTAGGGATGTAAGAAACCATCGTTGCATCGAACATCGACGATGTTTTTAGGGGTTCGATGTATCGTCGATACATCGATATTCGAATTTTTGCAAAAGCGCTATTTTTGATCGTGAATTACTTATAATTGAACATATTCTTGATTTCGGTTGGTAAGTATTAAGTGAGCTTTGTTTGTATGATAACTAATTTATAACATACGTAATATTATATGATGTACTATTTGTATGACATATGTAGCCCAATCTTGCCACATTTCGTACAAGTCAACACGCTTTCACGACATACATATGTAATAAATAAAGTTATGCCCCGCACATATATTGTTAATTGTAGTATATACATATAATATAATAATATTAACTAATAATTTAAAGTCGAATAATAGTATATATTAAGAAACAGTTGAGTTTCAATATGTTGAAAAAAATTAGATTTGTTAAAATTCAAGAGGAAAAAGAATTGAAAAACTTCGATGCAGCATTGTTTTAAGTCAGATACATCGGTTATAATCGATGTTCCATTTTGTAAACATCGATACATCGATTTACATCCCAACTTTGAACTATCGAGTCAGCAATTGGTATTATTTTTATACGGAACCGTACATTTCTGCGTATGCGCTCTCTTCTGCGTTTGCTGCGCATCTGGCATATTTGCATCTCGATGCTTTTGGTATTTTATAGAGCTCGCACAAGCGGTCACACTGTACTGCTTTCTCTTCCACACGATGCAAACGGTCAACAAAATTTAAAATTTTTTTTGTTTTTCTATTATATTTTATTTTATTTATTTAATGTTAACTATGAACAGTCGACAGGCATCTAAAACACAATGAGAAAAATCTGCTGCTATCAAAATGGGACAATTTTTAAAAACAAAATATTTCTTATTATGATCGTCACATTTCAAATGATGCTTGCAAATACATGCATTCAATTGTAAAATATAGCACAAATAAGGGTAATGTAAAATTTGCTTTTGCTATAAATTTATTTTAATATTTCTCTGTATGTTTAATTTTTTTTTTTTTTTGAGGGTCTCAGGACTACTTGGTAGCTACACTCTTGAATGCCGTTCTGCCATCGCATACGCGGTTTTTTAATGAATGTGGAAAGCGGATAAAAAAAGCATCATTAGCAGATAGCCAGGAAAGTTTTGAACTGCGATTGCTAATCCTAATGATCACCAAATACAAATTGCCAGGATAGTAAAAAATATTACTCGTTAGGGTTGACCATTCATTCTAATATAAACTTTAATAACAATTTAATTTGTTTAAGAAGTTTCATCGACTGTGTCGATACTTGCTTTAAATTATTTCTTACTTTGTTTCTTGAGTATCCAAAAGCTTGCCAGCCAACTTGGATATTTATTCAAAAGTATTTGTATTATATATATTGATGTGATTATGTCCCTGATTAATTTCTTGGATAATAATGAAAAATGTAAAATTAGTCTCCAACTTGTGAAGCTGCCTCAAGATAAAGAAAATAGTATTGTTTCCCTGACTAAAAGTGGCTGTTCGACACGTACTATTGCTGAGAAGCTGCAAGTTAGTCAATCAGTGGTAGTCAAGGTGCTGAATAGACCAAATGTTTCTACATGTTGAATGATCGCCGTCGCCTCCTAATAGACTCTGACGCTCGAAATATGATGTCCAAAATGAGGAAAGATAAGCTTTTAACGCCAGCAGAGGATTCCAAGGAAATAAATAAGGGCGTAAGTCGATGGACAGCTAGAAGAGCACTGGGTAGGATTGGTTACATCGCAGCTGTGAAAAAAAACAAACCAGCTGTATCCGAGAAAAATGTTAAGGCTCGGCCAAAATTGAGGGGTCTCATATGTACCTCACACCACCATATCGAAAAACACGCTCATGTACAATATACAATCAACAAGTTCATAGCAACTTTATTTGAAGAAAACCTTTGTAAAATATATATAAAATATATTGAAAAACCCACGGCCTTATCACTCAATCGGAAAGGCCACCCCCCCATATTAACAAAAATGTTAAATCCCAAATAGAGGAGTCAAACAGCCAATGGTTTCACAAAAATCTCGACGATCCCGTCCCGGCAACACGCAACTTGTACGAGTCGAACACGCAACCGAACAGCCGCCTCGAGACTGTATAGAAATGGTTGCAAGCGGGCTCGCTACGAACGCACGTCAGACGGCTGTCGACATTTGAACTGAGAGCACTCACTTATTCGCGTTCTCCGTCCCATGCGCTCTTGTCAGTTTTCAATGCTGGCCGGCGATTTCTATTTTGTCTTTGTCGGCTTTGCTTGCTGCTAAAAAGTTTCCACGGTAGTTTGTTGATCCTATCGTATGATTCTTTATTATTTGTATATATATTATAAATAATATATATGGACATACATATATTCTGTTTTCTGCATATTTTATTTCTAATAATCGTAATGCTCGTATACAATTATTCATATTATTTTTTTAATAAATACATAAATTTATAAATATAAATATGTATACATACATATTTTACTATTAACAGTAATTTTTTAATATCAAAAATCATAATATGTAATAAGAATTAGCTAAAGCAAGCGGCTGCTCTTAAAAACAATTTATTACATACTGCGGCAACATGCAACCTGTGCGAGTCGAACACGCAACCGAACAGCCGCCTCGAGACTGTATAGAAATGGTTGCAAGCGGGCTAGCTACGAACGCACTTGCGAGGCACGTCAGTCTGCTGCCGGCAGTTGAACAGACAGCATGGACTTTTCCCGTTCTCCGTCCATGCACTGTTAGTTTTCAATGCTGGCCAGCGAATTCTGTTCTTTTTTTAAATTTAATATTATAATTTTATTTTAATTTATTTAATTTTATTCTCACCATGTCGGCAGTCTTCTGCTCGATGCATGTGCATATCGCGACAGTGCAGCTCTTGCTACAATAGGAGGCAGTGAAGCAGCACTCGACTGTTGCCTCCTTCAGGCACAGCTGGCACCATCTCTTGCGTTTCGCCTGATCGAGCTGCTGATGCAGCTGCTCCAGCTTAGAGTTCTTGCCAACTCCTCCGTCAACTGAGGAAGGCCGCAGTGGGTTTTCTTTCTACCCATTTAATATAATTGAATAATATATAGTAAAATAATAGTAATTTTATTTTTCCCCTTCGATAACAAAGGGAAAGATTACCCTGCGGCCCTTGGGATACTCTTTGAATTCTTTACGATAGGCGCGCTGTTTGCCAAGTGCCCAAATTGTCATTTGATAGGCTCCAGCAAACGCAAACAGATAAGCCGGGAGACAGGACGTCATGGCCGCGAACGAAACCCAAGCGCCGATCTCATAGGTATAGTTCGGGCATGACACAAAATTAAAAAGCAATGTTTATGGATTCGCATCAGGAATTGGAGTTCTGCGGACCCTGGTGCCAGGGGGGCGCAGATTGCGCAGGGCCAGGTGAATGGCAAAGTTGCCAAATTCACAAATGCCGAATGCAGCCAGGGCAGCCCAAACGGTACACATGAAGGGCGAGGTGTACAGGGGGTGGTTTACAGGGTACGAAACGTAGGCGGTGAATCCCCATTAGTAAGTGCAATTCTTGAATAGATTCATTAGCGGCATCGTGTTGTGGGAAAAACGGTGTACCCGCTTCACATAATGGAATGTGTAACATCCAGCGGCGATGTGCGTGGTCAGAGAGACGGCATTACTGGCTGCCTTGCCATAGATCAGCTCCGGCCGAGCATAAAAAAGCAAATAAACTACCAGAGGACCCATATATTCCGCTAGGAAAACCGTCTTCCAGCCGATCTCCGGTCCCAGATCCTTCAGATATAGCTTAGCGCTATCGGTTAGATTCAGGGTCCTCAGCGAATCCGAGTCTTTCAGCGTCTTGTCGCGCTGCTCTAGGCGTAGCGATATGCGGTTTGCATTCAGCGACTGCTTGAGCGTTTTGTTTATCAATACGCGCAGCTCGCCGATGGAGGTGGCCGAGAAGGCGGCGCTGATTTTGCCGTATGACTTGGCAGATTTGGCATCCAAAATTTCCAGCTCCATTTCTTTCTTAATATATTTTCTTTAGTCCGCACAGATTAAATTTCTGAAGTAAAAAGAGTTGATATGTTGCAGTGTGATCAGCTCGACTACAGCAAAAATTTACCAAACGTTATTCTATACGTAAATTGACAACCGCTGAGTCATCATCGAGCGAGCGTACGAATATCCCGTGCGGGAATTAAAGCCCGGGTATGCGTCCCTCCGGAAAACCATACGTCATATGTAGTGTTGATCTTTTGGATGACGCGTATAACCTTCGCAGGCCAGAGCGGAAACTTGCTCTGCTTGGCAAATTCTAATTCGTCCCGAATTGGTCGACTGGTTGGATTCCGAAGAATGCCGGAAGCAGTCGGAGCAACGGCTGCTCTCGCGTAAGTCTTGTGTCACATCTCGTACTAACCATTTAGTGGCTGAATACTCTGAACTACTTGTACCGAAGAACACGGCTATGTTATGTTGGAAAAGTTTTTACCGAGCTTCGATGCGTTGAAAAACAAATAATTGGTCAATTTGGTTGGTGTATTGTTTTTGCAATTAAATAATTCGTTTCTAAAATTTTTATAATTTAATTTATTAGATTTGTGTATGTTGGTTTAAAATAAATAAATTTTATTTATAATTTTATATCCAGTCACCTTCAACTGTTCCGAAAGATATTTGAACACCTGCTCAAAGTTGCAAAGCGCAAAATCATTAATCACTTCACGTTGCTCCGGGCTCAAAGCAGCGCGGAAGTCCTTGAAGAAGTTCGAATTGAATTCGGGAATTTTTACGAATTCCGTATAGAGTCATGTGGCGTAGAGGGTTGCCATTTCCTCGGCCCTCTCGGAGATCAATATTGGATTACCGCCATACAGAATGCTAACCCCCTCGGGCAGACGCTTATAGGGTGCCGGGAATAAAGGTCCCCGATGCTCAAGTGTAGTCCATCGTAGCTGCGGCGCATTTACGTGCTGTTTGCTTGATAACCTATTCGAGTGTTCAGCGCTGTAGACAACTTTGGTCATACGTGGACGCAGACGAGTCCCCCATGAAGCCAGAAATGGGGCTTCGGATTATATCTTGGTACTAATAGCAGTTGCAGATTAGAAAGGCATAATGTAGCACTCGGCTTTCCTCCTTTTGGTCCACGCCCTCGCGCCTCTCCAAAGTCATCTGTGGCAAAAACTTCTCGGCAAACCCTACGAACCTTTCGTAGACGCCCTCGGTGTACGGTTCATATCGTAAATAGTGCATTCTTCTAAAAATCATTTCCAACTTGGTCGCAATTTCTTTTAAGTGCTCTTCATAGGCATCGTTATCCATCGGTGGTATGTTGCCAATTTTTTTTGTCATCCTGGGGATTTCAACAGCAGACTCTTATTCCATCTCCTCTGGCATGGATTCGATCAAATCATCGGCCATGTTTTATTTATGATTTTCAAATAATGACCAAAACGATAAATAATTTAACTAATTAATAACGAAATAAATTTTAATTTTTGTAACCTATTCGAGTGTTCAGCGCTGTAGACAACTCTGGTCATACGTGGACGCAGACGAGTCCCCCAAGTATTAGTCGTGGCCACCGGAACAACCCGCACCGTCATCCTGGGGATTTCAACAGCAGACTCTTCTTCCATCTCCTCTGGCATAGATTTGATCAAATCATCGGGACCTCAGCGAATCCGAGACCTTCAGCGTCTTGTCGCGCAGCTCTAGGCGTAGCGATATGCGGTTTGCATTCAGCGACTGCTTGAGCGTTTTGTTGATCAACACGCGAGTTATCCATTGAAGAAGAAATAGATGTCTTAGCTATGCTGCCAAGTTCTCACAAGTTTTTTATTTATTTATAACTTAACAAATTTACATCCGCTTTTTATTTTTCTTAATCACATTCCACAAGTTCACCGCTTCACTGTCACTGCACAAGTGAAGTGGGAGCGATCGATGTCCCGTTTAAGTACATTTTGATCGAGCAACTCCTTCAACTAAGGCGATCGATCAACTCTTTCAACTTAGCCATCGGAGTGTGTATGTGAATCACTTGCTCGTTGGTGCTGCTGCTGGTGTTGAAGGTCAAGTTTCGGAGGCGGCAATTGAGGGGCGTGGTCCAATATGGTAACTCGCGCAGCTCGCCGATGGTGGCCGAGGAGGAGGCGCTGATTTTGCCGTAAGACTTCGCCGATTTGGCATCCAAAATTTCCAGCTCCATTTCTTTATAAATATATTTTTTTAATCCGCACCGATTGAATTTCTAAAGTAAAAATAGTCAAAATTGAAATGCAAATCTTAAATCTAACTTACAATATTGAAGCTTATATGTATATTATTGATTTTACGTGAAAAACGAATATAATATTTAAAAGAATTTATTTATGTTGGCCAATTACTTTTTTTATTTAAGCTATAAGAGAAACTTAGAACATTCGAGCTTTAGCACTTATGTATTCCCCAGCTCAATATGGTTTCGCTAAACGCCCTTCTACAGGAACAAATTTTCTCGAGTTCACTAAGAACATCCATCGTAACCTTGCTGCTAATCAATAAACTGATGTTATTTTCACTGATTTCAGCAAAACGTTTGGAGTTATAACGATAATGTGCATCAAAATTATTTTGAAGTGCGTAAAAGATTTTGCTGCATTGTCAGCATCAGTTCAAATGCCGGCAGCCGACTGACGTGCCTTGCAAGTGCGTTCGTAGCGCGCTCGCTTGCAACCATTTCTATACATTTTCAAGGCGGCTGTTCGGTTGCGTGTTCGACTCGCACAAGTTGCGTGTTGCCGGGACGCGATCGTCGAGATTTTTGTGAAACCACTTTTTTGGCTGTTTGACGCCTCTATGTATTGAGTGCTTAGTGGTAATATTGAACATATACTGTAGCTATTCTAAATATAGAATTTCTGTTTTATTCAACCATCCTGAAAAGCCATTGAAATCGGTTATTAAACACAGGAGATATTAATTGCAAATTTATTAAACACATTTGTAATCAGCATGCATATATTTATGTATAGATTTCTCAAACTGCCTAAATTGGCAGCGCTGTCTCCGCCTCTCACTGCAGGTAACTGTAAATTGCTTAGAGAGCACACAAGTTGAAGAGCGTCTGAGCGCTGCATAAGTATGTATGTGTGTATGTGCGGCAACATGCAACTTGTACGAATCGAACACGCAACCGAACAGCCGCCTCGAGACTGTATAGAAATGGTTGCAAGCGGGCTCGCTACGAACGCACGTCAGTCGGCTGCCGACATTTGAACTGAGAGCACTCATTTATTCGCGTTCTCCGTCCCATGCGCTCTTGTCAGTTTTCAATGCTGGCCTGCGATTTCTATTTTGTCTTTGTCGGCTTTGCTTGCTGATAAAAAGTTTCCACGGTAGTTTGTTGATCCTATCGTATAATAATATATATGGACATACATATATTCTGTTTCCAGCATATTTTATTTCAAATAATCGTAATGCTCGTATACAATTATTCATATTATTTTTTTAATAAATACATAAATTTATAAATATAAATATGTATACATACATATTTTACTATTAACAGTGATTTTTAAATATCAAAAGTCATAATATGTAATAAGAATTAGCTAAAGCAAGCGGCTGCTCTTAAAAACAATTTATTACATACTTACTATATTTGTTATTACTACATATACAGTAGAATCCGGTTATAGCGACATTCAAGGGACCGACGATTTTACGTCGTTATATCCGGCAGACGCACTATCCGAAAGGAGCAAAAAAAAAATTTTTTTTATATTATGGATGCCATGTTCGTAATAGGTTTTAAAATAAAACAAATTAATTTTTAATCAAAACAAAAAATTTAATACAGTAGAATCCGGTTATAGCGACATTCAAGGGACCGACGTCGTTATATCCGGAAGACAAAATCCATGATTTTGTTTCTTTTTCGTATTGAAAAAACACAAAATCCATGATTTTGTTTGCTTCTTTTAGCATTGTTAAAGAAATCAAATTTTCCTCTTTAAAATTTTTTTTTTTGTTCGGCACGTCGCAATATCCGGTTGAATTGAAATGAAAAATTGAATTGAAATTGAAAAATCTCGTCGTTATAAGCGGTTTGTCGCTAAAAGCGGAGTCGTTATAAGCGGAGGCCGTTTTCATATAAGTTTGTATGGGGACCAACCAAACCATCGAGTTTTCGTCGCAATAACCGGACGGACGCTATAAGCGGCGTCGTTATAACCGGATTCTACTGTATAATGCATTTTTTTTATTAAAAGATTGGTGTAAAAATATATATATTTATTTATATACATATTTGAATAATACATTACGCAGTATAATAAATTTATTTATTTATTATTTTATAATTTTTTGTATTCAAAGCCTACGACCTACTCACATATACAGATACAGTATGTATGCATAAGTATGCATGTGTGTATGTGCGGCAACATGCAACTTGTGCGAGTCGAACACGCAACCGAACAGCCGCCTCGAGACTGTATAGAAATGGTTGCAAGCGGGCTAGCTACGAACGCACTTGCGAGGCACGTCAGTCTGCTGCCGGCATTTGAACAGACAGCATGGACTTTTTCCCGTTCTCCGTCCATGCACTGTCCGTTTATAATGCTGGCCAGCGAATTTTATTCTTTTTTTATTTTATTTTATTCGTTTTTTTTTTTATTTAATTTTATTCTCACCATGCGCTCTTACCAGTTTTCGATGCCTGCGATTTCGATTTTGATTTTCGTTTCAGTTTTCTGTTTTAATTCTGAGCATTGGTCCTCAGAGAGTCCCACAGTTGATGATATTTCGATTTTCCCTATTTTCCGCTGTCACTAAAATAAACGAATTGAGTGGATAGAGCATTAAGTTGCGAACTATAACTATATATTTAATAAATTGTTTTTAAAAAGCAGCCGCTTCACTATGGGGCAAAAAATAGTTTTTGAAGCATTTATTATTAACTCAAAAACGAAGGAAAATTTTGAAATCTAGTTTTTTGATTTGTGTTTTTAAGATCAAAATGCATTTATTTTAAAGAAATGGGCGTGGTATTGCCCTTTACAAGGAGTAAGGATACCAATATCCTGAAATTCAAAAAACAGGCAGAATGTAACAAATAGTGTGTTTATTTATCTGTAAATTTCCAACAGTTCACCAGTTGATTACTGTCGATTGCCAATACGAAATCGTTGAAAATGGGATCTCCTCAAAACTGCGTTTCAACCTCTAATTTTTCCTTCGGTTGAGCCCCAAAAATATGTGGGACCAGGGAAATAAATAGAATGATTTCTCCATATTCCACGCTTATTTGAAATAGATCTTTGTGTCTTCGGTGGGATCTTCCTAGGCTGCCTCTCAAAAACCATATGTTGTGGCCACTTTGACCCAATGGTACACGTAGGTTGTGGTTTCTGTACGAAGGCTATGTCTAGAGCCTCTTTGTTCAACCTCCTGGTCTGTACTTTGGACGCCGCCTTCGTCCGATAGAGGTTGATTGGATTTGGTATTGGGGCGGAAAAGACATTGATTAGCAATAAAAATAGTTAATATTTTAACAAACATATTTTTTGTTTACCTATTCACCATTTTCTTCGTTGTCAAGCTCGATAGCGGTATCAAATTTAAACAGATCAAGTTCATCCAAAGTGTATTGATGATCTGAATTGATATTGTCGCTGTTTAAAAAAAACCTCAGGTGAAAAGCATTGCTGTTTTTTGTATTCGTATCCTTCTGTCTTGGTTTACCGACGAAATGAGAGGATCTGATGTCTCCATTGCTCTGTGGAATATGTCTCCAAAATTATTTTTCTCGACTGTTTTTTCCGATTGTACAAACGTAGCCTTTCTTTCAGGTAATCAATTTGTTTCTTATTGGGTCGGAAGGGGAAATCTTCAATTAGGCAAATGCTTGTGTTACAGGGCAGTGTGAAGTCCTTTGGATAACGACGAATCTCTAATTTAGTTACAATCGCATGATTAGTGAAGTCGATGTACACAACATTGTACAACTTATTTCTGGATTCAGTTCTCTCCTCTCCAAAATATCCTACAGGTAACACCGTGTTCTCTATGATATCTCTTGCATGTACAATTATTTTGTCTTAAAGCAAAATGTCTGAAATTTTGCTACATTAATGAGCTACTGACACGAAAGACGAATTAATATAGTTCTCAGGTTACAAATAAGTTCACAGTCAATGCCAGTTATTTTCGCAAACAGTATTGCCATCATTTGAACTCCTAAATCCTTCCACTTTTGGCTTCTCAACACTCAGACCCAGATTTTGCCAAAACAAATCTTGTACAATGTGATTTCTTGCAGAAACTTGTACTTTGTCGACTACATCTGATATTCGTCATTTTATAACTCCGACTTTATAGCTTGCGTGCAGTACTAATTCAAATAACCGAATCCAGCCGTGCAATGGACTTATTCCGTGTTTCAAGTGTTGAATCGAGACAAATTTTTTGCATTGGGAATGCTTGTTATTAGGAAAATCCGAAGGAGTTGCTTTGCAAATGGAACTGACTTGCGTTAACATGTTTCCCTCCAAGGCATTCAATACTTTGCCGTCTATAACAGTTGAATGCAAGCTGAATTTGTATGTATACATATTTTCCAGTGGGCAACCATTTTGCACAATTTCAAGTTTATTACTTGTTTTTGTAAGTCTTCATTTTCCGTTGAAATAACTTCTGTTGACTCTTTTAAAATAGCCAACTTCAAAGGGCGACAAAATCTAATAGATTGCGGTGTTCTGTTATTCCACAAAATGTTGGAAATTTGGATGACGAGTCAATCAGTCTCAAAGGAGTGACGGTGGTCGCAAATAAGTTGCAGATTAGCCAGGCAAAATGTAGCACTCGGGCTTCCTCCTGTATATCCATGCCATCGCGGATCTCCAAAGTCAGCTGTGGCAATAACTGTTGAATTTAAACATAACCCTTAGATTGCCCAGAGCTTCCATCAAATCCGTAGCTTAGAATTAGCGTTGTATTGAGCATGTCTGTACTTTGCCCTTTCGTTATATTATTAATAACACTGTCTTGTAATAAAACAATCCTGCTAGCTGTATGCTTTATCATATTTTGAAGTGACACTTCTACTTTTGTCTTAAATATTTATGTTGTCCGGTCTGCAGAAGCTTTTTTGATATGCTACATCTTTATGTGCTGGGAATACATCGACTTGTTGTTGTTTTGCTTGTTCCTTTATGGAGCAGAACTGTTTTTTGGTAAGTTCTTCATCGAAAAGAAATGCGAAAGCCTCATTTATCGGGAGTTTTCTTGGCTGTCAACCGGCTTCCTTAATATTTTTCTAAGCATCTTGGTCTTTTCAGGACCTAATGACCACATCTCTTATTAGCTAAAATTTGGTTTAAATCTTCGTTAGAGATGCATATTGCTGTTTGTGCAAGGCAATTTAGTATTGCACTCTTTTTTCCATTTGTCGAAGTTGCTAACCTCCATTTTGCGAGCAACTCTGCATTTTCACAAGTGAAATTGTTACTTAAAATTTTTGTAATTTTCTACTTCTACCCTTCTACAACATCTACATACATTCATACAACCATCACCACATACAAACATACATTTTACAATAAAAACTCCCATTGAAATATTATTAACATTACACAGAAACAAAGTGTTTAATTTGTTTTATTTTTTTTAATTTAAACAACTTTACCAGAAGAGCACCGGTGAGATGCGCTCGTAAACGTCTGATGTCGAAAGTGGCAAGCTTTCTTCAAACGAGGACGTGCTGGTGATTGTTTTGGTACTCACATCGCCCTCCAGATCGCCCTCCTTCTGCTTAAATCTCGCAGAAATTGGACATTTACCGCGCCCAGAGCAACGTCGCCTGCGGGAAACAGTGTTTCGAGTGTTTCCCAAAGCATCTTCCTTTAATAATTTGTAATGTTCTTTGTATACATTAATAATAATAATTAATAATTAACAAGAAATGGCGCCAAAGACATAAAATCGCAATCAACCAAATTTACAAACATAATTAAAGACAGAGCTGAACCATCGGTAAATTCCATTTAAAAACATGATTGGAATAGCAACGGACAATGCAAATGTCATGGTAGGTAAAAACAAGAGTGTTTTTGTTGAACTAAGGAAGTCTCTGCCCTCATAAATTTTAATCGAGTGTGTCTGCCATTCGGTGCAGTTGGCGGTTAATGCAGCCTGGTGTAGCTTTGCCAGAATGTTTAGACTATATTTAAGGCGAAACCTATTCATGGTTTTCTTAAAGTTCCAGTCGATTTTTTATATTCATATTGAAATTTTCCAAATTAAAGCAAATATGGATTTTGGTTTACCGCTGCGCGCGTTACCGCTGTGGATGGAGAAGCTGAAAAACGGCAACTACGTGCAAAAATACACACTAGAGCGTTGCTTGAACTCTATCATGAGCCAAGGTAAACAACCAACTTTATTTCATTGTATATTTCCCCTTGAAACGCAAAAAAAGTTTTTTTTTAAATTATTACTCAAAACAGAAGAGGCAGCGCAAATAGTCGATGAGGCTATCAAAGCTGGCATACTGGAGCCAAAAGCTTCCAAAAAGAACGCCAATAAAACGTTGCAGCGTCTAATGCGCAAGTTGAAGATTGCTAAACTTCAGGATCCCTACTGCTTTGAGTGCCAAATGCCTGATGCTACCACCTTACAGCATTAACCAAGGTAGCGGCAATAGCGCTGGCAAGGATAATGCCAAACACGGGTGGGCCAAAGCCGAAGAGAAGAGTTCTTCCATATGCTGACTCGACAGAGAAGTGGCAAGCTGTGAGCAAAATGGCGGCCACAGTCATGAAGGCACTGCGGCGAGAGGAAAGAGCTCTGCCTTAAACACCGAAGCGGGCCAGTAAAGACCGAACCCACCTCCTAATGTAATAACTAGCGGCAGTCCCGGGAGGTGCGCGTGGAACAAATGTACCACGGTACGCCAACGCCTATTTAAAAAAAAATAAAATAAAAAACACCTTACAGAAATGCACTTTATGCGTGCGTGCTTTTCATGCTGACTGCTGGGGCACAAATCCTCGACGGCCCAATTGTGTGGTGCCTTCGAATAAGGGGCAGCCTCATAGGTTTCCATTAAATAAATTAGACATTGAACAAGAAGTGAATGAAATTGAAGCGCTTTCTGAGAAGAGCAAGAAGCTCAGCTTCAAAGAGTTCAGGAAGTTCCAGAAATTAAAAAAAAGCCAAGAAAAATTGAAGGAGATCAAGGAGCTCTTGAAGCCCGAGCAGCTCAAGATGTTAAAGCAGTACGAAGAATTTAAGTACGAGGCATTCAGGGAATTCCAGTTAAAAGCTGAGAGAGAAAGAGTATCAACTGACTCCAATAATCAATAGGTCGAGGATGGATCCAACGCACAGCTACTTTGAGCTGGACGTTAATATCAATTTCAACAAGATCCGCAAGCCTGACTTTAAGCACTAACCATACATCATATAGACTAGTCATTTCATACAAAGCAAATGGACACACAAATTTCTTAGCGACAGGCCCCAGGGCCGTGAAAGAGCGGCAGGCCCCGAACTCTCTCCCGTCAGTGAGCGCGTCCCGTCGCTCTTTCTCTCTCTCTCTCTCGCTCTCTCATTCTTATGCCGACACTGATTGCTATGGTTCGCTCGTTCAGTCGCAGAGTTGCGCATCTTGATAAAGGCTGCTCTGCGCTTGAATTCTTCTTTATATGTATGCGTGTTCATGCATTCACGTACACGGGTGCATGTGTGCGATCATTTCATTTCGACCCAGCAAGAATATTTGGTCTTTGGGATTTTTCATACTAGGTACCCTAACAATATGGGCATATTCACTATTCGGTTAATGGAAAAAATAAGAATATTATATGTTATAATATATTTATTAATGTTTCAGCAATATACAAATCTTCAATTTTTATTTAAATAATATTTTAATGAAAAAAATATAATAATTTAAATTAACCCTCTAACGCCATCTTCCAAAATAATAGAAGAAATGCATTCAAATAGTTTTTTCTATAGTGAATTGGGGCTCCTAAACTCAAATATGAAGTCAAAAAGAGCGTAGATGCTTTCGTTTACCTGTAAGGTGAGAAAAGGTGAAAAAATACCTTATGACATTCTGAGGTCTTCAAGTGAAAAAAAGTCATTTTTAAATTACCACGTAAAATTTTATAGTATTACACATAACTTCAGCCAAAAAAATAATCATTTCGATTAGTTTTAGATATTTTTTTAATCAATACAAAAAAACACAACTGTGCGAATGTGAAATTTAAAACGCGATCTAACGCATGTGCTCCGCAAAAGAAAATACCAAGTACCGTTAAAAGCTCCTGAGAGCTTTCAAAGCTTCTACAAGTATTTTGGCGTTTGTTCTTAACTACTATAAAATATTTAAATGATGCAAGAGCTTTTATTTGTTTTTTAAACGTAAATAATGTAATGAGTGCCTCAAGGCACTCTTAGGGCTTAGAGGGTTAATAAATAAGTAAATAAATAATAATAATAAATAAATAATAAATAAATTAATAATTTAATTTTAAACAAAATGTTTTGCATATACATATGTATGTATTTGAATGAATAAAAATCCACCTACTGAGATAGGAACAGGGCATATTGCAGTCGGTGTCAATATGTTTTCAAGCGACATAGCTCCGCGCGGAGATATGTCGTTTTCAATATGTTTTCAAGCGACATAGCTCCGCGCGGAGATATGTCGTTTTCAATATGTTTTCAAGCGACATAGCTCCGCGCGGAGGATGACGTCATCTATGTTAGCGAAAAGCCAGAGCACCAACCTAGGCGTAGAGCTAACAATTCGTTGCCCTTGAAGAACGAAGAGGAGCCTGACAAAAGCGAGATGCTGCAAATGGGTACATCATGCTGCTTGTTTAACTTAACCGAATTGCTTAATCCTCCGCATATGTCGACGTCCGAGCTGAACTGGCTTTTGACCCGCTCATGGGAAAAGCATAATTCATGGCTTCGAATGCAGCAACGACACACTAGGCCTCTAGCATTTCGGATTTTTTCAGAAAATGCTCGATCTCCATCATAATATAACCGTGTTCTTCGGTACAAGTAGTTCAGAGTATTCAGCCACTAAATGGTTAGTACGAGATGTGACACAAGACTTACGCGAGAGCAGCCGTTGCTCCGACTGCTTCCGGCATTCTTCGGAATCCAACCAGTCGACCAAGTCGGAACGAATTGTAATTTGCCAAGCAGAGCAAGTTTCCGCTCTGGCCTGCGAAGGTTATACGCGTCATCCAAAAGATCAACACTACATATGACGTATGGTTTTCCGGAGGGACGCATACCCGGGCTTTAATTCCCGCACGGGATATTCGTACGCTCGCTCGATGATGACTCAGCGGTTGTCAATTTACGTATAGAATAGCGTTTGGTAAATTTTTGCTGTAGTCGAGCTGATCACACTGCAACATATCAACTCTTTTTACTTCAGAAATTTAATCTGTGCGGACTAAAGAAAATATATTAAGAAAGAAATGGAGCTGGAAATTTTGGATGCCAAATCTGCCAAGTCATACGGCAAAATCAGCGCCGCCTTCTCGGCCACCTTCATCGGCGAGCTGCGCGTATTGATAAACAAAACGCTCAAGCAGTCGCTGAATGCAAACCGCATATCGCTACGCCTAGAGCAGCGGGGCAAGACGCTGAAGGACTGGGATTCGCTGAGGTCCTTAAATCTAACTAATGGCGCTAAGCTATATCTGAAGGATCTGGGACCGCAGATCGGCTGGACGGTTTTCCTAGCGGAATATATGGGTCCTCTGGTGGTTTATATGCTGTTTTATGCCCGGCCGGATCTGATCTATGGCAAGGCAGTCAGTAATGCCGTCTGTTTGACCACGCCGCTGGGTGTTACACATTCCATTATGTGAAGCGGGTGCTGGAGACCATCTTTGTACACCGTTTTTCCCACAACACGATGCCGCTAATGAATCTATTTAAGAATTGCTCTTACTATTGGGGATTTACCGCCTATGTTTCGTATCATGTTAACCACCCCCTGTACCCCTCGCCCTGCATGTGTACCGTTTGGGCTGCCCTGGCTGCATTCGGCATTTGTGAATTTGGCAACTTTGCCATTCACCTGGCCCTGCGCAATCTGCGCCCCCCTGGCACCAAGGTCCGCAGAACTCCAATTCCTGATGCGAATCCATTAACATTGCCTTTTAATTTTGTGTCATGCCCGAACTATACCTATGAGATCGGCGCTTGGGTTTCGTTCGCGGCCATGACGTCCTGTCTCCCGGCTTATCTGTTTGCGTTTGCTGGAGCCTATCAAATGACAATTTGGGCACTTGGCAAACAGCGCGCCTATCGTAAAGAATTCAAAGAGTATCCCAAGGGCCGCAGGGTAATCTTTCCCTTTGTTATCGAAGGGGAAAAATAAAATTACTATTATTTTACTATATATTATTCAATTATATTAAATGGGTAGAAAGAAAACCAACTGCGGCCTTCAACGTGGCGATGAAAGAACTTCGATGCCATCAGTTGCTATTGTGCAAACCCATCTAGCAAGAGCTGCACTATCGCGATATGCACATGCATCAAGCAGAAGACTGCCGACATGGTGAGAATAAAATTAAATAAAAAAAAAGAATAAAATTAAATAAAAAAAAGGATATTAAATAAAAAAAAAGAACAAAATTCTGGCCACCATTGAAAACGGACAGTGCATGGACGGAGAACACGAAAAAGTCCATGCTGTCTGTTCGAATGCCGGCAGCAGACTGACGTGCCTCGCTTGCAACCATTTCTATACAGTCTCGAGGCGGCTGTTCGGTTGCGTGTTCGACTCGCACAAGTTGCATGTTGCCGCACATACACACATACATACTTATGCATACATACTGTATCTGTATATGTGAGTAGGTCGTAGGCTTTAAATACAAAAAATTATAAAATAATAAATAAATAAATTTATTATACTGCGTAATGTATTATTCAAATATGTATATAAATAAATATATATATTATTACACCAATCTCTTAATAAAAAAATGTATGTAGTAATAACAAATATAGTATGTATGTAATAAATTGTTTTTAAGAGCTGCCGCTTGCTTTGTTTAATTCTTATTACAGATAAGACTTAAGATTATTTATAATATATATACAAATAATAAAGAATCATACGATAGGATCAACAAACTACCGTGGAAACTTTTTAGCAGCAAGCAAAGCCGACAAAGACAAAGAAAGAAATCGCCGGCCAGCATTGAAAACTGACAAGAGCGCATGGGACGGAGAACGCGAATAAATGAGTGCTCTCAGTTCAAATGTCGGCAGCCGACTGACGTGCGTTCGTAGCGAGCTCGCTTGCAACCACTTCGATACATTTTCAAGGCGGCTGTTCGGTTGCGTGTTCAACTCGCACAAGTTGCATGTTGCCGGGATATAATAAACGTATAAGCTTCAATATTGTAAGTTAGATTTAAGATTTGCATTTCAATTTTGACTATTTTTACTTCAGAAATTCAATCGGTGCGGATTAAAAAAATATATTTATAAAGAAATGGAGCTGGAAATTTTGGATGCCAAATCGGCCAAGTCTTACGGCAAAATCAGCGCCTCCTCCTCGGCCACCATCGCACTCGCCACTCCACTGAAGCGTCCTTGACACGACCTACCCACTTGACCACAAACACCACACTGTGATCAGCAGCACTGCAGCAGCTCTCGAAAATAAGAAAGAGAAAGAGCCAAGAAAACTCACCCACTAATCTGTGGTAAGAGCTGTGGTGAGAGAACACATCGACTGCTCTCTGTGTGTAAGCTGCTAGGCAGCGCTTATCCGCTCTCCTTGGTGGCTCTCCAAGCATACCTCCTGCATTACAAGTAATACAGCGGGTAGGCGGCTCGCCTATAAAGAACACGTCGACCGCTCTCTATGAATAAGCTGCTAGGCAACGCTTAGCCGCTCTCCTTGGTGGCTCTCCAAGCATACCTCCTGCATTACAAGTAATGCAGCGGGTAGCAGGCTCGTCTATAAAGAATATATAGGCCGTTCTCAGTGCATAAGCTCCGAGGCTGCGCTTAGTCGCTATCCTTGGTGGCTCTCCAAGCATACCTCCTGCATTACAAGTAATTCAGCGGGTAGGCGGCTCGCCTGTAAAGAACACATCGACCGCTCTCTATGCATAAGCTGCTAGGCAGCGCTTAGCCGCTCTCCTTGGTGGCTCTCCAAGCATACCTCCTGCATTACAAGTAATGCAGCGGGTAGCCGGCTCGCTTATAAAGAACACATCGACCGCTCTCTATGCATAAGCTGCTAGGCGGCGCTAAGCCGCTCTCCTTGGTGGCTCTCCAAGCATACCTCCTGCATTACAAGTAATGCAGCGGGTAGCCGGCTCGCCTATAATGAATATATAGGCCGCTCTCTGTGCATAAGCTTCGAGGCAGCGCTTAGCCGCTCTCCTTGGTGGCTCTCCAAGCATACCTCCTGCATTACAAGTAATGCAGCGGGTAGCCGGCACGCCTATAAAGAACATTATGACCGCTCTCTATACAAAAACTCCGGGCCAGCGCTTATCTGCTCTCCTTGCTGGCTCTCCAAGCATACCACCTGCATTACAAGTAATGCAGCGGGTAGCCGGCTCGCCTATAAAGAATATATAGGGCGCTCTCTGTGCATAAGCTCCGAGGCAGCGCTTAGCTGCTCTAATTGGTGGCTCTCCAAGCATACCTCCTGCATTACAAGTAATGCAGCGGGTAGCCGGCACGCCTATAAAGAACATATTGACCGCTCCCTATACAAAAACTCCGGGCCAGTGCTTATCTGCTCTCCTTGGTGGCTCTCCAAGCATACCTCCTGCATTACAAGTAATGCAGCGGGTAGCCGGCTCGCCTATAAAGAACACATTGACCGCTCTCTATGCATAAGCTCCGAGCCAGCGCTTAGCCGCTCTCTTTGGTGGCTCTCCAAGCATACCTCCTGCATTACAAGTAATGCAGAGGGTAGACGTCTCGGCTCGCCCATGTCAGCATCATGGTCAGTGCGTGCTTGCTTGTTGGACAGAAAGGTTGTGTGTGGACGAACTTTTTCAAAGCCTTAACCCTTAAGTGCCAAGCAGAATGTCTTTTTGCAGTTGTTGTCGCAAGCACATACTACACATACATACACAAGGAGGCCAAAGTATTTGGACATAAAATGTTAAGTAAATGTTTTAGTCCAAATACTTATGCTACCCTTGAAAGCGATAATTTCAAGTATAATTAAACTAATATAAATAAAATAACATATTTCTAAAATTTCCAAATTGGTATTTTTATGTACAAATACAATGTATCTAACCATTAAAATTAAAAAAACCTAACATTTTTACTTAAAATCAGAAATAAACGATATTTAAAATGAGACAATTTTATGTCCAAATACTTTGGCCTACTTGTGTATGTGTGTGTATGTATGTGTATATTCACACTTGCACATACATACATACAAACATATGAACAAGGCAATAAATATAGCATAAATTTAACTAAAGCAACTTTAAGCCCCATGCACTGTTCTAGGGTTAATCGACGCACTATATAGCTGTTCACTCGCACGTACAGTAAGGGACTACGATTTGCTCGTGTTTTGCTGAGTGAATCACCTTGTATTATTGCATCATGGTTCATGCTGTCTGTTCAAATGTCGGCAGCCGACTGTTCGACTGCAACTTGTGCGAGTCGAACACGCAACCGAACAGCCGCCTTGAAAATGTATAGAGTGGTTGCAAGCGAGCTCGCTACGAACGCACGTCAGGCGGCTGCCGACATTTGAACTCAGAGCACTCACTTATTCGCGTTCTCCGTCCCATGCGCTCTTGTCAGTTTTCAATGCTGGCCTGCGATTTCTATTTTGTCTTTGTCGGCTTTGCTTGCTGCTAAAAAGTTTCCACGGTAGTTTGTTGATCCTATCGTATGATTCTTTATTATTTGTATATATATTATAAATAATATATGTGAACATACATATATTCTGTTTCCAGCATATTTTATTTCTAATAATCGTAATGCTCGTATACAATTATTCCTATTATTTTTTTCATAAATACATAAATTTATAAATATAAATATGTATACATACATATTTTACTATTAACAGTAATTTTTACATATCAAAAGTCATAATATGTAATAAGATTTAGCCATTACTACATATATAATGCATTTTTTTATTAAAGGATTGGTGTAAAAATATATATTTATTTATTTATATACATATTTGAATAATACATTACGCAGTATAATAAATTTATTTATTTATTATTTTTTAATTTTTTGTATTTAAAGCCTACGACCTACTCACATATACAGATACAGTATGTATGCATAAGTATGTATGTGTGTATGTGCGGCAACATGCAACTTGTGCGAGTCGAACACGCAACCGAACAACCGCCTCGAGACTGTATAGAAATGGTTGCAAGCGAGGCACGTCAGTCTGCTGCCGGCATTTGAACAGACAGCATGGACTTTTTCCCGTTCTGCGTCCATGCACTGTTAGTTTTCAATGCTGGCCAGCGAATTTTGTTCTTTTTTGAATTTAATATTATAATTTTATTTTTATTTTTTTTTATTTAATTTTATTCTCACCATGTCGGCAGTCTTCTGCTCGATGCATTTGCATATCGCGACAGTGCAGCTCTTGCCACAATAGGAGGCAGTGAAGCAGCACTTTACTGTTGCCTCCTTCGGATTCCAGCGTGTGGGACAGCGCGTAGGACAAAGCTGCTTCAAAGTCTTCCTTAGTGGCCTATCAGCTAAATACGTTGATGGGTTTGCACAATAGCAACTGATGGTATCGAAGTTCTTTCATCACCACGTTGAAGGCCGCAGTGGGTTTCTTGACAACCGCTGAGTCGTCATCGAGCGAGCGTACGAATATCACGTGGTGTATTGTTTTTGCAATTAAATAATTCGTTTCTAAAATTTTTATAATTTAATTTATTAGCTTTGTGTATGTTATTTTTAAATAAATAAATTTTATTTATAATTTTATATCCAGTCACCCTCAACTGTTCCGAAAGATATTTGAACACCTGCTCAAAGTTGCAAAGCGCAAAATCTGTGATCACTTCACGTTGCTCCGGGCTCAAAGCAGCGCGGAAGTCCTTGAAGAAGTTCGAATTGAATTCGGGAATTTTTACGAATTCCGTATAGAGCCATGTGGCGTAGAGGGTTGCCATTTCCTCGGCCTCCTCAGAGATCAATATTGGATTACCGCCATACAGAAGAATGCTAACCCCCTCGGGCAGACGCTTATAGGGTGCCGGGAATAAAGGTCCCCGATGCTTAAGTGTAGTCCATCGTAGCTGCGGCGCATTTACGTGCTGTTTACGTGATAACCTATTCGAGTGTTCAGCGCTGTAGACAACTTTGGTCATACGTGGACGCAGACGAGTCCCCCATGAAGCCAGAAATGGGGCTTCGGATTATATCTTGGTACTAATAGCAGTTGCAGATTAGAAAGGCATAATGTAGCACTCGGCTTTCCTCCTTTTGGTCCACGCCCTCGCGCCTCTCCAAAGTCATCTGTGGCAAAAACTTCTCGGCAAACCCTACGAGCCTTTCGTAGACGCCCTCGGTGTACGGTTCATATCGTAAATAGTGCATTCTTCTAAAAATCATTTCCAACTTGGTCGCAATTTCTTTTAAGTGCTCTTCATAGGCATCGTTATCCATCGGTGGTATGTTGCCAATTTTTTTTGTCATCCTGGGGATTTCACCAGCAGACTCTTCTTCCATCTCCTCTGGCATGGATTGGATCAAATCATCGGCCATGTTTTATTTATGATTTTCAAATAATGACCAAAACGATAAATAATTTAACTAATTTATAACGAAATAAATTTTAATTTTTGTAACCTATTCGAGTGTTCAGCGCTGTAGACAACTCTGGTCATACGTGGACGCAGACGAGTCCCCCATGAAGCCAGAAATGGGGCTTCGGATTATATCTTGGTACTAATAGCAGTTGCAGATTAGAAAGGCATAATGTAGCACTCGGCTTTCCTCCTTTTGGTCCACGCCCTCGCGCCTCTCCAAAGTCATCTGTGGCAAAAACTTCTCGGCAAACCCTACGAGCCTTTCGTAGACGCCCTCGGTGTACGGTTCATATCGTAAATAGTGCATTCTTCTAAAAATCATTTCCAACTTGGTCGCAATTTCTTTTAAGTGCTCTTCATAGGCATCGTTATCCATCGGTGGTATGTTGCCAATTTTTTTTGTCATCCTGGGGATTTCACCAGCAGACTCTTCTTCCATCTCCTCTGGCATGGATTGGATCAAATCATCGGCCATGTTTTATTTATGATTTTCAAATAATGACCAAAACGATAAATAATTTAACTAATTAATAACGAAATAAATTTTAATTTTTGTAACCTATTCGAGTGTTCAGAGCTGTAGACAACTTTGGTCATACGTGGACGCAGACGAGTTCCCCAAGTATTAGTCCTGGCCACCGGAACAACCCGCACCGTCATCCTGGGGATTTCACCAGCAGACTCTTCTTCCATCTCCTCTGGCATAGATTTGATCAAATCATCGGGACCTCAGCGAATCCGAGACCTTCAGCGTCTTGTCGCGCAGCTTTAGGCGTAGCGATATGCGGTTTACATTCAGCGACTGCTTGAGCGTTTTGTTGATCAACACGCGCAGCTCGCGGCAGTATTGGCAGGAAGGAGGAGGTGTTTTGTTGAGTATGTGCTCGTGTGTCATTTTCGTATGTCCTAGTCTAAATCTCGTGTATAACATTGCGTATTTCCTGTGTATCTCAACTGGAATCTATGCTCGTTCCCTCGTTGGGTTGATTGTTTTATAGGCATGAGTGTATTTGCCCCAGAGTGTTTTCAAGATGTTTTTAGTTTACCAGTTTGCTTATGTCTTTTTTGGTATTGACATTGTGTATATGTAGGGGGGATTGTACAGCGATTTTTGCTGCTATGTCTGCCTGCTCGTTCCCTTTGATTCCTACGTGTCCAGGTGTCCAAAGAATTTTCAGCCTATTTAGATTTGATATGATTTTGTCTCGTATTTTGTTAATTGTGGGTTCATTGTTATTAGCATTTTTATTGCTAGCAGGGTATAGAGAGAGTCTGTGCAGATTATGTATTTGGCTCTTTTTGTTTTTTCTGCGATCTCTACTGCACTGAGAATTGCCTCTGCTTCAGCTGTGAAGATGGATGTGTGGTAGGGTGTGATTGCTGTTTTCATTACCTCGTTGTCCTCTGTGGCGACACTGAAGGCTGTGATATCGCCTATTTTTTGATGCATCAGTAAATAAAAAGGTCCATGTTTTATAATCGTTTCTTATATTGCTGTAGGTTTTTTTGTAGACTTCGTTTGCTGTTGCGTCCTTTTTGTGTTGTGTGAGGTCTAGTAGGATGGAGTTGCTGTCGATTGTCCAAGGTGGGTGTTTTCCTTTGTATTTATTTTTTGGTGTTATGAATATGTTCAGGGTTTCGGCGTTTTTTTATCATCATTTCTAGGCTGGAAGGCTTTTTTATGGGTCTTTTTCTTTGGAGTTCCCTTATCAATACATTATGAAGTGAGGTTACGTAGGTGTTTGTGATGCTTTTAATGTTTCTGTTAATATTCCATTGGAACCTGGTATTGAGATCAGGGAATCCTGATTCTGCGAGCATGTTGTTTATGGGGGTGGTGCGGAATGCACTTAAGGAGGTTCGTATGGAGTAGTGGTAGGGCGTGGATAGTTTTTTAAGGTTGGTTGTATTTGTTTTTCCGTAAATGCAGAGGCCATAATCAATTTTTGAGAGTATAATAGATTTTGCAATATTAATAAGGGAGGCTGAATTACTTTTAAGCGTATTACTACTTAAACTTTTAATTATATTCAGTCTATTGATTAAAGATTTTCTTAGAGCTATAATATGTTGGTTCCAATTGTATTTATTATTAAATATCAAGCCTAGTATTTTATGATTTTGTGTTTTTCGTATATTTTTGTTGTTGAATGTAATTTCTATGTTGCTGCATTTATGTTTTTTACAAATGTGTAGGTGCGCAGATTTTTCTGCTGACATTTATAGTGCCAGTTGTATCACACCATTTATATATTTTTCCAAGCAAATTGTTGATTTGGGTGTTGTAGTTGTTGTTTGGCTTAAATATGAGGCAGAGATCGTCCGCGTACAGTGTGTGTGTGAAAAATTTATTTTCGTTGATTAGTTGGCCTAGTTTGTTGAAGGCGATAAGGAAAAGCGTGACTGAGAGAGAAGAGCTTTGTGGAATCCCATTTTCCAGCTTGATCTCATTTGAGAGTGTGTTGTTAACTCGTACTCTGATTTTGCGATTGTTGAGGTAGCTCCGTATATAGATAATGATTTTTGGCCCAAATTTCCACTTGTAAAGCTGCTGTATTATACTGTGGGCTCCGACTCTTTCAAATGCTTTTTCCATATAAATGGAAAGGATCGAAGTGTGGTTGTGAGTGGCAAGGCTGTTGCAGATATAGTTGTCTATTATAAGGAGGGGTTCTATTGTTGATCTGTTGGGTTTATAGGCATATTGGTTAGGGGAAAGGAGATTTTCTTCTTCAAAGCATCCACATTATTCTTTTAGATATAATTTTTTCTAGTGGCTTTGAGAGGCATGTAAGGAGGGATATTGGGCGGTATCCGTTCAAAAGGTGTTTTGGTTTATTGGGCTTGTTTATGGGAATTACTGTTGCTATTTTCCATTGCTGGAGAATTATGCTGGTATTGAAAATTGTGTTATAGAGTTCTGCAAGTTTATTAATGGCTGATGGAGGAAGCTTATTTAAAATTTGGTAGGTAATGTTATCGTGCCCCGGTGTGGATCCTTTGAGGCTATTTGAGGCAGGTTTGGATTTCGGACAATGTAATGGCTTTCTTTCAGTTTAGCTCTGTTTTTTATGGTGTATGTGAAAAAAATTTTCAAATCTAACTTACAATATTGAAGATTATATGTTTATTATATCCCGGCAACATGCAACTTAACCGAGTCGAACACGCAACCGAACAGCCGCCTCGAGACTGTATAGAAATGGTTGCACGCGAGCGCGCTACGAACGCACGTCAGTCGGCTGCCGACATTTGAACTGAGAGCACTCATTTATTCGCGTTCTCCGTCCCATGCGCTCTTGTCAGTTTTCAATGCTGGCCGGCGATTTCTATTTGTCTTTGTCGGCTTTGCTTGCTGCTAAAAAGTTTCAACGGTAGTTTGTTGATCCTATCGTATTATATATGGACATACATATATTCTGTTTCCAGCATATTTTATTTCTAATAATCGTAATGCTCGTATACAATTATTCCTATTATTTTTTTTCATAAATACATAAATTTATAAATATAAATATGTATACATACATATTTTACTATTAACAGTGATTTTTAAATATCAAAAGTCATAATATGTAATAAGAATTAGCCAAAGCAAGCGGCTGCTCTTAAAAACAATTTATTACATACATACTATATTTGTTATTACTACATATATAATGCATTTTTTTATTAAAAGATTGGTGTAATAATATATATACTTATTTATATACATATTTGAATAATACATTACGCAGTATAATAAATTTATTTATTTATTATTTTTTAATTTTTAGTATTTAAAGCCTACGACCTACTCACATATACAGATACAGTATGTATGCATAAGTATGTATGCATAAGTATGTATGTGTGTATGTGCGGCAACATGCAACCTGTGCGAGTCGAACACGCAACCGAACAGCCGCCTCGAGACTGTATAGAAATGGTTGCAAGCGAGGCACGTCAGTCTGCTGCCGGCATTTGAACAGACAGCATGGACTTTTCCCGTTCTCCGTCCATGCACTGTTAGTTTTCAATGCTGGCCAGCGAATTCTGTTCTTTTTTTAAATTTAATATTATAATTTTATTTTAATTTATTTAATTTTATTCTCACCATGTCGGCAGTCTTCTGCTCGATGCATTTGCATATCGCGACAGTGCAGCTCTTGCCACAATAGGAGGCAGTGAAGCAGCACTTGACTGTTGCCTCCTTCAGGCACAGCTGGCACCATCTCTTGCGTTTCGCCTGATCGAGCTGCTGTCGCAGCTGCTCCAGCTTAGAGTTCTTGCCAACTCCTCCGTCCCCTGCTGCACCTGCTGGGACAAGTTAACCATTGTCATTGATTCGTTGGTGGGAATGCAAACCCCCTCGGGCAGACGCTTATAGGGTGCCGGAAATAAAAGTCCCCGATGCTTAAGTGTAGTCCATCGTAGCTGCGGCGCATTTACGTGCTGTTTGCGTGATAACCTATTCGAGTGTTCAGCGCTGTAGACAACTTTGGTCATACGTGGACGCAGACGAGTCCCCCATGAAGCCAGAAATGGGGCTTCGGATTATATCTTGGTACTAATAGCAGTTGCAGATTAGAAAGGCATAATGTAGCACTCGGCTTTCCTCCTTTTGGTCCACGCCCTCGCGCCTCTCCAAAGTCATCTGTGGCAAAAACTTCTCGGCAAACCCTACGAGCCTTTCGTAGACGCCCTCGGTGTACGGTTCATATCGTAAATAGTGCATTCTTCTAAAAATCATTTCCAACTTGGTCGCAATTTCTTTTAAGTGCTCTTCATAGGCATCGTTATCCATCGGTGGTATGTTGCCAATTTTTTTTGTCATCCTGGGGATTTCACCAGCAAACTCTTCTTCCATCTCCTCTGGCATGGATTCGATCAAATCATCGGCCATGTTTTAGTTATAAATTTCAAAAAATGACCAAAACGATAAATAATTTAACTAATTAATAACGAAATAAATTTTAATTTTTGTAACCTATTCGAGTGTTCAGCGCTGTAGACAACTTTGGTCATACGTGGACGCAGACGAGTCCCCCAAGTATTAGTCCTGGCCACCGGAACAACCCGCACCGTCATCCTGGGGATTTCACCAGCAGACTCTTCTTCCATCTCCTCTGGCATAGATTTGATCAAATCATCGGGACCTCAGCGAATCCGAGAGCTTCAGCGTCTTGTTGCGCAGCTCTAGGCGTAGCGATATGCGGTTTGCATTCAGCGACTGCTTGAGCGTTTTGTTTATCAATACGCGCAGCTCGCCGAAGGAGGTGGCCGTGGAGGCGGCGCTGATTTTGCCGTATGACTTGGCAGATTTGGCATCCAAAATTTCCAGCTCTATTTCTTTCTTAATATATTTTCTTTAGTCCGCACAGATTAAATTTCTGATGTAAAAAAAAGAGTTGATATGTTGCAGTGTGATCAGCTCGACTACAGCAAAAATTTACCAAACGTTACTCTATACGTAAATTGACAACCGCTGAGTCATCATCGAGCGAGCGTACGAATATCACGTGCGGGAATTAAAGCCCGGGTATGCGTCCCTCCGGAAAACCATACTTCATATGTGGTGTTGTTCTTTTGGATGACGCGTATAACCTTCGCCGGCTAGAGCGGAAACTTGCTCTGCTTGGCAAATTCTAATTCGTCCCGAATTGGTCGACTGGTTGGATTCCGAAGAATGCCGGAAGCAGTCGGAGCAACGGCTGCTCTCGCGTAAGTCTTGTGTCACATCTCGTACTAACCATTTAGTGGCTGAATACTCTGAACTACTTGTACCGAAGAACACGGCTATGTTATGTTGGAAAAGTTTTTACCGAGCTTCGATGCGTTGAAAAACAAATAATTGGTCAATTTGGTTGGTGTATTGTTTTTGCAATTAAATAATTCGTTTCTAAAATTTTCATAATTTAATTTATTAGATTTGTGTATGTTATTTTTAAATAAATAAATTTTATTTATAATTTTATATCCAGTCTCTTAAACATTTAGTGACACCCTCAACTGTTCCAAGAGATATTTGAACACCTGCTCAAAGTTGCAAAGCGCAAAATCAATGATCACTTCACGTTGCTCCGGGCTCAAAGCAGCGCGGAAGTCCTTGAAGAAGTCCGAATTGAATTCGGGAATTTTTACGAATTCCGTATAGAGCCATGTGGCCTTTCCTCGGCCTCCTCGGAGATCAATATTGGATTACCGCCATACAGAATGCTAACCCCCTCGGGCAGACGCTTATAGGGTGCCGGGAATAAAGGTCCCCGATGCTCAAGTGTAGTCCATCGTAGCTGCGGCGCATTTACGTGCTGTTTGCGTGATAACCTATTCGAGTGTTCAGCGCTGTAGACAACTTTGGTCATACGTGGACGCAGACGAGTCCCCCATGAAGCCAGAAATGGGGCTTCGGATTATATCTTGGTACTAATAGCAGTTGCAGATTAGAAAGGCATAATGTAGCACTCGGCTTTCCTCCTTTTGGTCCACGCCCTCGCGCCTCTCCAAAGTCATCTGTGGCAAAAACTTCTCGGCAAACCCTACGAGCCTTTCGTAGACGCCCTCGGTGTACGGTTCATATCGTAAATAGTGCATTCTTCTAAAAATCATTTCCAACTTGGTCGCAATTTCTTTTAAGTGCTCTTCATAGGCATCGTTATCCATCGGTGGTATGTTGCCAATTTTTTTTGTCATCCTGGGGATTTCACCAGCAAACTCTTCTTCCATCTCCTCTGGCATGGATTCGATCAAATCATCGGCCATGTTTTAGTTATAAATTTCAAAAAATGACCAAAACGATAAATAATTTAACTAATTAATAACGAAATAAATTTTAATTTTTGTAACCTATTCGAGTGTTCAGCGCTGTAGACAACTTTGGTCATACGTGGACGCAGACGAGTCCCCCAAGTATTAGTCCTGGCCACCGGAACAACCCGCACCGTCATCCTGGGGATTTCACCAGCAGACTCTTCTTCCATCTCCTCTGGCATAGATTTGATCAAATCATCGGGACCTCAGCGAATCCGAGAGCTTCAGCGTCTTGTTGCGCAGCTCTAGGCGTAGCGATATGCGGTTTGCATTCAGCGACTGCTTGAGCGTTTTGTTTATCAATACGCGCAGCTCGCCGAAGGAGGTGGCCGTGGAGGCGGCGCTGATTTTGCCGTATGACTTGGCAGATTTGGCATCCAAAATTTCCAGCTCTATTTCTTTCTTAATATATTTTCTTTAGTCCGCACAGATTAAATTTCTGATGTAAAAAAAAGAGTTGATATGTTGCAGTGTGATCAGCTCGACTACAGCAAAAATTTACCAAACGTTACTCTATACGTAAATTGACAACCGCTGAGTCATCATCGAGCGAGCGTACGAATATCACGTGCGGGAATTAAAGCCCGGGTATGCGTCCCTCCGGAAAACCATACTTCATATGTGGTGTTGTTCTTTTGGATGACGCGTATAACCTTCGCCGGCTAGAGCGGAAACTTGCTCTGCTTGGCAAATTCTAATTCGTCCCGAATTGGTCGACTGGTTGGATTCCGAAGAATGCCGGAAGCAGTCGGAGCAACGGCTGCTCTCGCGTAAGTCTTGTGTCACATCTCGTACTAACCATTTAGTGGCTGAATACTCTGAACTACTTGTACCGAAGAACACGGCTATGTTATGTTGGAAAAGTTTTTACCGAGCTTCGATGCGTTGAAAAACAAATAATTGGTCAATTTGGTTGGTGTATTGTTTTTGCAATTAAATAATTCGTTTCTAAAATTTTCATAATTTAATTTATTAGATTTGTGTATGTTATTTTTAAATAAATAAATTTTATTTATAATTTTATATCCAGTCTCTTAAACATTTAGTGACACCCTCAACTGTTCCAAGAGATATTTGAACACCTGCTCAAAGTTGCAAAGCGCAAAATCAATGATCACTTCACGTTGCTCCGGGCTCAAAGCAGCGCGGAAGTCCTTGAAGAAGTCCGAATTGAATTCGGGAATTTTTACGAATTCCGTATAGAGCCATGTGGCGTAGAGGGTTGCCATTTCCTCGGCCTCCTCGGAGATCAATATTGGATTACCGCCATACAGAATGCTAACCCCCTCGGTCAGACGCTTATAGGGTGCCGGGAATAAAGGTCCCCGATGCTCAAGTGTAGTCCATCGTAGCTGCGGCGCATTTACGTGCTGTTTGCGTGATAACCTATTCGAGTGTTCAGCGCTGTAGACAACTTTGGTCATACGTGGACGCAGACGAGTCCCCCATGAAGCCAGAAATGGGGCTTCGGATTATATCTTGGTACTAATAGCAGTTGCAGATTAGAAAGGCTTAATGTAGCACTCGGCTTTCCTCCTTTTGGTCCACGCCCTCGCGCCTCTCCAAAGTCATCTGTGGCAAAAACTTCTCGGCAAACCCTACGAACCTTTCGTAGACGCCCTCGGTGTACGGTTCATATCGTAAATAGTGCATTCTTCTAAAAATCATTTCCAACTTGGTCGCAATTTCTTTTAAGTGCTCTTCATAGGCATCGTTATCCATCGGTGGTATGTTGCCAATTTTTTTTGTCATCCTGGGGATTTCACCAGCAGACTCTTCTTCCATCTCCTCTGGCATGGATTGGATCAAATCATCGGCCATGTTTTATTTATGATTTTCAAATAATGACCAAAACGATAAATAATTTAACTAATTAATAACGAAATAAATTTTAATTTTTGTAACCTATTCGAGTGTTCAGCGCTGTAGACAACTTTGGTCATACGTGGACGCAGACGAGTCCCCCAAGTATTAGTCCTGGCCACCGGAACAACCCGCACCGTCATCCTGGGGATTTCACCAGCAGACTCTTCTTCCATCTCCTCTGGCATAGATTTGATCAAATCATCGGGACCTCAGCGAATCCGAGACCGTCAGCGTCTTGTCGCGCAGCTTTAGGCGTAGCGATATGCGGTTTACATTCAGCGACTGCTTGAGCGTTTTGTTGATCAACACGCGCAGCTCGCCGATGGTGGCCGAGGAGGAGGCGCTGATTTTGCCGTAAGACTTGGCCGATTTGGCATCCAAAATTTCCAGCTCCATTTCTTTATAAATATATTTTTTTAATCCGCACCGATTGAATTTCTAAAGTAAAAATAGTCAAAATTGAAATGCAAATCTTAAATCTAACTTACAATATTGAAGCTTATGTATATTATTGATTTTGTGTGAAAAACAAATATAATATTTAAAAGAATATATTTATGTTGGCCAATTGCTTTTTTTATTTAAGCTATAAGAGAAACTTAGAACATTCGAGCTTCAGCATTTATATATGCCTTTTAATTCCCCAGCTCAATATGGTTTCGCTAAACGCCGTTCTACAGGAACAAATTTTCTCGAGTTCACTAAGAACATCCATCGTAACCTTGCTGCTAATCAATAAACTGATGTTATTTTCACTGATTTCAGCAAAACGTTTGGAGTTATAACGATAATGTGCATCAAAATTATTTTGAAGTGCGTAAAAGATTTTGCTGCATTGTCAGCATCAGTTCAAATGTCGCTAGCCGACTGATGTGCGTTTGAAGTGCGTTCGTAGCGCGCTCGCTTGCAACCATTTCTATACATTTTCAAGGCGGCTGTTCGGTTGCGTGTTCGACTCGCACAGGTTGCATGTTGCCGCACATACACACATACATACTTATGCATACATACTTATGCATACATACTGTATCTGTATATGTGAGTAGGTCGTAGGCTTTAAATACAAAAAATTAAAAAATAATAAATAAATAAATTTATTATACTGCGTAATGTATTATTCAAATATGTATATAAATAAATATATATATTATTACATCAATCTTTTAATAAAAAAATGTATGTAGTAATAACAAATATAGTATGTATGTAATAAATTGTTTTTAAGAGCTGCCGCTTGCTTTGGCTAATTCTTATTACATATTATGACTTTTGATATTTAAAAATTACTGTTAATAGTAAAATATGTATGTATACATATTTATATTTATAAATTTATGTATTTATTAAAAAAATAATATGAATAATTGTATACGAGCATTACGATTATTAGAAATAAAATATGCTGGAAACAGAATATATGTATGTTCATATATATTATTTATAATATATATACAAATAATAAAGAATCATACGATAGGATCAACAAACTACCGTGGAAACTTTTTAGCAGCAAGCAAAGCCGACAAAGACAAAATAGAAATCGCCAGCCAGCATTGAAAACTGACAAGAGCGCATGGGACGGAGAACACGAATAAGGCCGTGCTCTCAATTCAAATGTCGGCAGCCGACTGACGTGCGTATGAAGTGCGTTCGTCGCGAGCTCGCTTGCAACCATTCCTAGGCATTTTCAAGGCGGCTGTTCGGTTGCGTGTTCGACTCGCACAGGTTGCATGTTGTCGGGACGTGATCGTCGAGATTTTTGTGAAACCACTTTTTTGGCTGTTTGACGCCTCTATGTATTGAGTGTTTAGTGATTTCACTTTATCAGAGATAACAACATAAACAAAGTATTTCAAATTTGTGGTATTAACAACAAAATTTTAAGCAGCCCATTAATTGTTTATCTTGGGCTTTTTATTATACTCTGTACCCATTGAAAAATGGAAAAAATAGGGTTAACAACTTTGTCAGAATGTAGGTAACAGGAAGAAGGAGGCGGGGCAGATCACACAAACTATATTCAAGCTCTGGCTGTCTGTCTTTCTGTCCGTCTGTTTGAACGCGTCGATCTCAGCATCTGCAACTTGTGCGCATTGAACACGCAACCGAACAACCGCCTTGAAGCTGTATACAAATGGTTGCAAGTGAGATCGCAACGAACGCACTTCCAACGCGCGTCAGTCGGCTACCGACATTTGAACTGAGAGCACGGACCTATTCGCGTTCTCCGTCCCATGCGCTCTTGTCTGTTTTCAATGCCGACTTGCAATTTCGTTTTTGATTCTCGTTTCAGTTTTCTGTTTGGTATATGTGCTTTGCCGCTCAGCGTAGTTGAGAGTCGCGATGTTAATACTCTGTCTTATTTCCATATATTTCGCTGCCACCAGAAATAAGAAATTTCATGAATAGAACATTAGCTTGCGACGTTCAGTGATGTGTGGGACTTCTAAAGTTGTTGTTGGGTATTTCTGAAGAGTTGCGTACTTCGGCTTTGGGTCGGTCTTTGTGTGATGTTGATGTCTTTATCGGCTTTGCTAGCTACTGAATTCCTACGGTAGTTCGTTGATTGTGCGATCGCACCGTGGATTACATTGCGTGTGCAGCGCACCTGTTCGATCGTATTTTTAGACCATGCCACAATCCGACGGGAATGCGTTCCTAGCAGCGACGTTTCGGTCAAAAAAGGCAATGGTACGCCTTAGGCATTTCAGCCAGTCGGGAAATGCCAAGAACATGGCAAACTACCTCGCACAGGCCATGGAGTCGGCAGGCACAGCAGCTTATTACATATAACCATATGCCCGTCAAGGTTGTCTTAGAGCTAGGAGACTCATCCAATATTAACTATTGTTTGCATTTCATTCTTGATTCTGCGTCTTGATCCTACTTCTTGCTCTTTTCCTCCGGTGAGTTGCGTCATGACCTATAGTCTTTGGCATACAAGTTTAACAGCAACGACTGTGGA